>MWMN01000016.1:177772-304572 GCA_002968875.1 Cordyceps cicadae | reverse complement strand
CCCCCCCCCCCCCCCCCCCAAAACGCACCAAACTACGAACTCTACGCCACGCCGCCATCCATCTCGCCTCGTTTTCGGCGCATATTTCTTGTCAAATCTTTTCTCCTTCCTCGGTTCTACATCGTCACCTCGACCCTCGCGTCGCGTACTTCTCGAATCCCGCGCGAGCTCTTGTCCGCTTGCCAGCCCTTCGTTTTACGCCTCCCTCATCCAACAGTGACGCACGCGCTCTTACGGCTCTCGGGAAGACAACTTTGAATCGGCAATTTATGAACGACGGCGGAAATAATCTCACGTTCTCGGACGCTCCTTCTCGTCGATTTCGATATTTCTAGAATTTGCCCTTACACTTCTTGCATGCGTTGCGCTCCCACATAGACAAGATCCGGCGGCTCTGTGGTACCCTCCCTTCAGTTGAGCGTGCATCGCTTCTTCCCCCCGTCAGCCAGCATTCCTGTCTCTCTTGTTGGCAAATTCCGCCCTATCGGTCATCGTGACAGGAATATCGGGACATAACGAAGCCCTTTCCCGTGGTTTGCGACACTGCTGTCTCGGTTTCTGCTGCCTGACTGGGACTTTCGTTGAACAACTCCCACCATGATTGAGGACAAGTGCGTCGGTGCATCCTAATTGTGATTCGGGTCTTTACTAACGTGTACTTTCTCAGATACATCGGCCTCTCTTTGGCCATTTCATCTGCCCTGGCGATTGGTGTGTTTATCTTGGTCCGCAAATCAGAGCCGCGGCTAACCCTCTCTATCCAGGCACGAGCTTCGTCATCACCAAAAAAGTGCGTCCGAGTGACACCACGATTCGATTCTCTCCCACCCTCGTTTCGGCGACTAATACATGAATCTAGGGCTTGATGCAAGTCGAGGAAAGACACGGCTTCGAAGGCGATGGCTATGTCTATCTGCGCAATCCCCTTTGGTGGGCCGGTATCGCAACTCGTCAGTCCTAGCCTCCCTCTTGAAGCCTTTCGAATGAGAGAGCTAATCCTTTCAACAGTTGGTATCGGAGAAATCTGCAATTTCGCTGCCTACGCCTTTGCACCAGCTATTCTCGTCACCCCTCTGGGTGCTCTCTCCGTTCTCATCGGCGCAGTCCTCGGCTCATACTTTCTCAAAGAGGAACTCGGTATTTTGGGCAAGCTGGGAAGTGCCATTTGCCTGATTGGCGCTGTTGTCATTGTCCTTCATGCGCCGCCCGATGAAGAGATTGAGACTATCGATCAAATTCTTCACTACGCTGTGCAGCCTGGTATGCTATTCGCTCCATGCACCCGAAACCTCGAATCGCTCTAACATCGTCTGCCAGGCTTCCTTCTCTACGCCGTCGCCGTTGTCGCATTCGCCGTCTTCATGATTTACCGAGTTGCACCCTTCTATGGCAAGAAGAATGCGCTCATCTATCTCTCCATCTGCTCAACCGTCGGCTCCATCTCCGTCATGTCCGCCAAGGCCTTTGGCATTGCCCTCAAGCTGACTTTCGCGGGCAATAATCAATTTAGCCACCCTTCAACCTATGTCTTTATGATCTTGACTGCGCTTTGCATTGTCACTCAGATGAACTACTTTAACAAGGCACTGGCTTGTTTCCCCAGCAATATGTGAGTACTTCTTTCATTCGGCCGTCTTTTAATATTCACTCACGCCTCGCTTCAGTGTCAATCCACTTTACTATGTCACTTTCACGACGGCCACTCTTTGCGCCTCTTTCATCCTTTTCAGTGGATTCAACACTACCGACCCCGTCAACACTGTCTCGCTGCTCTGCGGTTTCCTCATCATCTTTACCGGGGTATACCTTCTCAATCTCTCTCGAGGTGACCCCAGCGGCCAGAAGCTCGCCGGTACGCACAACGGCTACGACGCCACTCCCACCGACATGGTTTCCAGCTTCCAGACTCGTCGCAGTATGCAAGCTCGCCGCAGTGGAGATCCTTCGCGCCACAGCATTGGCAGCGCCCATGGCGATCGGGAGGGCCTAATTCGTGCATACGACGAGGAGGAGGCTGCTGGTTTCGGTTTGACCGATCTGGCCGAAGAGAGCGAAGATGAGGGCGGCCCTCGACCCAACGGACGAGCCAACGGACGAGCCAACGGAAGCAAAGAGGAAGACACCATCGAGCTTCAAAACCGAAAGTCTTCTGGGCGGTAGGGCCGGGGCCGTGCCGAGCATTCCACGATTAAGATGATACGAATTTCTTTTTAGTAGCGAACTCAGTTTGGTTCTGCCTGTGATGCCTGAGCCTACGGGTGGGTATCTACCCCCGCGTTTGCGATTGGCTCGTCTCATTTTCTTCCCATGAGAAGAGAGATGAAATTATCAGGACATCAGGATGGCACGGACATGACTCGACCTAACGCCTTTCTGCGCTTGATTATGGTTCGGATTATGCACGTCAACAGTACGAGAGAAATGGGAGTGATAGGGTAAGGAAACTGGTCCCAAGGCGTTTTTGATACATGTCGTGTTCTTTTGCACTGCGTTACTGTGAGGGTCGGGTGGGAGGCTTTTTGCTTTCTCGATGGTTTCTTTTAAAGCCCCCATCTGCTTGTACGATATATTACATTACTGTTTCAACTCCATGCATAAAGGACGGGGAGTAGAGTGCCGGCGTCATAAGAGAGCGTCAAGCACGGAAAAGCAGCCTCGAAGGCATTTTTTGTTGACATGTATGGGAATGAAGCCTGCAGGATCATCTGGCGAAGTTTTGCAGTCTAGATAGGCGGGTAATCACAGGCAATATCTTGGACATGTATTTTATGTGCAGGTTGCATCAGATTCGACAGTGGGGAGTAAGTGACAGCTGCACTAATTTTCCACTGCAAGAAAACGTAGGATCCAGTATTCGCTTTGGCGAGGCTGCAAGCAAGCGCCGAGAGCTTGAACACACATTCAATCACGAAGCTGGGCCAGCACTTTAAGATTCCTGGGGTCTCATTTCCTCTCTATGGTTTCTCCTACCAATATCTAACAGATGAAACCGGAGCAAGATGCAAATGCTTCTCTTGAAAACGTTGACGCCCCGTGCAACTCGCCACCTTTTTTGTTGTCATCCACTGACTACAGCAAGAATGCATTTTGTGACATGTTTTCGCCTCGCACCACTCCCTCTCCTTCTCAAGAAAAAACGTGAAAATAAGAAAACCCGTGAGAACAGTCATTAACGAAAGCAGGGCGAAGCCATCACCGCTCGACCTGTGATAATTTATTGGGCAGCAGTCTCGGCCTCGGCCTCCTCGGCGACGCGGGCGTCCTGGCTGCTGCTGGCGGCGGCGGCGGCGGCGGCAGCCTTGGCGCCGTAGTCCTGGCTCATGGGCTGGAGGACGGGCTGCTCCTCCTTGGGGTCGATGATGGTGACGGCGTCGGGGAGGGTCTTCTGGGGGCCGGCCTTGCCCTCGGGGTCGGAGCCGCGCATGATCTTGACCTTGATGCCGAGGACGCCCTGGCGGAGGAGGACGTGGCGGGTGGCGGTGTCGATGAAGTCGTTCTTGGGCTGGCCGGAGTGGATCATGAAGCCGTCGGTGAACTTCATGGACTTGGCGCGGGCGGCGCGGAGCTTGCCGGAGACGACGACCTCGCAGCCCTTGGCGTCGGACTCCATGATGAAGCGGAGGACGCCGTAGCAGGCGCGGCGGACGGCGAGGCCGTTGAGCAGCTTGTAGCGGAGGGACTCGCACTGGGCGACGGCGGACAGGCCGCGGTTCTGCACCTTGGCGGCGTACAGCGAGACGGAGTTCTCGGGGAACTTGAAGCGCTTCTGGATGAGCGAGGTGAGCTCGCGGATGCGGCGGCCCTGCTCGCCGAGAACCTCCTGCGTCTGGGTGGCGCGGATGATGATGTCGGTGACGGTGGGGGTCACGCGGACCTCGACGCCGGAGTAGCCCTCCTCGGCGAGTTCGCGCTGGAAGAACTCGTTGAGCTCGGCGTAGAAGACACCGTCAGCGACGAACTTTCTCCTCTTGGAGCTGTGAGAGAGCCAAGGTTAGCATCAGTCTCTAGTGTGAGTCGCAGATCGGTCGTGGCCACAGAGTCTCCCGTCGTCGTCTCTCGTAATTGCGTCGTTCGCTCGTGGTGCGTGTACTTCGGGTCGTCCATTTGTGCAGGTTGTCGCGGTAGAATTATGCAACACTCCCACCAATAGAAAAAGACCACTTTGTTCCCTTCATTGCACCAAGATGGCCAGCGCTCTTGCACAGAATACCCATTCCAACAGCGCAACCAACGGCAGTGATGCAGTGATTTCCAATTCGATATGAGACAACGACGGTCGACAGTCTGGCGCAGGACACTTGGATCATAGCATGGATATAATACTCACATCTGAGAACCAGGGTGAGCCATGTTGGATTGATTGGAGGGTTGATTCGGTATTGTCGACTCAAGGGGAATGGGCGGCGGATAGGACGAAGAGGACGAGAGGGTGGGATCGCGAATTCAGAGCAGGCCTTTCTTTGGTGGTCTCCGCCGCGGTGGTGCTTTCGCCTGTTCGTCCCGCACTATCACAACGAATTATTTTTTTTTTGGGTGTGGGTTGAGCCCTAATCTCTGGTACGCCCACCTCTTTGGCTGTGCTGGCGTGCCGTTGGTGGGGACGCTCATGGAGGAGTGGTGAAGGATTAATTATTTCGCCGATGACCCGTGCTCCAGACTAGGATAAGTGGACTGGGCGGCATTGAATTAACTTTTTTGGTAAATCCTTAGCAGGGGGGGATAGTTGAGATTGTCCATCCCATTTTCAGAACAGCTGAACATGATTGTATTCGTTGGTAGGTTTGCGAGCTGCATCACTGGGTTAGAGGCTGCAGATTGGCGCCTTGCCTGATTGAATTATAACGTGCGTCTGTCAATCCCAGTAATGAATGACGGTTAGCTGCGAAATACAACTGGCGATTTTATACAAAGGATGCGTATGCCGTGGATAGCTAGACTTTCAACCTTGATCTTGCAAGATGTAAGGTTCAAGTGCATGACTAGTGAAAGTATTGATTCACCTGCTACCTACCGAGATAGATACTTCCCTTTCATCACCTGCGTTTGGCACCATGGCTCGCAGCTGCTGCGCCTGACGTACCCTTTGCCCCGCCTTGGCTCAGGAAGCTCCCCAGCCTGCGAGTGTCATTCTCCAAGCCAGCCATCGTCAAGCCCCATGCAGCTCACCATATAACTAGCCCGTCCCTTCGTCACTGCACCGCGGACGCTCAACACCACGTCTGCGGCTGCTGGAGCCGTCTCAGCAAATATATAGGGACTTCGTCTGCGTCTCCCTCGTCGCACTCATAGAGCGCTTGCGACACGGTGTTCCAGCAACTATACCCCTCTCGGTACGCTCGGCACCAGCTTCGCGGCAACACACCTCACAGCCGGCCTATTCTCAAGATCAGTACGCCTTCTTTTCGACTTCAAGAGTTCTTTTATCTTTATGGGACTGTCTCTCTGAGAGCGGCAGCGACTTCCAAGCAGCGCGTGTCTCGCGGATCGAGCTGCAGCGCCAGGCGTCTTGGCCAATATGGAAGCCAAGAAGGTCAGCTTTCTTGTCAAGGGCTATACTGCCGCCGGCCTCTAACCGTTATAGGTCATCGAGAACGTTCAAGGCATCAACGGTGGACAGACAACGAATGGTACTCTTCGCCTAACAGATTACCACCTTGTGTTTTGCGCGCCCGTCGGCCCCCCAGCCGACTCATCCGCGCCGCCGCCGAAGCCACGGGAGCGATGGCTCACATATCCAATTTTTAGCCATTGCACCTTTCGACCGACTCCTCATGGTTCTATACAGTCCGCCTCTATCCGAATCCGCTGCCGAGACTTTACGTTCGTCACCTTCAACTTTGCCAGCAACGAGGTGGCCAAGGAGGTCTTTGAATTCATCAAAGCCCGTACTTGTAGGCTCGGCACCGTCGAAAGGCTCTTTGCCTTCTCACACAAGCCTCTCAAGAACGAACGTGAAGTCAACGGCTGGCACATTTATGACCCCAAGGCTGAGTTTAGGCGGCAGGGCATCAGCGAGAAGCTGCCCGACAAGGGTTGGAGAATCACACACATCAACAAGGACTACACGTTCTGCGACACATATCCGGCAGTCTTGGTCGTTCCCTCCAAAATATCGGATAATGTCCTAAAATATGCCAAAGACTTTCGTTCCAGATGCCGTATACCCACTCTATCCTACATCCACCCCATCAACAACTGCACTATCACGCGGAGTTCCCAACCCTTGTCTGGTATTACACGAAAGACAAACGTGCAGGATGAGAAGCTAGTTGCCGCCTCATTCTCAGTCTCCGTGTCCACCAGCTCAGAAAGCACCACACCCATGTCTAGCCAGCTGGATGTTTCAAGTGCAGGCTCCGGCAATACTGCAGAGCTGAGTGACTCGGGCAACTTTGAGGCTGAAATAATCGCGCCACCTGTGGCCATGTACGATGAAAAGACTGGGAAACGGCTTGTCTATGGTGCTCAGCAGAGCAATCTCATCGTCGATGCTCGACCGACCATCAATGCTGTCTTCAACCAGGTCCAGGGTATGGGTTCCGAGAACATGGACAAGTACAAGTTTGCGACCAAGATATTCCTCAACATTGCGAATATCCATGTTATGCGCAGCTCCCTCAACAAGGTAGTTGAGGCGCTCAAGGATGCCGATATTTCCCCCTTGCCTCCAAATAGGGAACTCCTACACCAAAGTAGTTGGCTCAAGCACATAGGCGACGTCCTGAAGGGCTCCGACGTCATTGCTGAACAGGTTGGTATCAGACACTCGCACGTCTTGATTCACTGCTCCGATGGCTGGGATCGTACAAGTCAACTGAGCGCACTTTCTCAAATCATGCTCGACCCATACTATAGAACGATCGAAGGCTTTGTTGTGCTGGTCGAAAAGGATTGGTTGTCCTTTGGACACATGTTTAGGCTACGCTCAGGGCATCTCAACCACGATGACTGGTTCCTGGTGCAACGTGACGCCTTTGCCGGCACCAAAGTGAACCCAGGTGAGAACGATGGCCGCAATGACGCCTTCCAAAACGTCATTAGCGGTGCAAAACGGTTCTTTAACCAAAGTAAGGACGAGGACGAGCCAGATGTAGCAAGTGAGGCGGCATCTGGAAAAGTGGTCGACGAGGAGGCCACCACACCCAAGATGGTCAGCCCAGTATTTCACCAGTTCCTGGACTGCACCTATCAACTCATTCGCCAGCACAAGAACAGGTTCGAGTACAATGAGAGATTCTTACGACGTCTTCTCTACCACCTATATTCTTGCCAGTACGGCACCTTTCTGTACAACTCAGAGAAGCAGCGAGTCGACGCCAGAGTAATGGAGCGAACGTCATCCGTTTGGGACTATTTCTTGTGCCGAAAACAAGAGTTTACAAACCCTGACTACGATCCTACTGTCGACGACCGCGTCGAGGGTAAGGAACGTATTATTCGTCTTCGGCCCCAAGATATTCGCTGGTGGCACCAGGCCTTTGGCCGGACCGACGATGAGATGAACGCTACCCTCGATGCCACTGCACTCAGTGAGAGCGAGAGACGTGCAGCCATTTCACGGCTCCATGTTTCAGAAACTGCGTCACCCAGCCCAAAATCGCCGAGACTCGAAACGAGCAAATCAGTCTTGACAGGGGCGGACGTGGCTCAGGACCTTGCACCGGCGAATCAGTCTCTCAGACGTAGCGTATCAGCCGAAGATGTTGTCACGAGCCCGAACCTCGGCGCAGGCGCCTTTGCAGCGCTCCGGGATGGCATTGCCAATATCAACATTGGCAAAGGTGTCTTTGCTAATATCGCGTCAGCAGAAGCATCCGGCCAAACTGGTGCGAGTACCAAGCCAGATCAAGAATTGCAGGAGATGACGTAGGAGGTCATGTTTCCAACTGACCACCACCCGCCTTATGCGACCATGAATACAGAGAATACTCAAAACCACGTCCACTCTCCGTTCGGCACGGCCTCTGTACAATCTTTCTCCACTTTGAATTCGACTCCTGACTATGGCATAAGCAGCAGCGGTTGGGAGTTTGTACAATTGCGCGAAGTAACTCAACCGCCACCAGCGCATGTCAGACCGTGCCCCCAGCGGTCCAAGTCAATCACAGGCCTCCTACGTCCGTCGGCCATGGAGATAGGGCCTTCAAGGGCGGCACAGGCTGCTGTCGGCGACGCTGCCCCCGATAGACTGGAGGGCGGCGCTGAACAAGATGAGGTGGAAGAGCCATTTCAACGGCCACGCTCGGCGCTGGGGTTTACGCAGTATACAGGGCAGGACATGTGGTGACGAGGACGTAAAAGCGTTTAGATATTACAGTTAGCCTACGAAGCAGCGATGATGGGTTCTGGACGTTATCTTTGAACGAGGTTTCTTCGGGCTATGCAAGATGCATGGATGGACGGGGGTAGACTTGGCACGGCGCATAGGCAACATAGTAATTCATCCAGCACGATCTTTTCTACATGCTAATGCTTAATTTGGGGCGAATGCGCCCGTCGATGCCGACACAATTATGTTTTATCAACTTTTTTTGGTTTGCTTGGCTTTGGCTATTCTAAATGCGCTAGACATATTCTCCTCTTCTTAGTTTCAAATGCTGCAAATAGGTGTTCTACCAACGGTTCCTTTATTTTTCTTTGAATTGTGGGAAATTCTTTCATCTTTGTGATTATAGGAAGGCCTCCAGATTAATCTCCAGTGTGCTAACGGAATATCTGTGTAGCAAAGCGGTGTTAGTGCATGATCATTCAGCGAAAGACAAGGGGGCGTACCTCAGGTCAAACTTCTCCAAGACAGTCGGGTGCAGGATGCCAAACTCGCCGATGCGAGCCTCCTTGCCGGCAAGGCGCAGGTGGACGGCGGCAGCGTGGCCGGGGAAGAAAGTCTCCTCGTTGAGCTCCTCGATCCAGTAGCCGTCAGGCTTTCCGGGGGTATCCGTGCCCTCGGTCAGGAAGGCGGTGCGGAGCATGAGGAGGACGCGGTCGAGGAGGCCGTGGACAGCCTCAAAGCCCGAGGTCTTGCCACACCACGCGGCGGCGAAGTGGCGCTCGTTGCGGGCCTTGCGCTCCTCGCGCTCGTCCTTGAAGACGACGTCGGCGACTTCGAAGATGCGCATGGGCACGCTATGGCCCTTGTTTTCCTTGATAGTCTTGAGGAGACCGGGCAGCAAGGACGAGCGGGCGACCTGGTATTCAAGCGTCTTGGGGTTGGCAAGGCGCACGACGGTGTTGCCGTCGTCTTTGCGGTTCAGCCAGGCAAAATTCTCGTCGTGGCTGCACAGGATGAGGGGCATAACCTCAGACCAGCCAGCCATAGCAGCCTCCATGCGTACGAGGTCACCGAGCTTGTTGATAGGTAAGGGGCCACCGACAGTGGCACTGCGGTTAGGCTTAGTGCGAGGTAGGTTGTTGTAGCCGTAGCAGACGGCGAGATCCTCCATGATGTCGCACTGGTGTAGGATATCGGCGCGCGTAGGGGGAATGGCAACTTCCAGGAGGTTGGCGTCAGTGGTGGACGGATTGGATACATACGCCATCTTTGTGAGGAGATCGCAGAGCTCCTGGGGGGTCTTGTCAAGGCCAGTGCAGCTGTTAAGATAGTCGACTTCGGCGGTAGTTTCGCGCGGTCGGAGGGACGGCGTAACACGGGTAAGGTTGTTGTGGTCGGAGACAATCTTGACGGGCTCCACGGTGAAGGGCTCGGCGCAGTACATGGAGAACATGGTAACAAGCATGTTGGTGACGATTCCGAGCTTGGTCAGATCGGTGGCCGTGATCTCGATGAAAACGTTTGTGGTGTCTAGGGTGATCTTGGAGTGCTCGCCGTTGATAATAGGTGGCAGGGAGCAGACGACGCGATTGGCGTCGTAGATGACGGGGTATACGGGCGCATCGCGGATAATGTGCAGGAAGCGACCGAGGTGTTTGTCGTTTTCGTAATAAGCCATGAGCTCCTCGGCGTTCATCTCCTTGGTCTGGTTAAGGGGCTTGAACTTGATGTCCTTGGGCGGCAGAGCCTCGTATGTGAAGGGACCCTTGATTGTGTCGAGGTCGTGGGTACCCATGGAAACAAGAGTTCGATTGCGAGCCAGGTTCTGGTGCAGCTTGTCCTGCAGTCCGATGAAGGAGTCGTAGCGATCCTGGGTGAACTTGATGTTGCGGAGGACAGCGCCTGCGACGTAGGGGCGGACCTTGAGGGTGTCGGGGTGCACGGTGATGACTTGTTGGTCAGCGTCCTTGGGCTCGACGATTCGGAAGTTGGGGGGCTGAGTTCGGCCGAGGAAGATGTTGAGGTTTAGGGCGATGCCTTCGAAGCAGAGCATGTCATATCGGTTGGCGGGGATCTCGATCTTGAGTTGTGGAGGCTCCTGCTTGCCGTCAACCACAGGCCGCTCGTCATCCTCGGTGTCCTCATCAAGCTCGATGCCATAATCGAAGCACAGATCCTCAAACTCTTCGCGGGTGTACCTGGAAAGCGGGAAACACGGTTGGGTTAGCTCGGTATGGTGGGGTGGTAAAGCCAGCGAGGGGCAGGTGGGAGGCAGGCATACTTGCGACCGAGAGCCTCGAAGAGCTTGTACTTGTCTACGGAGATAGTCGGCATGGTAAGGGCGAGTCCTCAATGCCTCTCCGGGATGGTAGAGGTCGGTGTTGGGATTGTGCAAGCAGCGAGCGCAGGCAGTTGGTTAAAAAAGTCGGGATAGTCAACCGTAGTCCGTTGCGAACGAGCGATTGAGTCACAGGAAATTTTGTGAGGGGTGTGGTTGAGTCTGGCGGGTAGATCCACAGGCACCTTGACTTGGCGGGGGTCAAGGTGAGGTGTGCAAGTACCTCCTCGGTTTGCAGTAGTTATTTACTTGGTAGTTACAACATGAGACCTTGATTGCATGAGCCACTTTCGCACGCCACACCAGGTCCCACTTAATCTGCACAATTCATTCGCCCTGGTGCCAGGCCAACACCTACTCATTGCTCATTCATCATCCATCATCTGTGCATTGTGTGCCTCAACGCCTGGCGCCGGACTTTTTTTTTTTTGTGCAGTATCTCAAACAAGGCTATTCGACGACTAGGCTACCACTCTCTGCAGTCGCCTCGCAAGAGAACTCCCTGATACCCTGCTTCATAGGCACCGGGACGAAATCCTTCCGTGCTCACGAGACCTCAGCCCAGCTTCATGATCTCACACGCACGTTTATGCCTATACCGTGAAGCGCATTGAGTCATCGGCTCTACCGGGCATAGCCAGTGCCCGCCCAAGGCCGCTATGGCGACGACTCCAGCTGGCCGTACTCTGTACAAAAAAAAGGATGGCATCTTAACCATCACCCCCGACCTTCAAGGCGTGACATGGACACCCAATTCTGGCGGTCCTCCTACCGTCTCATTGCCTGTTCCCAAAATAACCAGTAAACACTGCGAGTCTCAATGGTTAACGTACAAAATTGCTGATCAAGACGCCCAGACTTGCAGCAGACTCCAGATGGAGCTCCCAAAGTGATGCTTAAGATATTCGAACAGAATCCCAGTGGCGGTGATCCCATCACCTACCTCTTTCATTTCAATACCGATGAGGCCAAAAAGGAGGCATCTTCCTTCAAAGATGTTCTATCCCGTCTACTCTCAGAAGCACGAAGCAGTGACCCTAATGTCCCGCGGCCAGCCGGCTCATCTACGCCGCAGGGAGCTCCTGGTACTGGTGGCAGTGCATCTGCAACGATGGCATTCGCAAGTGCCGCCAACTCACAGCAGTCCTCGGCTCGTTGGTTTGACGACCAGCAGCTGAAGAACGACATAGAGCTGCAACGGTCGCTCATGAAGAAGGATCTGACCCTCAATGAGACGTACATGGATGCCCTCAGCACTAAACCGGAGTCAATATCTGTCGCCGCCTTCAACTCACAATTCTGGTCTACCAGAACAAATCTGCTGCGAGCACACGCTATCGAGTCGAATCAGAAAAAGGGCCCCTACAACGTCCTCTCGACAGTCAAACCACGAACAGTGGATGGTGAAATGAAACTGAATATCAGCGTCGAGCAGGTCCAGATGATTTTCGCCCAGCACCCCCTCGTAAAGCGTATATATAATGAAAATGTTCCAAAGCTGTCGGAAGCCGACTTCTGGTCCAGGTTTTTCCTCAGTCGGTTATCGAAGAAGCTGCGGGGAGAGCGTGTTACCGACAGCGATACCACGGACGCCATCTTTGACAAATACGATGTCAACGAAAACTTGCAAAATGTACAAAGCAAAATCATGTCGCAGAATGTGCCTCACATCATTGACATTGAAGCAAACGAAGAAAACCAGGGAGGCTTCAAGAGCGGCAACGCCAAGGACATCGAGATGAGGCCCAGGGCGAGAATCCCTATCGTGCAGACACTGAACAGTCTCAGCGAGAAAATCATGGCAAACGTCGCTCCATCGGATACACCAACCGACGATAGGGCCGAGTATCAGAGGGAGCTGGCGCTACGGGATCTACGCGGCGATGCCGAAGAACGCCGCATCATGCTCAATGTCAAGGAGCAAAACGCATTCTTCGCAAAATACGAGTCCGAACCGTCTCGGAACGCCAAGATGTTTGCAAATCAGGATACCTCCAGCGTCCTGCTGAAAATGCAGGGCACATTTAACACCGTGGCCATTGACTTCGTGGCCGGCGTAAACCTGCAGGCCGCCATCGACTTTGACGACGGCAGCGAAAGCGACGACGAGGAGCCCCCCCGAAAGAAGCCGAGCAGCTCGCGGCGCGCCATCATCGAAGCCGAAAAGGACATCCTCGACGGGATCACCCAGCGGCGCCTGCAAAAGTACGGCAGCGGCTCCGAAAACGACGCCGCCACGCCCACGCCCACGCCCACGCCCATGGGTCTGCCCGCGCCCATCGCCGAGCGCTGCGCGCTCACGCACGCCACCACCGTCGAGTTCCTGCACCAGTTCTGGGACGCGTTCCTGTCCGGCGACCCGGACCGCGCCGGCGAGCTGCAGTACCTCGCCGAGTCGCTGCGACGCTCGTCCGCGCGCATCGCCGCCGTGGCCGACGAGGCCGCCGCCGAGCGCGACGAGGCCGTCCGTCGCGCCAAGCAGGAGATCCGCGACCACTTTGAGCGCACCGGCAAGAAGCTCCGCTGGAAGTCGGACGCGGTCGGCGGCGGCCGCGGGGCCGTCGAGGCCCTGATGCAGCCCACGCTCGACGCCCTCCAGAAGGCGCAGGCCGACTACGCGCGCGCGCTGGCTGCGGAGGGCGTGCAGGTATCTACCGAGGCGTAGGTGGACGAGACGAGTTTCAAGGCGGGAAAAGGAAGGGCACGGGGGTTGTAACATTGCTGAGCTTTTTTGCTTTTGTTTGGGAGTAAATCTGGGCCCGCGGCTGAATTATCTGTTTTCTCACAGAATAAAGCGAATTTGTCTATTCCATTTCATATACAATTAAATAAGTTGGCTTTGCCCTGGCCAACCATGTCCGACGTCTATGTTACTGTACAGGCAGCCGGCCGGTTGCCGCGTAGCCATTGTCGATAGAAATACAAGAGGCGAGGCAAAATGCCACCCTCCTTTTTCACCAGTGTCATGTACATACATTCCAGGTCCTCTGCGCTGTCGTTTCCCCGCTGCGACTCCCCTTCACCTCCGAATGCGCGCCTCGTTGGCGTCCGTCACGAGCTTCTCCTCCAATATCCCAAAGCCCATCGACTTCTTCCTCGCGCGTCTGCGATTCCCATACTCCTCGTCAAACTTGCGAATCATCTTGAGCGACGCCATGTCCTCGCTGATGCTTGCCGGGATCTGGCGCAGGGCGTTCTCAAAGTGCTCCGCGCGCAGCGTGCGCCTTTCGGGGTACGCAAACGGCTCGGGCCCTGTGTGCCGTGCGGCCATTTCGTTCTCCTCCTCCACCGCGGCCATGGCGGCCGCGACGCAGACATTCTTCAGGTCGGAGCCCGAGTAGTATGGCGTCCGCTCAGCATAGTCGTCGATAGACACAGAGCTGTCCAGGGTCTCATCACGAAGAAGCAGCTTCAGGATGGCGGCGCGGTCGTCGCGAAGGGGGAGATCGACTAAGAGTTTTCGCGGGAGGCGTCGGAGGACGGCGTCGTCCAGGTCGAACGGTCTGTTGGTCGCCACCATGATGAAGGCGTTGGTCTCCTCCATGCCATCCCACTCCTTGAGGAACTGGTTGATATGCTCACGATGCGACGGTCGGTTGCTGAACATGCTGCGGTTTGCCAGCAGCGAGTCTGCCTCGTCGATGAAGACGACGCAGGGAGAGTACTTCTTGGCAAGCGTGAAGACAGCGCGTATCAGTTTCTCGCTCTCGCCAACCCACTTGTCATTGATGGTGGCGCCGCTGATTTCCAGCATGTTCGCGCCACTCTCCTTAGCAACCGCTTTTGCGAGCATGGTCTTGCCAGTTCCGGGAGGACCATAAAGCAGACAGCCTGGTATCTTGTCTGCAGCCAAGATACCGTATGAGAAGGCGTCAGGCCGAACCAGCGCCAGCGAAGTGAGGAGCTTGAGGGCGGTGATAGTCTCGGGAGGCACATGAACATCTTCGAAGCTAGTCCGTAAGTTTTCTTTGTTAATCAAGCCTGATTGTATACGTTTCTCGTATTCGTTCAGTTTTGCGGGGGCTCGGGCTTCCGACTTGACGTCTTCGTTCGAGCCTTGAGTTTCACCAGCCGGGAAGATATGTTCATGGGGCTCTTCATCCAGGTGTTTCTGGCCGGGTTGTGTTCGTAGGGGTCCCATGATGAATCGTTCCATGAATGCGCTGCGAGCAGAGCCCTCAATGTCCGTGCTATTCAAGTTCAACGCTTGCGCCAGATGATATACCTCAGGGATCGGTAGAATGCCTCGTCGAAAAGTTGACTGGTGTGTATTGGCAGAACGCAAGTATTCAAGGAGCGTTACCTCGACGGGTTCTGTGCTGATCTGGTTGTTTGGCTGAAGGGCATGCATCATTCGTCGGATGTTTTGAATGTTCTCGAAAAAGTAATCAGTAGTCTGCAGGTCAGCGGGAAGCTCGCCCTGCGTCTTTTTGTGAGGCTTGACCATGTTGCCTGCGTTCAACTGTAGGTGACGAGTGACAACAAACTCCCCAAAAGCCAGGTCACGAACCGCATTTTGGTACTCGTCCGATGGAGTTTCGCTCGAAGACGTTGCAAAAATAGCAATTTGGGTGCCATTTTGCCAAGCAGCATCGACGAGGGCACGCAAACGAGCCAAGATGAATGATCCTTCGAGAGTCATGGACAGCTCAACGACGTCGTGCAGGTGGATGAGCACGGGCCGAGTGACGAGCGTTTCTTTACTCTGAACTGATTGAATGATGTGATCAAGAATCTTGTCAATCTTCAGCGCATCCCATTTTCCGAAGCAGTCAAAGCCCCCCTGCTTCAGCTTCTGGAGGTCTTCCTCCAAGTTTCCTGCTGCTGCAACGCGTGCGCTCAAGACTGATTCTGAGTCCATGTCATCATCTTCTGATGCCTGTCTGAGGGTGATCTCCGGATCTTGAGCAAGCTTGCCGCTAAGCTCAGCTGCGCGGAAGCCCATCATGGACACTGCACCACGGGAATACGCCCAGTGCTGGCCAAGATATTCACCGACAAGGACAGATAAATCCTGAGCGTCCAAGTGCACCAGGTTGAATCCCCCATGGGCTATTTGCGCAGCTATCGATTGTGCAACAGCCTTGCCACCAAATCCTGAGAGCGATAGAATGTTGAGGGGGCGCTTGCCAGTCTTGGCGTCGAAATTTGAGGGCGGTTTCGCATTCAGTTCACGCGCGACGGAGCTTTGTATAGCCACAAAGGTATCTACATGGAAACCAGCGAGGGAGTGGGACAGAGGTACATCAAGATGCTCTCCAGCAGTTAGGTGGTGGTCAAGTGATACGCCGAGGGAGACAAATTGGTCGCGAAAGCCATTGCTTCGATGGTCAAAGTCTTTGTGGACGTGCCACCACCAGAATGGCCGCTTCTTATAAACATACTCTGCTTGGCGGGCAGGATAGAGAGCATCGGCCAGGTGCCACGAGGCGTCCAGTATCATGTCCCATATTCGGACAACTCTGGCAATGGTGTCAGGTGACTCCCATCTGGCCTTGTCCTCCTCCGTTTGGCATTGTGTAAAGTCGGTGGCAAGTTCGCAGTTTCGAAGGAGCAGTTTCTCGACTGCCGTTTCGAAATAGTTTTCAATGGCTTCGTTGGATGCGCGCGTATCGCTATTTGGGGCGAGAAACAGGCGAGATACTTTTTCGCGCTTGGCATCTTCTGCCAGCGCGGGTGGAAGCTTGGGTTGCCGTACTTCATCGTATATGGTGATGTTATTTTCGAGGAAGCTACTCGGCAGCTCGACAGGGGGTAGGGCAGACGGGGGCTTGCGACGAGTTTGTCGGGTCCTGAGTGAGCTCGTTAGAGTCGACCGCGATCGTCCGCCGGAGGCTTCTCCGGTGCCTTGCGCCTCGCCCTCGCCATCCTGTTCAGTTGTTGACTCTTCGGATGGCCGGCCACCATTGCCGAGACCACTGCATCGGCGAGCTGAGGCATGGAATTGGCGGTGTGTCGCGCAGCCTCTCTGCGCTCCTGCGGCGAGAACAGCAGTCGTCGGGATGGCTCGCAACGACGGGAAGTGCATACGAGCGGTGGGTGAGCCGCCACCAGCGCAGGTCGCGTTGTGATTATATGAATTATACTTGCAGACCTGTATGCAGTATGGCGGAATTGAGTGGATTGCGGGTGAGGGAAGAGATGGTCAAGGCTGCACGGCGAGTTCGATCTGATAATTTCCGTTGGTTCAGTTGTGGATTACGTGAGCGAGATCATCTGATGTTTGATGGCGCAGGCGAAGAAAACAATGAACTGCATTCATATGTCACCTGCAGGTACTCAGAGGCGCGTAGTGGGCACAGGATAATTTCAACCCCTTCTTTTAATGGATATTTCACAGGCTATGAGTTTGCCCGCTGTTATTTTGCGCTGAGCCGAATGGTGCTGTGGGGTCTAGCCTCATGTTGATCATCAAGAGCTAATAAGTGGTAACAACCCATTAACTAGACGTTGCGAATATACACACATTTTCCTGTTTCTACTAACAAGGTAGCGATACAAGCAGCCTGGGGAATCTGACAAGTGCAAGTGCTAAGTGTATACGCAGCCTCAGCCTCACACATCCATCGCTGCGTAGAGAGCGATAACCCCCTCCCGGGTAGGTAACGTCGAATTTCTGGCCAAGAGAATATATGCGGGCGTTACATACATACGTACGTACGGATACATTCAGCACGTTACCGCCCACCGTTTCCGCTCTACCAGCATGTTCAAGGCTCGTTACCATCAAAAGTATCCGTAACTTGGCCAGGCTGGGCTAGTGAATGCGTGCGTCCACCAGGCGCTACAACAAGCTGACGGGCGTTACCTTTTGTGATGGATGATGGCTGGCTGAGCCTCGTCCGTCGTCAGCAGCCGGCTCTGCCGTCTTTGCTAATTGCTGCGCCGCCCATCTCATGTCGTCCAACCATGAGCTGATATTTCAGAGCAAAACCAACACAGCTTCAGATTGTGCAACATCACCCATCATTCAAGACGTCGCGAACACGGACGAACACCAGCCCGAGCATCAAACTCAGAACTACCAGCTAATGTGGAATTGCACGTACAATAGATGAACGGCCCCCCCTGAACCTCCCAAACATTGTACCTTGCGAATTCACGCCCCCGAAGCAATCAGCAAAGCCCGCGCAATGTCGTCGACATCGCCAGATGGCTCGCCTCCAGTGACTGCCAAGCCGTATCATTGCAAGCGACCGCACAAAAAGGCAAGGTCCGGTTGTTTAAACTGCAAGAAGCGCAAAGTCAAGTGCAATGAAGGAAAGCCCAGCTGCGGCGCTTGTTTGAACAGAAGAGAAGACTGCCACTACCGCCAGGTGCCGCCTTCAAGAGTCCAACAACCGCAACCATCTCGACAGCATACGTCTCTGCAGTCACAGGCATCATCTCCTCCACGACCCCATCCCCTCCTACTATACCATGCCCAGCCCAAAGAGCTACAGAGAGATTCATGCCCGCGTCAAACGCCAACAGGGCCAGTTTCACCCCCCACGCCACCTCACCATTGCTCACCACCATCAGGGCCTTTACTGCCGGTTCTCTCAATGCTGCAACGACTTTACCAGCCGTCCAAGTTTCAGAATCTCACAGAAGCTCAGAAATGGAAACAGTTTTCGGATATACTAGCATTCGAGCGCATCGTCTCTCATTATATGGAGCATTTCCAGACCCAGAAAGTATGCCTCGATCCGAAAGAGAACAGTGTCGTCTCACAGAGTCGGATACATGGCCTTTGTGAGCTATTGGAAAAACTGCTTTGGTCAAGGGAAATGCGCCTGCAAGGAACTCAGCTGGGACTATACTCATTCTACACGCCGCAGTTTTCGAGTATCGAAACCCACGGACACCTTTTACAGCATTTCCAGTTGCACACCAGCATGTCGTTCAACGCTGACCCCGCGAGCCGGCGCTACACCGACGGTATTCTAGAAGAAATAGCCCTTAGCCACAGCTTCCAGTCGGCCTCTCTCATGAATTGCATCTTGGCGTTATCGGCTCTTCATATAAAGCGGAAGAACATTGCAGGCGACCCTGCCTTGATATCGTTGTTGGCCCACGAGTACATCAATGCCTCCACGTCGCAGATCTTGACCGACATGGAAGTGGCCGACCCAAGAACCTTCCCACATTTAGTGGTAGCATCGCTTCTCATGACGGCTATATCTTCGGAACAATTCAGGGACGAGCGTTTCGGGGCCAATCTCTTCATCCTCAACTGGATGAAAATATGGTGCGGAATCAGCATCATGATGGAGCGCATCACGATTCCTGGTCTTATTCGATGCGGCCTCTCGAGTTTGTTTTACCGGCCACCACTCAACCTCGATGCGTCAAAGGACAACATTCCTGAGGCGCTCCAGATCATGGTGGACCTAGATCCAGATGACCGCGACAATCATGCCGTCTACCGCGAAGCATTACGCTGTCTCGGTGCGCTCTATCACTATTTGAAAACTGGCCTGAGTCCAGAAATGACACTGCGAATCATAACATGGATCACATTTCTCCCCACAGAGTTCGTGCAGCTTGCGCTGGAGCGGCGATGGAAAGCTTTAGTCATCGTGGCGCATTACGCCGTGTTCCTGAAGCTTACTACTCGGGTATGGTGGACGGAGAGTGTTGGACAGAGGTCCATCGTGGATTTGGTACACTTTCTGTGCGCCCAGAAGCTGCAATATCTCGAGGTCCCTGTAGCTGCGATGGAAATCGACGACATTGACCAGATTGGACGCTTGCTTTTAGATGACGAAACCTGGCAGCATGAGCCAGCAAGAATACTTACGCCCGAGGAAATGCTGCACTTTGAAACCAGGGACATCTACATTGATAGAGGACGAGCCACAGTGCCTGCAAGGTCCGGATAACACTTTTCGCGACCTGTCATGGCTGATACTGCGGTGATGAAAGATATCAAGAAACCTACCTTTTATTATTCCTTGATAGAGATCACTGCAGTGTTCTGCTTAAAGCAGTCGATGTTCATTGAGAGAAGGACTTGTACTTTGCTACTTTTAACCGATATATCTCGAGACATTCACAGTTGCAAAAGACACAAGTTCAAAGCATAGGAAAGAGATATATGTTAACAAAGGAAACCCCATTCAATACAAGAGGAATTTTTGTTGATTTCTTGGTACACAGCCCACAAAAGAGACTACTTAAAGGAGCTTTAGAAGAAACCTCGCTGGCTTCCGTTCCTCTGATCTATACACAGGCCCATCTTCTACACCTCTGGTATTATTATAGCAAAGGCCGCTCCTTAGTTCTTCTCCAGGTCGGCCAAAATCTTCTCACCCTTCGCTCTGGCAGAGGCGAGATCACCAACCATGTAGAAAGCACCCTCGGGAAGGTTGTCACCCTCGCCGCTCAGGATGGCCTTGAACGAGGCAATCGTGTCCTTGAGGTCGACGAGAACACCCTCGATACCAGTGAAGACCTGGGCAACCGTGAAAGGCTGGCTCAGGAAACGCTGGATCTTACGGGCACGCTCGACGGTGAGCTTATCGGCCTCAGAAAGTTCGTCCATACCCAGAATGGCGATGATATCCTGGAGACCCTTGTACTCCTGCAGGATCTGCTGGACACGGGTGGCAGTGTCGTAGTGCTCCTGGCCGACAATACGGGGGTCGAGCATACGCGAGGTAGAGTCGAGGGGGTCGACAGCGGGGTAGATACCCAGCTCGGAAATGCCACGCGACAAGACAGTGGTGGCGTCCAAATGGGCGAAGGTGGTGGCAGGGGCGGGATCGGTCAAATCATCAGCAGGGACGTAGACGGCCTGGACAGAGGTAATAGAGCCCTTCTTGGTGGTGGTAATGCGCTCCTGCATACCACCCATGTCGACAGCGAGGGTAGGCTGGTAACCGACAGCGGAGGGGATACGACCGAGAAGAGCGGACACTTCGGAACCGGCCTGGGTGAAACGGAAAATGTTGTCAATGAAGAGCAGCACGTCCTGGCCTTCCTGATCACGGAAGTACTCGGCAATCGTAAGACCAGTCAGGGCGACACGGGCACGGGCACCAGGAGGCTCGTTCATCTGACCGAACACCAGAGCGACCTTTGACTCGCCATCGAGCTGAATGACAGAGGTTTCCTGCATTTCGTGGTACAGATCGTTACCCTCACGGGTACGCTCACCGACACCAGTGAATACAGAGTAACCACCGTGAGCCTTGGCGATGTTGTTGATAAGCTCCTGAATGAAGACAGTCTTGCCGACACCAGCACCACCGAACAGACCAATCTTACCACCACGGGCGTAGGGGGCAAGCAGATCGACGACCTTGATACCAGTGATCAGAATCTCAGCGGAAGTCGACTGGTCGACGAACTCAGGAGGCTCGGTGTGAATGGGCAGGAACTTGTCAGTCTTGATAGGACCACGCTCGTCAATGGGGTCACCGGTGACGTTGATGATACGACCGAGAGTGGCAGGGCCAACGGGAATGGTGATGGGGGCACCAGTGTCAGCAGCCTTGGCACCACGGACGAGACCCTCAGTACCTGTGCGTCCCCTGTCAGCAAAAGCTTCTTCTGTAGCAACAAGGCGCTAGGATGACCTACCGTCCATGGCAATGCAGCGAACGACATTCTCACCCAAATGTTGCTAGAGAAAATTAGTTAGGTACAGAGTTCCAAGTCTGCGACATTGTTGGCGCACGTACAGCGACTTCCAGGACGAGCTTCTGGCCGTTGTTCTGAGTTTCCAGGGCGTTCAGAATAGGGGGAAGCTTGGCGGTGTCGAACTTGACTAAATCGGCCGTCAGTATTTCAAAATTCGCATCGGCGAGAGTGCTGTCGCAGCTGATCGCTATCGGGGATCGAAGACTAACCGTCGACGACGGCACCAATGACCTATTTGTTGCGGTTAGCCGGGCGCAGAGCCATCGTTGACGCGACGGGTTCTCACCTGGTAAATCTTGCCATCACCGACACCAGCAGTGCTCGCGAATCTGCTGTTGAGGGGGAATCGAACGGAAGCAGGTCGGATGGCACGGCGAGGGGCCGCCGCCGCGAAGGACGGGCGGGCAGCGCGGGCGAAGGAGGAAATGCCGCTACAGGAGGAGGTCGGTCAGCATCATCCTCCCAATTGGCGCGGCGGGCGCAATTGAGCCGTTAAAAATAGCTCCAATACTTTGAACATACCTCTTGAACATCTTGCCAGATGACAGAGAGCGATCAGTGATGTGAGTGGAGAGAGATTGGTTGAACCTGGGGAGAACTTTTGCAGAGTGAGCAGTTTTGCTCCGGGACTGAGGACTTCATCGGTTAGAGCTTTCTCGTAAGTCACGTGCTGCGCTAAACAGAAATTATGTGTCGCTCCCCCTTACAGTGTCAGAAAGTTGTTGTCACCAGCCTCCGGGAATTCCCTGTGCCTCAAAACCCGAGTTGGTCTCCTGAGGACCGTCGTATCGCCTCGAATCTCAGCGAGAAGCAATATGCTATTTCAATCGGCTATTGGGTTATACAAATTCAAGTTCTTACGACTGAATTCATAGCAGTCTCGCAAATCAAGAGGTAACTTAAGATACATAAGACTCTGTGGGCTGGCTACCAAAAGTGAAAGTATACAGTGCGAATCCGAAGTCTCGGCGAATTTAGGGAGTTCCGACCAGAAGTACCACACCCTCGACTCCTCGTTCCTGGCCTTGTGGTGCCTGAGGAAACAGTGGTCTCTTTCGCTAGCGCCCCTTGCCAGGGGCATATGCATAGGTAGGCAATTATCACTTCTCAGGAAAACAAGGTGTTATTTTGTAGGTTCCATGCAATTTAGTCTCAGTTGTAACTCCTCAGGCCTCCAGCTTGAAAACCGCAACTCAGGATTACTGTACAACGGCATCTTCGCGAGCCAGAACCTACAAGGATTAGCTCACGTATCACCACCCAGAACCAAGAGGACTTACCAGTGCCGTTCTAGACGGGATGTATACCTGCGTCCAGTTCTTCCGTCCGTTCCACTCCATTGGGGTAGTGAAGAAGCGGACGCTCTCATCAATTCTACTATGACCACCAACGTCCTTGCTGTCAGTCTGCAGAACAACCTTGTAGGTTCCGGCTTCCTCGACCCCGATGCGATAGTTGCTGAAGCTGCTGTTTGGGTGGAAATTGAAAACAAAGACAAGACCGGCCCTTTCAAATACAATCACCTTGTCTCCCTCATGCTTCAAGGAAATGTATGCCTGGGGGGCATGGAGCCAGCCATACTTTGATTCGCATTGGTTCATTAAGCCATCGAATTTGTTCAGAAATGGATAACGCAGGAGGTGGTCTTCGGTAAGGTTAAGCTGGCGCCGGGCGTACCAAAAGGAATTGCTATTTCCCTCGCGGGGGAAGTCGAGCCATTCCGGATGGCCAAATTCGTTGCCCTCAAAATTCAGGTAGCCCTCGCCACCCAAGCTGTGAGTAAGCAGTCTGATCAGTTTGTGCAGAGCAATACCACGATCGATAGTTGGGGTCAGCGGTGACAGAATAGACATGTTCGTATACATCTCCGCGTCGCACAAATGCATCATCAATGTCTTGTCGCCGACGAGGCTACTGTGTGTTAGCGACGCCAGTATAGCAAGGCAATGAATGGCTACTCACGCTTGGTCGTGGCTCTCGCAGTATGCAATTGTCTTTTCGCCATGTCGTCGATTGGTCAAAGTGAAGCAGATATTGCCAATATCCCACTCCTCATCTTGCAGTTCCTTCAAGATTTTAATCCACATATCGGGCACCGCCATAGCCAAGCGGTAGTCAAAACCAACGCCGCCAAGCCCCACAGAGACACAGAGAGCAGGCATTCCAGATACATCTTCAGCGATAGTGATGCAATCTGGGTAGAACGAATGAAGCATTTGGTTGGCGAGCATCATGTAGGTGACAGCTTCTTCGTCGACATCTGAGCCGAAATATTCATGGTAGCCCCCGGAGAAGCCGCTGTACTTTGTTAGCTTACCGGCAACAGCAGAGAGGAGCAAAACTTACGCCCCAATGCCATGGTGGATGTACAGCATACTAGTGACACCGTCAAACCGGAACCCATCAAAATGATATTCGTCCATCCAGAAGCGAAGGTTGCTAAGCAAGAAACGCATGACTTCGTGGTGAGCATAGTTAAACAGACGGCTGTCCCATTGGTCGTGATTGCCTTTACCTCCGCCATGGAAGTATTGATGGTCAGTTCCGTCGAAGTTGTTGAGGCCGTCCAAGACATTCTTTGAGGCATGGCTGTGCACGACGTCAAGCAGGACGACGATGCCCATGCTATGCGCCGTGTCAATGAGCTCCTTGAGATCCTCGGGCGGACCATAACGACTGCTTGCCGCGAAGAAATTGTTTATCTGGTAACCAAAGCTGGCGTAGTAGGCATGTTCCATGATGGCCATGAGCTGGATGACATTGTACCCGAGGCTCTTGATTCGGGGTAGCATATCCCGGGTGAACTCCTTATAAGTGGCAACGCGTTGCTCAGGCGTTGAAATTCCGACATGGGCTTCGTACACGCGTACACTCTCAGGCTTCTTCGGGCGAGGGTGCTTGAACTCATATTTCTCCGAAGCGGGCGGATTCCAAAATCGAGCATCATACACAGGCGAGACGTTCAAGTCTTGGGTGACATACTTGATCCAGGCGGGTATTCTGTCCACGCGCTCACCGCCTGGTAAAATCAAAGAAATCTGGAGCCTCTGTTAGACTTGGGTTGCTGCCTGAGTTACATTGTTCGCCAACAAACCTTGACTTTAGAGTTGTGTGGAATAGCAGGCTGACCAGCATTCGAGGGCACAACAATGGAGAATGAGCCAAAGGCATCCTTGGACATAGGATTCGAGGTTTGATTCCATTCATCTATTCATTGCGTTAAAACGCGGTCGCCACCTGTCTCGACAATAACTTACTAAATTCGCCGATTAAATATGCTTCAACCGCGTTGGGTGCCCACTCTCGGTAGCGAATATCGCCATTGGAGAGCACATTGAATCCAAATTTTTCGAATCCCTAAGATTTGGTAAGATTTTGGAATGTAAATATGGGCCTCGTACATGACGTACCTTGGTATAGCTGTCCATGCCACCCTCAGACTCATCGATCTTCTTGATCCATTCCCGCGCTTTGCCACAGCGACGTGTGAGGGCATCGCTGAAAGGCTCCAGGTATGGGTCCAGCTTGATAACGCCTAAACTGTGTCAGCGCAGCCAGTAAAGAATTTCGGAAAAACGAACCAGTGGCATCCGGCGGTATCTCAGAAGCCGCTGTCGCTGCCATGATAGCTGCAAGGAGTAGTGGGCAGTTACTGTAGCTTGCAAGGTAGCTAACGTATTAATGACGTGGGGTAGTAGAAGCCAATATCGTCGTTGCGGAGGAAGCGGTGGTTTGATGGAATTGACTTTAGGTTAAGGAGAATGGTTGCAGAATGCAAAAATCCGTGATGCAGAGTTCAATTGAGCCACCTACTCTGAGATTTTTCTTGGTCGACAGGTAAAGAAACAAGATTCTGGGCGAGGGGCAATTCCTCTGGGGTTGAGCGCTAGAAAGCTTTCACCTAGGCAACTCCCTTAGTACTAGGCGGTTAACAGGTACCTACAGGTACGTTGGTGGCGTCTCGTACGAGGCGTTTGCAAGTACCTCGTCTCTATGTAGCCACAGTTAGCCACAGCAGGATATGGCGCCTTCAACGCTCAACAAATCGACTTGTCTGTATAGTGTTGAATTAGCAGCCTGTCTATTCGGCCCATCTCGCATCAGTGGCGTCGCTAAATCCTCCAAGGCTATTTAGCCCGGTAACTACTGGGTAGACAAGGTTATCCAACGAATCCTCACCAGACAGTGCTTGAGTGTGAAAAACGGCACAGTGCTCCGAGCTATGCAAAAGAGCTACGTGGCGAGGGGTTTACGGTGGATTGAGATGCCTTCAGCTGCGAAGAGATTTCCGGTAATGCAAGAGAGATGATTACCTTACAGAGTGGTCTTTGAGAGCGCGCTCAGATCGATACGTACCTACATAGGTAGGTAGCGTATTTGGAGAGCCATTGGGAGGGAGGAGCCTCCGCGACAGGCTGTACCGGATGGGTTGGAATAGCGCGAGGTTCGATGATTCGATTCTGACTCGCTTAAATACGAGAACTGCGAGAATTTTTCGACTTTGTAATGCTTTATGAGATGCGTATCACGTAGGGGCTTGCTATTGCTAGGAGGACAGTGTTGCTGCTTTATTGACATTTTTGAGTGGCACCGAGATAGGAGTGGACTGATACCCCCGCATTCCACTTTCCACCGAGTGAGCTCGGAGCTCGTGACGGATGCGAGATCGGCGACACAACGGTAAAACCCCCCATCGCCATTCAACACTTGACATCCTACCAGAGACTGCTGATGGATTGACACGACCTAACAAAACAAACGGCCAACTTTTGCCCATCAGTAACTGTCATGCCCCTAATCTACTAAAGCATTCCAGGGTTTCTCTACCGGCTGCTTGCCACTATAGTGGCCCTTGTGACGCCATTGGTAGCCTCCGCCTCCTACGACGAGACCACCCAACGGCCCGGCCCCTACGTCCATGAATCGATACAACCTCAAGCGCAATAGTATTGACGACTACATCAGAAATGCTTCGACCCCTACATACAATATGCCCAGTAGCACTGGGATGCCGACGTTCTCGGCGGCTGGTCTCGTCCCAAGGTTGCGCCCGCTGTCTGTCAACCACCAGTTCGGCGCTTGCTAGTAGGCAGGCGGATATGAACTCTGGCTTCACTGGTACCTATGACCCTACAGAGGAATCTGGCCGTGGGCCCATGTTCAATAAACGACGGTTTGGCGTGCCGCAATTCTACCCACGCGACCTCAAGAGACGTGTAGACAACTACGTCGTCGGCCAGGACCGTGCAAAGAAGACCATCTGCTCTACTATTTTCAATCACTATCAAAATCTTCGGCGACGGCATCAGCACGAACACGAAGAGCAGAATCTTCGAGAAAAATCCATGCGACAACGGTTCGCCAGAGATCGAGAGTTACACCAGAAACGCCGGGAAGCTCATCCAGTTGATGGTATGCATTTACAGTGTCTTTCTTCGATCGAGTGGCTCTGACGCACATAGACGAGTTCCCTGGCCACACAGAGTCTGTTCGAGAGCTCTACGAAAGCGACAGATACGAACCTCCCTCTTTGGATCACTTGTACATTCCTGAGGACCCAGTCGCGGATGAGCCCGTCAAAATTGATAAGAGTAACCTGCTCTTGATCGGGCCGACTGGAGTAGGAAAAACGTATATTCTCGAGTATGTGATGCCCAGCTTTGACTAGTTGGGTATGGTGGCTAATGAGAGCAGAACTCTGAGCAAGAAACTCCAAGTCCCCTTCTCCATCTGCGATTGCAACTCTTTAACGCAAGCTGGATATATTGGTCAAGATGTTGAAACGTGCGTTGAAAGGCTTCTAATAGAAGCAAACTATGATATCAAAGCTACGGAACACGGCATCATTGTGCTTGACGAATTCGACAAACTCGCCAGACGGGAAACCTCAACCGGCCGAGATGTCGGCGGTGAGGGTGTTCAGCAGGCCCTGCTAAAGCTGGTTGAAGGCACCAAAGTGACAATCAACGTGAGAGACAACCGCTCTTCCCGATCCGCACCGCCGATTACGACGAATTATAATGCGGGTGGCTCATCCAGCAGTACAGCTCAGGCCGCACCGCCCGCAGCAAGAGTGGACCAATATACCATCGACACTACCAACATTCTCTTCGTCTTCTGTGGTGCTTTCGTGGGATTAGACAAGAGTGTCCTCCAAAGAGTCGCCAAGCCGACTATGGGATTCGGTGGTGAAGTCAAGGGGCGCACCACGCTCTCTGGCGAGCAACAGTCTCTACCCCCTCAACTATACGAGCACTTGGCCCATCATAATTCTGTGTCCAAATTTACACCTATGGACCTGGTCACACCTGCCGACCTGCAAAAATTCGGATTTATTCCTGAACTCATCGGACGCTTACACAACATCTGCGCCCTGAGCCCGCTGTCAAAGGAGGATCTGTTCCGTATTCTGACGGAGCCACGCAACAGTCTCGTGGTGCAGTATACGGCGCTGTTCGAGACCTACCCGTCCCGTCTATACTTCACTGAAAAGGCCCTCTATGCTATCGCGGACAGGGCCTCGCAATCTGGTACGGGCGCCCGCGCGCTGAAGATGGAAATGGAGCGCATCCTGGGTGAGCCCATGTTCGACGCACCGATGCCGTATGTCCTCATTACGGAAGGCTGCGTGAACGGCACCGAAAAGGCGGGCTACTGGGCCAAGGATGGACGGTTCGAGGTGGACAGGCGAATGGAAGAAGAGCAGCTCGATCGCGGTGGAAATCCAACAGCTACGTTTGAACGTCTACGGGAAGCCGGGCAGAGCGGCGGCTAAGTATCCAACGCTAATTTCGAGAACACTTTGGATATAATGAAGCAAACCCAACCAACATACGTAGCAAACAATCCCCAAGCGTTCACGTCCATTAACAAGAAAATGAGTTGTGTATTGGAAACAATTGCTTCTTTTGATTCTGTCATTGTAGTACAGTATTTACACCTCCCTCTACCGCTTCGCTCGACAATTCGCCGCCAGTTCTCCAAACGCTCTGGGCCCATTTTACACGCGAGAAAGATTGCAGTGCTTCCTGCGGTCCACACAATCTTCTATTACAAAGGAAAATGATAGAGTGCGTCTTGCATATTTTATAAGTCGATTTAGTTGCCCTTGGGAGGAGACTGGACGACACCCTTGCCTGTGTAGCCTTCGGAGGAGATACCGGTGATGGGGTTGGCGTTTTGGTTCTGAAAATCAGGTTAGTGTGTGCGCCGCGGCTGCGCGTGCATCGGGAAGTGAACTTACGAGCAAGAACTCGTTGGACTCCTCCTGGTACTCCTTGGTCATGGTGTAAGGAGCGGGCTTGGCGGTCGTGCGGATGGCGGCGAAGATGGCGATCGAGGCGCCAACACCAAGAGCGACACCCCAGGCAATGCGGGCGTTTGTGCCAGGGGGGTCGGTAGCGCGCGGTCCATGGGGACCAAAGGCAATCCAGTAAGCTGTTGAGAGGATTTGAGTTAGTTTTTTATTCCTCAGTTCGGATGCAGGACAACTGGGTTATGCAACACTAGCGCGGTCGACCTCACAGCCGATTGCCCAAATAGGCAACTATTTCGAATAATGTGAACGACTTGGCACATTGTCGGAAATTGATAGAGTTGGAAGCATGGCGAATAGTCCATCGTAGCCGTTGTTGCGAGTGACTGGTGGTTGACAAGTGCTAAACTCGGCAACCGGGGAGGTATTTTCAGGGAGCCACAGGGAACCGCGCTACAGCGGGAAGAGGACCAGAAAAAAAGCAGACAACGTACCGGCCTTCTTCTCCTGAATGGTCAGCTCGGACCAGCTTCCCTTCATACGATCACGGAGGGCCATCCAAAGGTCAGCCTGCTCCTGAAGCGGCATGCCCTCCCATCTCTTCTCGATGTTCTTGAGCGTCGGGTTGGACAGGGCCTGGGTAGAATAGGCACGGGGCGCGACCCGGCGCAGAGCGTTCGTGGCTTGTGTGCGAAGCATTGTGTATCGAGGGGGCGCGATGGGGAGAAAATGTCGAGTGTTGAAGCCGAAATGGATAGCAATTGGCGCGTCGGCCGTTGTACGAGGTCGATTCTGCGGTAGGAGTACGGGGAAATTGATTAGGCTTGTCGAACGAGAGAGGCAATCCTATGACTTGGACGATTTCTGACACCCGGAAGAAGCTTTGCTCCACGGATGACTAAGGAAAGCTGGCCTGATTTTGTCACGTGAAGCGTGATGCGGAATCATGCGACCTCTCATTGGCCAATTGGTCCTCGAACCCAAACAGGCGCAAGGTATTAGACTGTCAAGTCGCGAAATTCTTACAAGTCCAAGAGTATTTCTATTTTTTATTTTATCGATTTCTCTCCAGTCAAATGGAGCTTCAATGTTGCAACCCTTTCACGCGTTCTGCCTCAAATTTACCGTATGACTTTGTGTGGCAAGCTCCTACGTGCCCTCGGGGAATGACGGAAAGGCGGGCCTGGTGAGCAGCTCCCCCGTTGTGGCACCACTTGTACAACTTGCCGAGTCCCCGATGAAGCCCAGTAATTCCTGTCATCAGCTTTATTATGTCTCGCTCCCTACACAAGCTTTTGCAAGCCCTGGTTCCAGAGAGATGGGAACTCCAGTCCTTAGAAGCATACCATACCAATGGCAATGGACACAAGAAACACCCGCAATTAAAATTTGAAGCTAGCTGCCTAACCTTTTGCCGCGCTACTGGTCAGAAGCGGTGCACCATTGACGAGTGGCGGAAGAAGTAGCAGGACAAATGAATAGAAAAGAATACGGTGTCATGTCAATGCAAAACAAACAATGTGCAGAGGACGAGGTATACAGCGAGCCCTACATACATCGCTAGAAGTAATTACCCCCTCTGACACTGATTTCACGGGAAGATACAGAAATTATCCTCGCCTGGGTGGTAGAGTGGTTCATCGCTGGCGCATAGGGGGCATAGCGCTGTAGGCCCTTCAGTAGAATATCTCAACAACGGCGTGTATTTAACGCCTGATGATCTACCTAGGTACAGATGCGCATACCAAAGTTCCGTCTAGCCTTTGTCCTCACCTAAGTGCATGGCCCAGCACCGCATGGCGTTTGCAGGCAATCAGAGCCGCGTCCTCGCATCTGCCAATCAAACCGGCTCACAAACCACAGTACGCAAAGGCTGACTGACAGGCAACCCGCGATTCTTCCGCCGAAATCGCTGCCATGATCAGCTTCTTGGTGGGGTCTTCAACGCCGTGGGGCCTCGCCGCGGACTTTCCGGACCCCACGGATATTCACTCATACACACCCACCTTTCCCTTGAACATATCCCCGAGTCGACGCCAAGAAAGGAATACCTGACCTGAATCGTCTCTATTGTGGCAGTGATATAACCCATAGCGCAACATGGGGCGCCAACCGAGACAGCGGCCCATCTCCTGCAAGTTGTGCAGACAGCGCAAGCTACGGTGTAGCCGCATCTTTCCCTGCTCCAATTGTACATGCCGTGGGGTCGTGTGTGAGCACGATGGGCCTGCAACCTCCCAGTCGTCAGCGCCAAGATCAAGTCTCGCGGCTAATCCTTCCAGTGCTAATGCTCCCGTCAGCGTGTCCGACCAGGATGATGCGGACATGCGGACGGTGGAAGGCGAGCAATCATTGGCTCCAAAAGATGTTCCCAATGCCGAGCTATTGGCACGCCTCGAGAAACTCGAGGCGCTCATTGCTGCCCAGAATAGAGAGGGCATGTTGAATAGACCGGAACCCACGGCTTATTCAGAAGCGCCGCCGCCGAACCAGCCGTCTGTTGTGGCGCCACCAATGTCGCCACAACTTCAAAAGTTGACTGATGATGCTCTGTGGCTCGAAAGGTCATTTACAGGTCAATCCATGCTAGTATGTTGCGCGCTTCTCCATCGTCTCAATATCTTCAACCTTGCATCTGCATGTTTCAAAATCATCCCGTGAGACAAGATCATTATGCTCTTTGAATCACACTAATGATGCGTTGTTTCAAACAGGAACCTCTTTGTGATCCAATATCTTTCCGCACTTGCCCCGTACGCCGTATTGTCAAGCAGGGTAACTTTGTACTACAAAATGACCCTTCTACCCCTTCATTTGGCTCTGGTGAGGTAACAAGATGTATCTGGCTGCCTCGCCGTGACGAAGCCCGCATTATTACACACAAGTACATAACGGATGTCAACCATTTCCATCATGTTGTGCACGTGCCAACATTGATGGCCACCATCGAGCAAATCTACGATTGCATTGACAACAACACAACACTAGATATCGGCCTCATGACGCTGCTCCTCAGCATGTGTGCTGCTTCGACTTATACGTGGTCGCCTCAAGATGATGCGCGACTTCTCTACGGAACTGTCGCAGAGGCCAGGGCCCAGGCGCTGTGGTGGGTGAAAGCTGCGCTAGATGTCATGGATCATGCGCAGCGTATTGGTCATGCCTCTTTGGAATGTATCCATGGCATGATCATATTGTTCTACGTCTTCTGCAACATTGAGGGTCTTTCGGCCCGTGCGAGGAGCCTCAACGCCCGCTCAATTAGCATGGCCAGAGAGCTGTCGCTGCACCGCATTGATGCCCCAAGTAATCGCGAAATCCCCAACGTGGGGAGCCTGCGAGTTGAAATGTACAGAAGGACATGGTGGTTCCTTGTTGCCACAGACTGGTATGTATTATGCATCTACAACTTAGACCTTCCCGCTATCAAAGTTACTAACATGTTATAGGATGGTCACACAATTTGCCTTTCCTCAGGAAGGTTCATTTACTGTCCACCCTTTCCATATGATGGTACGAAAGCCGTCGAATGTGAACGATGGAGATATAGTCGACAGCCAACCTGTTATTGGGCGGCCATTGACAGAACCAACCGATGCATCGGCTTTGATCTATCGCATTCGTTTGGCAGAATTGTGCCAGAACATGCTTGATAAAGACCGCGCATATGCGTTCCAAGCACAACCAGCCGACCATAAATTTGTGATGGAAATGGATACCAAGTTTAGAGTGTATTTACGGGAATTGCCGGATTTCTTCTCCATGGACAGCACAAATATGCACACATTATCGCCATCAGATCCACGACGTGATCCAAAAATCACGATCCAACGATATACGCTGAACCTGCTCATTTACAGGCATCTATGCAAGTTGCATCTGCCATTCCTTGCCAGAGGTTCAGTTGAACAGGCCTACGCATACTCGTACGAAGCTTGCATGGCAGCTGCAAGGATGATCATACAAACTGAGAAGCACTTGAAACTTGAAGACCTACCGTTTTCTAGTACAAGATTACGATCCGTCATTATTCTCCGAAGTGTGTTCCTCGCCAGCATCGCACTCGTTCTCAATGCTTGCATTGGGCGGCAAACCGAAGAAACTCCCGCAAATGACTCACATCTTGTTGAGGCCTGGCGCATCATGGACGATGCCAAAGACCAGTCACCTATCGGGGCCAAGCTTCTCGACTTGTCCGTCCAGGTTTTGAAGCGGCACACGCCAAATCACCCGGCCCTGAAAATGTTTACATCTCTACCCGTCACAATGCCATTGACACCCGACTCTGCAGGGCGCGAGGAGCAGCGCCGCAACATTCCACTGCAAGGCTTTGCTCCTGAACCCGAAGCGTCATACATGGATCAGCAATGGCAGGCGCTTGAAGGTCGAATGGACCTCAATACTATCGACTTTGACAAGCTATTCTATGGACTGGAGGCGCCCTTTATTTGAGTAGACGACGCTGATAGTACTTGAATGCAGCAAGATTTCAGGCATACGCTCTATGGGACAAGGCTGGCAAATATTGCCATGTTCAAAGTGAAGAGGCGACAGGGCGTCATGGGTATCTTTGGTGAGGCTAACGTATGTATAGTGTAATCTTACATGTGACATTGTATAAATATAGGTATTTAGTTCTATCGTATATGACCAAATAAGTGTACGATCGAGACCCTCGTTGCGTTATGTACATGCATCCCTTCATTACCTAGACTATGACGTGGGTTTCGCGGTATCGCCTCTATGGTTTGACGCATTGCCGTTGGCCCTGGACCGAGTGTTAGATGATATGGATTTTAACGTGTGAAGTCATAGCGACTTACGGCTTTGTGGCATCGGGTCCCTTTGTGGGTTGATTTTGGTTGCTTTCTATCGAATCCTTTGGTGCCAGCATCGGCTGGAAGGTGTAAAAGCCTGCATGACAGATCTAACTTAGCCAAATTTTAAACCAGTAGGAGGAAGCTGAGCTGAGAGTGACGCACCACCAGCAACACCGAAGAAAACGGCCAGCGCCGTGGGTAGAGCTCTTTCTAGTGCACCGCCCATTATGAGTTCAGGGCCTCTAAAGCTGTCGCGGCAATAAAACGACCAAACGGGAGACTGATGCTGCGTTATGAGAGGTATAGGGTTGGTAGAGAGGGTGTCGTGGTCGCTAGCGCTAGCTTGTAGCACTTTTTAGGCCGCCCAAGCAACCGTTAATAGGCAATTTAGTAGGTTAGTACGGAGTACTAACCTCGTTACCAGAGCCCTTGGAACGCGTCTCCCACTAAATTCGCGGCGCGTCTTCCCATCATCGGCCCGCTAAAGCGATCGCTGGGTTGGAAACGACACAGAGAATTATTATCAGCCTGGAAAATGCTTGCTAAATCCCTCAGTTCAAGGCCACAATACTGACTTGTCGGCAAATTATAATGACGACCTCGGTCAATTATGACGGACTGGATATCACTGGGAGAGGTGCCGGACTCGGAAGACGAAGACGCGTTTGACAGCCAGGACTCGGCGGCCAACCTCGAACAAACCACAACTTCCAGACACGAAGCCCCAGCGACAAAGCCTCATGACATCTGGGAATTTCCCGATTCACAAAATGCAGCACAAGCTACTCGCCGTCTACCGAGTCCGCAAGGCTCCCTCTGCTCGTCGCCTCTGTCGTCTGCGCAAAGCGTTGATGGCATGCTCGAGTTGGACGACATGCTCTTGGACGGCCGAAATGTGACTAGTGCGCCGGAGGACTTGAGCAGAGAATCAAGCACCGGTAGCATCTCGCGAATAGTCATCGAATTGAAAAGTCGACCGTCGACGCCAATCAGCGGCACACCGCTCAACAACCACCCCCGTACCGTCCTCGACGCAGACATAACTTTACCGAGCCAAGAGCTAGGTCTGCTAGAAACCACGCAAGACTTGCGACGTGAAGCGGTGCGACTGGAACGATCACTTCGACCGCGGAAACCCATCCAAGAACATCCATATCTCCTTGAGAATGCCCAATACAGTAGCCTTATTCGACAACATGGCATGCGCCCCGTTCACATGGCGGCTGCTCGGGCCAAGGCCGCGCAAGATGAAAATGGTCAAGACGAAGAGTTCGAAGACGAAAGCCAGGAAAATTCCTTCCCAGTAATGGAAAATTCGAATCCATCCGATATCAACGAAATGAACGAGGACCGAGACATCGACATGTTTGACTTTCCTTCCTCCTCACCACCCAAGACATCACCGTGGGTCAGCCACCAACATAATAGCAACCGTGGGAGCTCCCAAGACGACACGGATGATACAAGTGTTCCTGACCAAGACTTGCCTGCACTCAATGAGTTGCTGCCCAAGCCCTGTCCTAGGATCTCGCCGTCAAACAAACGATTCAACGGCACGCCGGGCTCTTCTGCCCGAAAACGAAGGAAATATGACATAATTGACAGCGACCCAGTAGATTCAGGTCTAAGTGGACAAGATGCGCATGCTTCATCCCTCCACGAACCGACTGCTGGAACGCTGCCTCCTATTCCACGCCTCCAGCATAGCAGAGGATGCGCCGCCGACATTTCCCCTGCCAAAACAGTCGTGACGGTGGACAATAGCTCATCTCCAGAATGCGAAGGAAACGAGGCCGAAGAAAGACAAGACCAACCAGGCAGCACGTCTGATAAACCTGTATCACAAAGTGTTGGCTACCAAAAGCGCATAAAGGGAGTATTGCCTGCCTCTTGGCTTCGACTGGACCAAAAAGCAAGCAGGGATAAAGCGCAGAAACATGTCTATAGCCGGCAACGATATCGCACACCGGAGAAGGAGGTGCGTCGCGGTCTAGCACAAACGAGGTCGTCAAAAAGCAATCAAGTGGCTGCCACGCCTCCTATCTGGACTTTGGATGAATCAGATGATGAGGACACCACACTCCAGCGTCCGACAACAGATTCCACCTACTACAATCAATCTAGGATTATCCTTGTACCGGAGAAAGCGTCAGCGCAGGGAACGGACGAGCTTTCTGACGGAAGTTCCATAATAGAGCATGACACAATCGATGGCATGTTCAGTGGGGGAACGCAACGACGCTCCAGCAGTGTTAATGGCCAATACTTGAAGAAGACCAGCAATACCTTTAGGAAAGCCGCGAGTACCAAGCCACGGCAGCAGAAAATCACAGCATGTGTGAATGGGCCGAAATCTACACCAAGCCACCGACCGAGGCCCCAACACACACAGAAGCAAACTTCGGATCGATCCAGTTCTAAGAAGCGATCTATTTCGCGGCCGGCGCCCAAGCCACTGAGTGTTCTCGATGTCATTGAGCCAGACGCACCTCGCTTTCTCAGGATCGCAGCACGGACAGCAAAGTCGCGGGTCAATCAAGGCCGCAGTAGCCCGTCGAAGAAGATGCTGCGTCTCTCGTCAAGAGCCGACCATCTTGACGCCATTACTACACTCAACCGATGGAAATCTGGCTCTATTCCACAAAGACCCGCGGTTTCTGAGGCGAGAAGAGAAAAGAAGAAGCAGGCCGCGACGGGGTCTGTTGCTTTGCGAGCCAGGAGCCAACAAACTCTGGCACGTAATAAACGTAGACCAACCAAAACGCCAACAAACAAACTGCGAAAGTTTGTAAAGCAGACCAGTAGCGGGGGGTTTACTCTTTACATGCCGTCCAACAATCCGCGGAACAGTGCAGGCTTAGTCAACACTGTCGGTATTGGGTACAATGACGCCGTGGTGTTCCCGCAAGAAGAACTGCAATCTATACAACACAGCGGGAGGGCGCAGGCGGGTAGCTCGCGCTTACGCCCTGCGTTGTTGGAAATGGAAGATTTTGGAAACGTTGCGCCCGTTGTTTTTCACCAGCACAAGAAGTTGTTGGACAGGATCTACCACCACGGTAGGCGAAATCCATCCATCACCGTGTCGAATGCCCGCTCCGAAGTGAGTGTCGACAGACTCTCCACGGCGAACTCGGCGAGGGTCGTCCAAAGACAAGGTAGAAAGGAGGGCCAGTCACAAAAACAACCAACGCGCAGAGTCCGGCCGAAAAAGCCTCAGAAACCTGTGCGTATCGACGTGGATGCACCTCAGTTCCGCTACGCTGCAGATCCTCTCCCGGCTTCATACACAGTCGACATTGAGCCTGATCGGCCGCAAACAGCCACTGCAGGGGCCAGGCTTGCTGGACTCGGCCCATATGGCACACAGTACACAACACACTTCGAGATCTTTCCATTGGACCAAGGGGTTTACTTTCACCAATCTACCCTTCTTGGCAGTGGTGTTCTAGAAGGCTGCCAGAAGGCCAGAAACCGGCAGCTTCTCCTAAATTCACGTCCCAGGGTCAGTTTTCGATTGGGTGCCGATACCTGCCATTGGGGCGATTGGAATGCCCGCACATCCGCTCAATTGGGCACTTTGATTGACTTGATGGCCGATGAGCTTGAAAGGACAGAAGAGAGAACTGCCGCCAGAGAGATCCATGTTTTGGAAGCATCAAGATTTCTTTCGACGTTTGCGACGACTGCATTGTATTTCACGGATGAGTCGAGCATCAAGACATTTATTGGCAGAGTGCTTGATGTGGTCGGCAACTTTCATAATCGCCTGTCTGGGTTCATTGGTGCGAAAGCGATTTCAGACGGAGGCTCTCGAACTGCAACAAGAGTGTATGACGGTTTGCTCATTCTTGTTTTGGTAACTCTTATGATTTGCACCGAGGACAATGACCTAATGACGGAAAAGTTTAAAGTGGAAGACCTGCTGCGAAGCTTGGCAGCGGGTGCATTATCAAATCTGCTGCTTATGGGCATAGAACCGGTCCAAGAATCTTACATGCAACTTCAGAGAAGCGCTGTCCGTGAACGAGGGATTCGCGATGACGAGCCGGCTATTCACTCTTGGTCACTGGTAATGCAGGTCCTAGAAATCAGCCATATTCCGCGTGGCTCATTCTGGGACGTGTTAAAGCAGACTCTTGCCCTCAAGGACCTCATCTCGGTAGTCGAAGTCCAGTCCTACGAACGAGTTTGGGAGACGATGTTTACGATGCTGCCGTTGAGCGAATTCAGCTCTTCGGGGATTCTCATCCATGGAAAGCGACATACATCGAGTAGCGATGGATGGACTATTGTGCAACCCCTGCTTCGACAAGTCTTTGCAATATACCGGGAAAACAATCGACAAGCCCCCGGGTTCAACAATTACTGCCGCGCACTAATAGGAAGATGCCACTACCTCGTCCAGCAGTGGGGGTGGCAGCGGAGTGGAAGTACCATCGGTACAATATTTGACTTTTTTGGCTCTCAGAACCTGGAGCATCTACGCAACGAGGAAGTCAACGCCTCTCCGAAATTCCTGGAGAGCCTGGCCGAACATCCTTCTCTGACGATTGAGCCAGGTGACCAGTGCTTCCACCTCTTTCTCAAGCTGCTCGCACTCAGCATACAGAAGCTTCGCGCTGCTGGTGCTACCAACGATATTCGCAATCTTGTTGCCCGGATTCTTCCTAACCACAACCGACAACACTTGAAGGAACAGACGGTGCATGAACGGGATCTGGCCGCTCTCCGAAATCATCATGATTTGCTGGCAACCCTTTACTGGGCTGCTCCGCCCGACTCGCGACCGCCACCTGCCCTTATTGAGCAGCTTGTAACTCCAGAGACCTCACATAAGGAAGCAAGCTTGATCAATATTCGTTGCTGGAACCAACTTTCGCGATTCGTTGTGGCAAAGGGCGAGGCGGCAACAGCCTTCAAACCGTTCCATGCATGGCGCAACGCATTTTTCCAAAAGATGGTACAGCAGTTTGATTCTGCCGCGGCAGACATTCAACAGCAGCTTTTTGCACTACCAAGCGAAGTACGCCACACCGTTAGCGAAGATGTGATCAGTTCCATGATTTCGATGAATAAAGAAGCGGTTGGCGATGTGCTCCGAGCCAGTATAGCCGCGTCGTTGGACGTCATGAAACATGCTGTTGACCTCGAGGCGGCAACATTCTGTTTGAATACATTGCAGCTCCAGCATGTATACTACCAATTCGGTATCTACCCACCTGAGCTGAACTGGAATACGTTACGAGCGGCCGTCTCTACTCTTGATTTATTCGTTGGTTATGTTACAGACCTCAAGGAAAACGAAGGAAGCCAGCAGAGCGAAAGTCAAGTTCTCAATTTTGTTCAAGCGGATGATGCCCTTTTGCAGTTGGATCGCGAAGTCTCAAAGAAATACTTTCACATGGTGCGCAGCGTCTTGCCCAACAATGCACCAGATCGCGGCTCGGCAGAACCCTACGACCTCGGAGGCATCGAGCAAGTTGTGGACGTGGCGGTTCGGCTCGCGGCAAATTTCATAAGCGGTGGTTTGATACAACTGCAAGATCTCTTCAAACGAGGGAAATATGGACTGTTTGATGGCCCTATTCACAAAATGGATTTTGATCGGAGACAGTATCTCGTATTGGCGGTGGCTATACTCCTGAAGGCTGGCATCGACAACTTTGCGGATGTAGAGTTCACTTTGTGTGAGCTCTGGTTACTCGTGCTCGTCAGGCCGAGCCTTGGACCCAATCGTGAGAAGCAGCAACTGGTTGATGGGTATGAGAAGCGACTTGCCGACGTTTTGCGTCAACGTGGCGAATATTTTCTCCCGGCTGCCGACATTGGACAGGCAGGCGCCGGCAAGTACGAGCGTAACGCCTCGCTGTTTGAATTTGCGATATCTGCCATGCGTGGCACGACCCGCGATGGCGAGGCGAGTTTGAAGCGGACTTTGACAGCGGAGCATTCCAGGGCTCTCAAACTTGTCATGGAGCAGATGAAGGAGGACTTGAGAGCAACCTCTTCGCAACCAGCGACCCACGTTGCCTACGTCGCATTCGCCCGGCGTATCATCTCCCTCATTCGAACTCATGGCTCCGAGATTTGCGCAGTTGACGGTTTTTACTACCAGATAAGCAAGGACTATTCCCCATCCGTGGGAGACCCTCAGCTGCAAATTGCTGCGATGGTCTCGTATGGCCTACGCCTGCGTGATGGTGATCCGAAGGTCATTCAACAAGTCTTCTTTTTCCTGTTCAACAATTTTAAACTGGCACTGGCATCCGACGGGTTGCAAGAGGAGCAGAAAAAAATACGGAAAGGAATGGCTCAAGACCGTGGGATCACGCAATTTATCATCGGCAAAATGCTGCCAGCTATACTAGAAGCTACAGCTTCTAAGACGGTTGCCTACCCTCTCATGGACTTATATGTGTGGGTGGTAGCGAGAAGGCTGAGCCGATTTCCCACGGCATATCGATTGACTGACGTCGACCTTGCTGGAGTCAAGGCCGTATTGCAGGCCGTTTTGAAGGGAATAGCCGAATGGATCGTGGGACGAGTAACCCTTACAGCCACGGGACTACACATTTTCCGAACCTTTTTCGCCGCAATCAACTTGCTCTGGCCTTCTATATACGACTATTCATTGTGCCAAGATGAACTGCTTGAGCCCTGGAGCGACATAATGGCGCTTATCGATATACTCAACCAGTATGTCATGGCCAGCAAGGCTGTCCTAGATCAAGAAAGCTTTCAGAGCTCTCGGATGCGATTCGACGAGATTTTCGTTGCTGCGCCAGTCAACGCCGCGCAAATTAGCACTGTGACAGACGAGGATGTTAGAGGGTTTGCGGACAACATCAGGCAGGATATTGACCGTAGCTGGTTCGAGGCGGACGGACGCATCTCCATTCAAATGCCCGGAAAGCCACGGCGCGGAGGCGCCCTGCAAGGTGTTTTGCAACCGAGATGGAATGAGCCTGAACTTATTGAAGGCGTCATTGGGCAACTTTCTGGGTGGCTTCGGTGGAAGAAACAGATGGACTCGGGGAGTAATGCCTCAGAAGGGTCGTGGCCTGAGACGCCAATGTTTTAAATCTGCATTGTCATGGAGTTTGTGCACTTTGAGAGGAATTTTTATCTTGTATGTGGGAGCGCCATTGTTATCATCTTGACTGCTAGATTTGGTCTGTCGACAAAATAGAGAATTATGAGGGACGAATCAAAATTGATTACAACATAAGAAGAACATGAGCAATGACATAAATAAAAAATGCCCACCTGTGTTTTTCTTTCAGGTATACCCTCACCGGGGAGTGACTCGCTTATCCCGCCTCCAGACGCGTTGCGCGCGTCTCGCACTTAAACTTAACTGGGGCCGCGTGAGGCATCACCAACTTCACACTCACCAAACGCATTCGGAACTTCGCATTGGCCACGAGGATCCCTATGAAGAATGCAGCCACCTTTCGAACTACCGCAGGAGTCTATACTTGCTCCATTATTCGAGCGATTTCCATGTCGTGAGCACCAGATACGATCCATCGCCAGCTTGGTCAGCGTACGCGTCTTCCACGCCTCAGCATCGCTCAGTCTGCGCGAATCCTCCCTGCTAACACGTTTGTGCCGCGATTATAGCCCGGAGCGATCCCCTGCCGAAACCTCGTCATCTACGGTGCCGAAGCGACCGGCAAGTCGAGCGTCACAGCCGCTGTCCTCGACCGACTCTGCGAGCCGCGGCAGACGTCCAACGCAGACCACGATGCGCCGGCTGCCCTCCTCCTCCACGCTCGCGTTGACGCTGCGCAGTGCATCACGGCGCGACACCTCTACGAGCGCATCGTGGGCTCTGTCGCAGATGCGCTGCGGACGCCCGAGATAGCGCCCAAGCGCTGCGAGACGATGGCGCAGCTCGCCGTCAGCCTCGCCGAGATGCTCGACCGGCCGTCGCGAGACGACCCGCGCTGGCGATTTGCGCTCGTGCTCGACTCTATAGATAGACAGCGTGAGGCACCTGTGACGCTCTTACCCGCGCTGGCGCGGCTTTCTGAAATGGTACGCGGCGACGACCATTGAACCCCCCTCCCTCGAACAATTACAGGCCGTTCTTTCGCTAACACTGGCTCTTTTGACTAGATCCCCTGCCTCACCTGCGTCATGATCGTCACCTCACCACCCGCAGGCTTCCTACGGTCTTGCGGTTCCGCCAACCTACACTTCCCGCCCTACGTCAAGCACGAGTACGTGCGCATCCTCGCGCTCACGCCGCCGCCCACCACGCCCATCTCGGGCACCGCCCTCATGACGCCGCAGGAGGCGGCCGACCTGTGGACGCGCTTCTGCGCCGCGGCGCACGACGCCCTGGTGCGCGCGGCCTCGCGGACCCTGCCGTCGTTTCGGGACTGCTGCCGCGCGCTATGGCCGCGGTTCGTGGCGCCCATCGTCGCGGGGACGCACACCCACAAGGAGTTCTCCAAGCTGCTCGTCGCGGCGCGTGTGCACTTTCAGGACGAGTCCCTGCTGAACCCGAGTATTGTAGCCGTACGACCCGGCGTCGCTGCTGCTCCGGCGGCCTCCGCACCGGGCAAGCCGTCGTCTGGGACCGCCGGCGCCGGCGCCGCGGCGCCACTCTGGACCAACGCCGCCGGCAGCGGCAGCGGCAGCGGCAGCGGCAGCGTCGCGGGGCTCACGTCCCTGCTGCCCACGATCGCGCGTCTCCTCCTCCTCGCCGCCTACCTCGCCTCGCACAACCCGTCCAAGCACGACCTCACGCTCTTCTCCACCTTCCACCACGGCCGCAAGCGGCGGCGCGGCGGCGCGACCCGCCCGGGGCGGGTCCGGCCGCCCGGGCAAGCACCGCCGGATCGCGCGCAAGCTCCTCGGCTCGCACGCGTTTGTGCTGGAGCGCATGATGGCCATCTTCGAGGCGGCGCGCGGGGAGTGGATCGACGACGGACGGCGGGTGCCGGGAGGAGGAGGAGGAGGCGGAGGCGTCGACGGCGATGTCGGCATGGCGCTTGCGACGCTGGTCAGCCTGCGGCTGCTGGTGCGCGTTGGCACGGGCGACATGACGGACCGCTCGGGCAAGTGGCGCATCAATGTCGGGTGGGAGGCCGTCCGCGGCATTGGGCGGAGCATCGGCGTCGAGGTGGAGGAGTGGCTGATTGAGTAGAGGGAAGCTGTGAAACAAAGGGAGAGACGGAACAGGTGCAAAGCGCAGCAAGCACAAGCATGTATATTACATAGACGAGACGTTTATCATCATCATTTGCCGATACAGGCCAGCATATTCCAATCCAAAAACCGCATCTTCTAACATGGCTTCGTTTTCTAAAAGAAAAAAAAAGAGTATGATTCGGAGCCATAAGAGACGTTGTACGTATCGAATGGCTTCTTTCTATCTGTTCCTCTATATTTAATCCGGCGCCGCTCAGTTCGTAACTCAAGTAAAATGCTGCAAATGCACCATGCCCATAAAACTCTTTTCAAGAAGATTTCGCATCCCGGGCCAAATGTCCTTGGCAAACGAGGGAGCCTCTTCCAATGCGGAGAGTACGCCAAACAGTCTCAGGGTAAGACGAAGAGTAAGAAGAGAGCAGCGCAAACGCGTCGTCACCTGCCATTGCAAAAGTAAAAGCCAACGCGTCTCTATCATTGCTTTTCCAAAAATGAAAGAAAAAAAAAATACCACATCCCTCATCACTGTTAGTCATCGGATCTCTTGGAGTCGCCAGCACTTGGGCCAAAGTATCCGTAACCTTGTGAGATGGGGCGGGCGGGAGGTGGCTGGCCGAAGCCGTTGCGCCCGCGACTCGAAGACACTTCGTTGATAGGCAGCAGCGGCGTCGCCGCGCGGGACGACTGCGACAGGGCCTGAGCCTTGCGGTCGGCCTTGTTGCTCTCGCTCGTGCGGTCGTAGAGGTAGAGGCCGAGGATGGTGAGGGCGATGCCGAGTCCTTGGAGCGGGCTCATCGGGCTGCGGAACCAGAGGATGGCGAGGACGATGACGAAGACGCGCTTGAGTAGGCTGGCCACCGAGTACGTGACAGGCGAGACCATGGAGAGGAGTACAAAGGCGAGAATGTTCTGGCCAAAGTGAAAGACGCCGTTGAAGACAAACTCGACCGTTAGACGGCCATGGTCAAAGGCGTTGGGCTTGTTGCTCAGCTCGACGGCGCCGTCCTGGAGGACGTCGCGCAGCAGGGTGATGCCCTCGGCGAAGAACCAGATGGGCATGGTGAGTAGAAAGGCCATGCCGGACGAGTAGCAGAGCAAGTTGAGCTTGTCGAGCTTCTTGGAGTGGGTTCCTGCGATGCCACTTTCGACCTTGGCAGCCTCGTTGAAGAGTTTCTTGGAGAAGATATTTTGCGTGACGAAGACGATGGCGGCGAGGAGCGCCTGCAAGACACCGAGCAGCTGCCCGCCGAAGCCGTGCTTGCCAGAACACGCCAGCATGACGCCGAGCGTTAGGGGCACCAGGGAGAGGTAGGTCGCCTGCGGGTAGCGGATGTTGTAGATGAATCGGTAGGCTAGGACGGTGAAAAGCGGCGAGAGGCCTTTGATGGTGTGCACGAGCGATACAGGGATGCGCGACGTGGCACTGGAGCTGAGAAGGTGGCCGATGATCTGAAAGGCGGCGAGGGGCAGCGTGGTCCTGACGACGTCGCGGGTCGGCGGCCGGATGGGATGCTGAAGGGCGGTGATCTTTTCGCGGAGGATGGGGAAGATGGTGGCGAGCCACGCCATGGCGATGCAGAGCGTCGAGACAAAGGCAAACTGCACCAGGGTAAGTGTCGCAGGCATGTTGAAGGCGTTGAGGATGGATTTCGAGGAAGTGTTGGTGAGGGCGGACGACATGTACCACGCTATGCAGAGGATCTATGTGTCAAGTCAGCATGTTAGCAACGAGGGGGAGCATGAGCAATGGTTTATCTTGCGTATGGACGTACGATTAACTTGGGCGATACGGGGGCCTTGAGCGCATCGGCGAGCTCGTGGGCGTTTTGGCTAAAGCTGCCATTCCTCGTGCGAATCGTGCGAAAGGCGTCGCTGAGGCTCTTTTGCCGCGAATGACCACGGGCGGCGCCGCCGTGATTACCCCAGCCGCCCAGAACTTGCGGCGGATGTAATTGTTGGTGACCATTCTCTCGCTTGGCCGAAGAGGAGACGCTTCCGCGATCTGAAAGGGCTGCGCTCGCGCTCCCGTTTGAGTATCCCGTGGGCGACTTGTAGGGGCTGGGGGCGCGCACGCCGCTGACGTCGAGTGACGTATCCAGCTCGGGGAATTTTTCCATCGTGTATGGGAGAGCGCGTTTGAGAGAGCAACGTTGAGAGATTGCAGCCGAGTTGGTCAAAGCAGGGAGGGGCGTCGTCGTCGTCGTCGACGCGGGAGAGACCCGGGGTGGACGGGCCGGTGCGGCTTGTGCTGAAACGATCGACAGGAGACAGCAAGCGACGGGATTAGCGTAGAACAAAGAGAGCGGTTGATCAGGGCGGACAAGTCATGGTAGGCGTTGCGAGAGACGTGAGCAATCGTACGAGACAAAATTGGTCAAAGGAGAAGACGGAGTCGCAATGGGTGAATGGTGGTGGCCAGTAGGCGAAAGTCAGGAGAGTGGCATTATTCCTGCGTACTAGCTTTACTGAAAGCGTGTGTCCTGGTATTATACTAACTACTAAGTTAGTAGTGTTAAAGTTAGTACAAGGTGCTAACCTGGTAAGAAATCCCAATCTTTAGCTTAGTGTACCTAGGTGGGCTTGCTTGCGGCGACGACTTGACAAGTACCTCGTGTCGAGACATGACGCGACCATAGGTAGTTGGCGCGGACGCCATGTACAAATCTCTGGCCGCTCGCACACTGGGTTTGCCGCCACACAGCCTTGCGGCTCTCTCTCTCTCTCTCTCTCTCTCTTTTTTTTTTTCTTAGACCCAAGCCTGTTCTTATAATTAGGGAGGCAACTGAACAGAGTTGCAGTAGTAGCAGCTGCCCCGTATGTGTATAGCGGCTGGATATGTAAAACGAAACCCATCAGCTCGCCTACTGCTCGAATTAAAAAACGGCGGAGCATTGATTAGCCCGCGCGTAACAGATGATATCAACTCGCTAGTCAACTCACTGTATATCCGATTAGCATTACGCCGACGTATGTCGAGGTCATCAATATACGGCCTCGCACTGAAATCGCAGCACCGTGTGCATTATACAACATTTGACATATGCAACGCAGTGCAAGCATGCCGCAGGCGTGCTGAATCGCCGCCGAGAACCCAATTCCAGCCAAGTTCTTACAGCGAAGAAATATTGAAGATCAAACCGTTGGTGCTTAAATCTTGCAGTGTGTGACTGAAAGAGGTAGTTCGTCCGAATATGATACTGCGGTTCGGTTCATGCAAAGTACGAGGCGGATCCGATTTTTAGGGGTTGAAACGTCCCTGGGTCATTGAGTCCCTGACTGCAGTGTGGAAAAAAAATGAGAGAGTACCTAGTGATGCAGGGCGTTCATCTTGGCGAAGCGCATCATGAACTTTATTAAAAAGTCAGCCTAAAAACCAGATTCAAAAACCAGATTCTGGAAAACCCCGATTTGTACCTATGATGCCGTTCCGTGTGTCTGCTCCTGAGGGCCCCGATAACATCAACTTGTTTATAGTAGCCTCATAGTCCTAAGATTTGGCTTGGGCCCCCTTCTAATTTCCATTTATTCTCGGTATTCGAAGGCGCTCCTATCTACCTGTATGAAGACAAACAAGTCAGTAATCGATTGTCTATCAGCAACTTCGTCCCCAAGAGCAGAGGTAGGCAGGCTGTCGTACTATCCTGGCTTGTATTTTGTACTACCTAACTAGGTAGCTAACTACTAACTACAGTACCTAGGTACCTACCTACCTAGGTAGCCTCACAACCGCCCGTGCCTCCAGTCACCACAGAAGCCCTCTCCACAGTGGAAATAACACTAACTACTTCAGGTTGTCTTTTTAATTATCCTCCCACTTTGCTGTCTGGCTTCCTCCCCGTCACATCACCAGTCACCACCCTAAAAGAAATTGGGCAGTCTTCTTTTTCCTATTCTTTTCTTGAGCAGCGCATCTTTCGTCCAATCTACTTTGGTATCCGTCGTTGGAAGTCTTTGAGATCGTTATCTGCCTGGTTTCTGGTTTCTCGTATCATTTTCCTTGCGCCTAGCTTCAGCCAGCTCCCATCGTCCTCCAACTTCACGGCCTCAAGCATCAACCCCCCCTCCCCGACTCTTTCGACACTTCCGTTCCGCACCCCTTTCTCCGGAAATTTGGCCTGCATACCCGCACGAGTCTCTGGTTGCTTCGCATTGTCTCTTCTTGTACCAGCGACTTTGAATTCCCTCTGCTTTCCCGCATCCCTCCCCCCTGCGTTGGGCATTGATACCTCTTCCTGACGCTCGTCTGCCCCTCTCCCGTCACCGATATTTTAATTAGACGCCCAACTCGGCTGGCACTACGTCGTTGCACTTTGTCGCTCCAACACCACTGATTCTGGTCTGCTCTCCGTCCCGTCTACGATTTCGAACATTTCGACACTCAATATCCATCGCCAACATGACTGACAACTCAACCGGCCCCCCTCCCGCCTCGGCGCCTCCGCAAAATGGCTCTGGCAATGGCATGGCGCCTCCTCCTCTGCATATTCCGCTAAACAACAACCCGATCCCGACTGCAATCACCTCCCCCCGCGGCGAGAATAGCGGAGTAATGTCGCCTACAAGTCCAGGAGGGTTCCGACGTGCTGCTCCCGAGCCCAACAAGCGTGCTCTCTACGTCGGCGGTCTGGATCAGCGCGTCACCGAGGACGTGCTGCGCCAAATTTTCGAGACTACCGGTCATGTCCAAAATGTCAAGATTATTCCCGACAAGAATGTAATACCTGCCAGCCCTGCCAGATATGGTTTGTTCGCTAACTTCGAACTTGTAGGCTAAGGGCTTCAACTACGGATTCGTTGAATACGATGACCCGCTCTCGGCTGACCGTGCCATGCAAACCTTGAACGGGCGCAGGGTTCATCAGTCGGTAGGTCAAGCGAAAAGGCGAAGCATGAGACGACCTAGGCCTCTAACATGATATAGGAAATCCGCGTCAACTGGGCCTATCAGTCAAACACCTCGGGTAAAGAAGATACATCGGGCCACTTTCATATTTTCGTCGGCGATCTTTCCAACGAAGTCAACGATGAAATCCTCACGCAGGCCTTCTCCGCTTTCGGGTCCGTTTCTGAAGCTCGTGTCATGTGGGATATGAAAACGGGCCGCTCCCGTGGTTATGGGTTTGTCGCCTTCCGTGATCGTCCCGAGGCTGAAAAGGCTCTGAGCTCGATGGACGGCGAGTGGCTCGGATCTCGAGCCATCCGTTGCAACTGGGCCAACCAAAAGGGCCAACCTTCTATGGCCCAGCAACAGGCGATGCAGGCTATGGGCCTGGCGCCTACCACGCCTTTTGGACACCACCAGTTTCCAACACACGGTGTTGGTAGCTACGACGTCATTCTGGCCCAAACGCCAACCTGGCAGACGACTGTCTATGTCGGCAACCTGACACCCTACACTACGCCCAATGATGTTGTCCCGCTGTTCCAGAACTTTGGCTTTGTGGTCGAATCTCGTTTCCAGGCGGATCGTGGGTTTGCATTTATCAAGATGGATTCCCACGAGAACGCATCCATGGCCATTTGTCAAATGAACGGGTACAATGTGAACGGGCGGCCGCTCAAATGCAGCGTAAGTTGACAAATGCTTACCGTCGTCAACCACTTGTGCGTCGTTTCTAACCAGGCAATAGTGGGGTAAGGACAAGACGCCGAACCAGGGGTTCGACCCTTCCTCGCCTTACAGCCCTCAGAGCGCCCAAGGCCCTGGTTTCCCTGGCTCGTACTATCCGCAGTACGGTGGTAAGTATCCTCGATCTTCCAATGAGAGGCAGTGCAATACTGATATGATGGTATCAGCGGCCCAGTACGGTGGCCAACCTGGGAACTACCCTGCCAGCCAGACTGGCTCCCCTGGTGGTTTTGCTGGCTCTCCTATGGGATACAACGGGCCGCCCCAGAGTGCTGGTGGTTATGGACGCGGCCAGCCTCCCAATGGAGGCCAGTGGACGCAGCCTCCCAGCCAGTTTTCCGGTTACCAATCCTAAAAGAGAAACAGCTTTCGAGTGAGAAAGAAAAAAGACCCAGTAATGATTGGTTGCGGCGAGCGAAGGTCACAGTGAGTGCCCAGAACGTGGGTGGATGGGTTGTGTAACGGCTTCCATTATCTTCTTTTCCATTTCTGATATCCTCTTTCTCATATCTCTACCCTCTTATAGTTTGCAGAGGGCATCATGATGGTTCTTGGACGTTGCATGCCCTTTCTTCTTTTTCAGTCTCCTCTCTTATTCCTTCATACTTATTGAATTTGCCGTTCCTTTGGGAAGCCCGTCTGTCTTGATCTAGTTTGGGGGTTTGTCGCTTCTTTGATTTGCCCCTGTCTCTCGATGTTTTTGTTTTGCCCAAGTGGCCGCAACGTAACGTGTGTCTTGGTCAGATTTTCTCATCTCTTTTTGTTTCCTTCGATATTTCCCGAGCGATTGGGATCAAGAGCTGGCGAAAAGTTTCGGTACTTTCTCTTCTTCTCGTTCACAACAGCATCATTTTTCATGACGACCTTCCTGGATACCCCTTTACGAAATTTGCGCACAAAACTGGGATTCTTACGTGGCAACATTGCATCAGCTCATCATGAAGCGCAAACGCGAGCTATTCGACGGCGGTAGCGGTGATGATGGAATTGTTTTAGCTTATATATATATAGCGCAAGTACTTGGAGTGATGGAGGATCGAGTCCGGTAAGGGGTTTGACGGCCAACTCGATTATAAAATAAAGACAGTCACTCAGCCATACAGGTGACATTACCAAGTTGACCACTTTTGAATGAATGCGACTTCTCTACCAACTTTTGAGTGCCATTGCGGCCATGTAAAACCTGGCAACGGAAGTCATGCTAATCTGTACTAGCAGACAGGTTCCTTTCGCATGATTGTGCGACTCTGTCAGCACGCTCTCCATGCGAAGAAAATGTACTCTTCCTGCTACTGCTATGATTGGAGCTTTTTTTCCTTCAACAACTTGAGATGACACGTCACCTTGCCTGGTTACTACGTTATGCGCCAGCACGAACTTTCAACCTTTGCCGCTGAACAACGTATGTATGTATATAATGAAGGCTGTAGGGCAAGGGTACCTAATTCGTACAACGGCCCGTGGTTTCAATTCAGCAGCCGGAGTAAAAATGTACGCACTGAACCTGGAGAATAAATGTGCATGAAATAATTTGCTCATGGGATATTCTTGGAGGTACAGCGGCGGCACGCAGGGCAAGTTCCCCTCTTCCTTGGCCCAGTCATGATTGGGTAGCCGCAAGGTGGTGACAGTACTACTTATCGTTGCCCGTACTGTCACTGTGTGACAACAGACCAGTGATGACATAAATTCGTTCTATGTAGCGCTGCAGCAGGCAATTAAGCAATAGATTTGAAAAGGCTTTTATATCTAAAACTGATCGGGCGCTCCAACTAGAGACGTTGATTGTTATTGAACTCGGAGGCTGGGTGAAGGATTTGGTGGTGGGAACGAACGAAGCAAAAGAGGAGGCCAGGAGGAGGCCAGGAGAGGAGGCCAGGCAGCTTGCTCCGCCTAGCAGAGCTGGCAACGCAGCTGGCTCAGTGATCAGGGTGCTGCCAGCTGCAAGTATCTTCACCAGTAACACAGGATGGAGCCCGCTAAACCTGATGCAAGGCCCCAGCTTTTACATAGGTACTAACCTACGAGGTACCTACCTGCGGTCTTTGCCCAACCATGATTTGGAACGTGTCTGTGAAACGTCAGCGTGAAGGAAGAAATAAGTGTGTGTGTGTGTGTGTGTGTGTGTGTGTGTGTGTAATCGAGTGACTCTGTTGACGACAATTGGACATGCTTCGGACGGTGGAAATCGAGAGCGTTCTACCGTAAGCCACCCTCAGGTAACGGCCCCAGACTCGCCTGCGTCGTCCTCGAGGAAGGTAGGCAGATACATGCACACACAGAGGCAGGTTAGTAGGTACCTCCCTAGCAACGGCGGGCAGCCGCCAATAACATGTACCCTGCTCCATTGCCCATCAGGCAGATCCAGCATCAAGCACCTTCCTTGCCTTCCACCACTGGCCGCACTCACCAACACAACCAAACCCCACCCCGCCTTTTCAGTGACGCGCGCCATTATACAGCTTTCGCCCCCAGCTTCCTCGACTGCCGTCGCCCTCTGCCTTGCCTTTCCCCAACCCCATCCCTCCCAGGCAGGCACTTGCTGTCGGCTCTGTTTCCTTCCCTCTCTCTCTCGCCGCTGCTCACGCACCTCACAGCGCTTGCGCCGCACCATCCTTCCCGTCGGCCCTGATTTTTTTTTTTTGCTTTCCCTTTTCCCGTCTGGGGGGACAGCAGCCTTCTGCTTGCTCTTGGTGCGTGGCTTTCACTGTCTGTCTGGCTGGCTGGGCTCAACAGGTCACAACACACAACCATCGCACGTCCACACCACCACCGTCACCAGTAACCACCAAACCCGCGAATCGCTCATCGCCCACAACCCACAACATTCAGCAGAGAGCGCTGCCAGATCGAATTCGCGAATGCTTCATTAACTGTCGGATCACGTCCCCAAACCGCTTCCGCCGCCGGCCCATTGTCTCCTCCCCCGCCTTCGAGAGCCAAAACGATGGACCCCAACTGGCAGCAGTATCATGACCCGGCCGGGGCTTCCTCGCGCCGTCACAATGGCACCACGCACATGTCTCCGCCCTCTGCTTCCCAGCAACAACAGCAGCAGCACCCTCCCACCGCCGGCTACGCTTACGACCAGTATCACCCGGGTGCCGTGCCTGTCCCCGCCGCTGTTGTTGCTGCCGCTGCTCCTGCCGTCCACCACGGGAACACCGTCGTCTCGCCCTTGGTCCCTGGCCAGCAGCCTCGCGACGGCAATGGCGATGTGGCTATGCGCGATGCCGTCGACTCCCACGCCGGCATCAAGTATGCCATGAGGCCGCACCACCAGCCGCACTTGTCTGGCGCTCGTGCCGCCGCCCTACACTCACCTCACGACCAGCCATCGGCAGCAGCCCAGCGCTACTCCCCGATGGAGACGCTCTCACCCACCTCGCCTTACGGTGCCGCCAAGCAAAGTCAATTCGCCGGCCCGCCCTCTCAGACGCAGTCGCCCGCCGGCGCTTCGGAGTACCCTCAGAGCCCTTACTACGCTGGTCGTCCGCAAAACGCGCAACTACCCCCCATGTCACCTTACGGCCCCGGTGGCGCTGATGGCTACCCCTCGGCGACGGTCGCCCATCTCGACGGCACTTTCAATTCCAAGTCGCCGCAACGGCCTATTGTCCCGACAGTCAAGCGGGTCCCCGAGTTTCGCAAGTTGCGCGCAGTCTCGGACCTCGTACCGAAAAACAATCGTCAGCCAGCCTTCCGACGCGCAAATCCGGAAGGTGGCTTCATCAGTGTATGCTTCAGAACATTTGGACTTCCCTCGACCGACCATACCTGTACTAATTCTGTTGATAGCCTCTACAAGCGCTCACAGCCCATCTACCTGCGACATATCGAATCTGCAATCCTAGCTTCAAATACGAAACGTCACGAAACCCTCGCAGAGTCTTGACCAAGCCCAGCAAAGGCGTCAAGAATGATGGCTACGACAACGAGGACAGCGATTACATTCTATATGTCAATGATATTCTAGGCTCCGAGGAAGCTGGCCACAAGTATGAATACGCCCTAGGCGCCTTCTTGTCATTTCCCAACACCACTAATGTTGTGATAGGAACCGCTACCTCATTCTCGATGTCCTCGGTCAGGGAACGTTTGGGCAGGTCGTGAAATGTCAGAATCTCAAGACTCAAGAAGTCGTAGCTGTAAAGGTCATCAAGAACAGAACAGCCTATTTTAACCAGAGTATGATGGAAGTCTCGGTTCTGGATTTGGTATGTTGCCTCTCGGTTCCGGATAATTCGAGAAACTAATTGACCTCTCAGCTCAACACGAAACTCGACAAAAACGACGATCATCACCTTTTGCGGTTGAAGGATACTTTCATCCATCGCCAACATCTTTGTCTCGTTTTCGAACTTCTGAGCGTCAACTTGTATGAACTCATAAAGCAGAATCAATTCCGCGGTCTCAGCACGACCCTTGTCAGAGTCTTTGCCCAGCAGCTTCTCAACGGTTTGGCCCTTCTCAACAAGGCCCGACTCATCCACTGCGACCTGAAACCCGAAAACATCTTGCTGAAAAACTTGGAAAGCCCAATAATCAAGATCATCGATTTCGGTTCCGCATGTGACGAACGACAGACCGTCTATACATATATCCAATCAAGATTCTATCGTTGCCCCGAAGTTCTGCTTGGACTGCCATACTCGTCAGCTATCGACATATGGTCCTTGGGTTGCATTCTGGTCGAGCTTTTCCTCGGATTACCCTTGTTCCCTGGCTCCTCCGAATATAACCAGGTCTCACGCATTGTAGAAATGCTTGGTAATCCTCCAATCTGGATGTTGGACATGGGAAAGCAGTCTGGTGACTTCTTCCAAAAGCGCCCAGATGAGTATGGCCGTCCAACCTGGCAGCTGAAGAGCATGGAACAGTATGCTCGGGAGCGCAATACCAAGGAGCAGCCCAGCAAAAAGTACTTCCAGGCCAGTACGCTCCCAGAGATTATCAAGTCTTACCCGATGCCGAGAAAAAATATGAAGCAGAGCGAAATTGATCGAGGTTGGTTGTATAGTGCATCTAAGTACCGGACTCTATACTAACATGGATAGAAATGCAAAACCGGGTTGCCTTTATCGATTTTGTCCGAGGGTTGCTCAGTATAAACCCTCTGGAGCGATGGTCGCCACAGCAGGCCAAGTTACATCCCTTTATTACGCAGCAAAAGTTCACCGGTCCTTTCGTGCCGCCGATGAATTTGAAGTCTAGTTCTCTGAACAGATCGCCGGCACCGGGTACACATCAGCAACAACAAGCCGAGGCCCTCAGCAAACAGCGCGCACAGGCAGCTCAGGCACAAGCACAGGCACAAGCACAGGCGAACTCTGCTGCCCAAGGACCGGCTTACGCCAACATGCCACCTGGAAACTATGCGCAAGCTGGCCATCAGCAGGCGCCGATGTACGGGACTAACCCAATGTATGCACCAGGACCGGCCACGCACGGAAATGTTGCTCCTGCGTATGCTCCGCAAGGGTCTCAGTACAACCCGATGGTGATTCAGCAGCCTCAGCAACCTCAGCAGTTGGCCCCAGGACCTTATAGCAACTCTCACCAACCTGGCATGTACCAGCAAGGGGGCATGCGGACCAACAGACAGCGCGCTTCAACCATGGAACAGCAGCAGAGCGGTATCCCCGCCGCTATCCAGCGTGTTGCCAGCCATCTGGATCCCACGCAGCCAATTCGTTTGCAACCAAGCCCTGCCTACTACCCTCCACCTGGCGAGATGATGCCTGGCACCGATAATGGGCCGCGGACTGGCCGCCGTGGCAGTCGTGCGCAGCAAGGGCGAAGCAACCGTGACTTTATCCGTAACCTCGAAGAAAGAACCCTAGAAGAGGGTTACACAGGTGGCCAGAACCCATGGCATTGAAAAGTTGTTGCGAATAAATGAAGGAATTATGCACATCTTTGAACAAGAGAAGACTGGACCTCGATCGCCTCGGACATTGAATCTTTGGATACAAGACGGCAACTAGGTCAGATTGTCCAAGCTGGCACTCGTCAAAAACTGCGCTGCGCGAGTCTTCTTCAGCAGCATCAAATGGAAAGGGCACCCATTTCCTCGAAATCACGACGAAAATCCCGACCTTTTCACGCGTGACTATAGATGATGCGTGATGAGTCGGAAGGCTGCAACCGTCCGTGGATGCATGGACCATCGCAATGCAGATAGACTTTGCCGATTAACGATGATGCGCGAGGATACCCACCAGTCTGGGCGAATCGGCTTTGGAACCCGGCAATTCTTGGAGCTCCCCCCCCGACTGGTATTTTTTTATGTGGCAACTTGAAATATGTGGTTAAGACGGTTACGGAGGTATGTATCGGTTGGTTCATTATTGGGACGGTTATGGGCTGGTTGGGCAGATCCAAGAGGTGGATTCATGACGGGATGGAAGGCCAGAAAATACCTTTTGTTTTCTGTTGGTTTTAAACTCATTTTCTTTTGTATTTCTACCAAAACATGCCGATAATAAGGCTTCTCATAGCGTATATAGCATACCTTTACCGCAATGGAGAGAGGGACAATAATCGCTTTAAACGATGGGCTTCGATGAAGTGAAGGATCTTGGGCCAGCCAGACACGAGCCATCCCTGCATCTGGGTGTTGGTTGAGCCCTTCACCCGTGCATTTGTACGGCCCTACTCGCGCATCGCTGCTAACCAATCTTTTCTTATTCTTTTCGTAATTTTACTTCTATAATCACAACGCCAATGTCCGGTGGATGGTGCCATAAGAGAACAAAATACGTATATCAGAAATACCAACAATCCAGTGCACTGCGCCAAAAAGAAAATGAACAAAACAACCAACATTACACGCATATAGAAAAAAACGATTCCAAGCGTTCACACGGAGCCCAAAGTCAAAGACGATAACACTTACGGAGGAGAAGGAAGCGAGAAGCACTTGATGCCCTTAGATGCGCCCACCCCGACGACCGCCACGGCCACCACGCTTCCCGGCGCCAATCCTGTCGCTAAACAGGTCGCCGCCGTTCCTGTTATTACTGACGACACTTTGCGTGACGTCGCTGCTGGTCCCGGCGGCGGCGGCGGGCTGGTAGCCGCCGACCTTGGGGTATACTTTTAGGATGCGACCATCGGCCTATTGTAACGGTTTCCTTGTCAGCTTCCGTTCCAGTCATTCGCGAAAGAAAAGCAAGAGAGAGATGGCACCTCCGGCACCGGAGACAGTCTCGCTAGGTAGGTAGGTAGAGAGGGGGGGGGGGGGGGGGGGGGGGGGGGGGGGGGGGGGGGGGGGCGCACCGTCTTGTCGTTGAACGTCTCGATGACGCGCTCCGCGCCCTCCTTGGACGCAAACACCATCTCCATCATCAGGAACGGCTGCGTCTTGACGACGGCGCAGCGGACCATTTCGCCACCGATTGGCGTCATGGCGCTCTCGACGTCCGCCGGCGTCGTCCCCGGCGCAAAGTTCTGCCCCATGACGGCGAACGGCCCCGCGATGCCGCGGATCGAGATTCCCTGCTGCTTTTGTTGTTGTTGTTGCTGCTGCTGCTGCTGCTGCTGTTGCCGCGACGCGGCCGTCCGCACGTTGACCTGACCGCGCGCGGCGGCGGCGCCCTTGCCGCCAGCACCGTCGCCGTCAATGTCCATGGCGTTGGAGGCGGCCGCTGCGAGCTTGGCCTGGCGCACCGCGGCCCGCTTGGACAGGTTCTGGCCGGGGAGCGTGACGCGCGCCCCGAAGGATGTAGAGGCCGCGCTGCCGCCGCCGCCGCGAACCGTATCGTGCAGGTCGTGCGTCCATTCTCCGTTGACGTTGCCGGCGGCGGGCACGCTCGCACGACGGCCCGAGGTGATGGCGCGCTGCGGGATCTGTCAAATCGTTCGGGACACGGCTCGGTCAGACAAGAAGAGTTCGGGATCGCTAAAGCTGGGAGGTGAAGAAGGGAAAGGGGGAGAGGCAGTACCTTGCGAATGCCTACGCGACTGGCGAGGGACGGCCCGGCGGCGGCCTTGAGCTTGGACGGCGCGCTCTGGCGTCGGCCTTTGGAGAAGATTCGGCTGGCGAGTGCTTCATTTCTCTTTCTCTCGCGGCCTGTATGTTTTTTGTTATTTTCACATGTCAGCTGTCGACTTTGCAGGCGAACGAAGCAGTGAAACGTACCGTCCTGGATAATCTGGTCGAATTCCTTGGCGACGGGGGCCATGGTGAATAGCAAGGGGGTAGCAAAAAAGACGTGCGTCGCAGCAGATCAGATGCGAATAGCAAGTTTGGAGCAATTGATGTGTTTCCGTGAAAAATGGTCTGTCGCAACTCTGCTCTGTATTTTTATCTTGTATTTTTTTTTCCGGTCCTTTTTTCGCCGTGACCGATGGTAAGCCAAAGCAAAAGTTACTTTACCTGGCGGGTGGCGCGTGTTGTCCGTCACACAGCCTTATCTTATCGTACTCGAGAGTACATATGACGGCGAGAGGAAAAAAAAGTACAACTAGGGGCGATTATTATAGACCTTCCACGCCGACGATCTGTTGCTCACGGGCGTTGCGTTTTCATTTACGCCAAACCTGTGTTATTTAGGGCGACTTTTTTCGTTTCAAGTCAAATTATTCACCATTCAGCTTGACCATCCATGTGCCCCCGGTGACGACGCTCCGAACAACCGCAAATGTCTGTTCGTGCGCTTGGCGTCGCGGCGTGCTTGCGCCGAGTCGCCCTGCCTGCGGCAGCGACAGGCACATCACGAGTTCTACATCCGACAAGCTTCAATACTGGACGTCGGTACGCCTCTGTAGGTGCGGCAACACCAGAAGCAGAGCCTAAGGCTGCCGAGACCAAGACGAGCCGGAAACCGTCGGCCAGAGCCCTGGCGAAGCAACTCGAATTCATTACCGATCCCTGGGTCCTGGGAAAGTATATCGAGGACTTGCTTGCCAAGGGCAAGTTTGACGATGCGCTGACCACGGTTGAGCTTGCAAGCAAGGACCTTGACACGGTAGTGTCCTGGAACCACCTCATTGATTACTCGCTGAAACAGCAGCAAATAAAGAGGGCCATGACTACCTACAACAATGTATGCCTGCTAATACCTGATTATGCATGCCTTATTTTGCTAACGGCATGTCTTTTCGCCAACCGCAGATGAAAAAGCGCGCCCAATTCCCCAACGCCCAAACCTACACCATCATATTTCGCGGGCTCGCCAAGTCGAACCACCCCAAGATCGCCGTGGCCGAGGCAGTCAAGCTCTTCAACCAGCTCAAAAACGATCGCCGACTACAGCCCAACACGATCCATATCAACGCCGTGCTCAGCGTCTGCGCGCACGCCTACGACCTGGACCAGCTGTTGGTCGTCGCTGGCGAGCTCGAGGAGCTGGGGCTCGCGCCGACCGCCGCTACCTACGGTATCATCCTCACCGGCATGCGCCAGTACGCATGGCGCGAGTACAACGACCTCGACAAGGATACCAAGAAGATCAACGTTGAAAAGATGGTCGCCCGCGGCCAGCAGATTTGGGCCGAGGTCCTTGACAAGTGGCGCCGCGGAAAACTGCGACTCGACGAGCCGCTCATCTGCACCATGGGCCGTCTGCAGCTTCTCGCCACGGATCGCAAGGAGAAGCTCCGTGTCCTGGACCTCATCGAGCAGACCATGAACGTCCCCAACCTAGTAGCTGCCAAAGGTGCGGCGAAGTCCCCGGCCGGCACCTCGTCGCCGGAGCCCTCGCCGGAGCGCCGTGTCGCTAGAACTCCCCCCCGCCGCGACGCCTTTGTTTCTCCAGGCCAGAACACGCTCGCCCTCATCCTCACTGCACTTCTCACCGGGCGGCAGGCCGGCGCCGCCCCCGCCTATTGGAACCTGCTCGTGCACGACGGCGGGCTGGTGCCCGACGACGACAACTGGTTGCGCATGATTGGCGTGCTCAAGTCGTCCCGTTCGAGCGCACAGGCTGCGCAGGTTCTCGGCGCGCTGCCCACGTCCGGCGTCGCCGTCGCCGCGCGCTCCTTTGGCATCGCCATGGAGGCCTGCGTCCGCGACAACGTCAACCCGCACGTCATGACGCACGCCACGCGCATCCTACGCACCATGCGCACCCACCTCGCCCCGGAATCGCCCGACATGCACACCATGCGCCTCTACCTGCGCACCGCGCTCGTCAGCCACGCCGCCTTCCGCGGACGCGCCGGCACCGGCGACGAGGTCGGCGCCAAGGCCGCGTACGGCCGGCAAATCGCCACCGCCCTCGCCGAGCTCTGGCACCCGTACATTGAACTCTACAACAAGTACTTCAAGAGCGAGGCCGCCACCTCCCCCACCACAACCGACGCGGGGACCCTCTACAACAACCAGAAGGAGGTCATCGCGCTCGGCCGCATGATGGTCGGCGCCTTCTCCAAGGTCGTCGAGGAGAAGATGCTGCCCGGCAACGACAACCGCGACATGATCATCGCCTCGGCCAAGATCAACAAGGGCGTCAACGCCTTCTTCGCCGCCCGGGAGCTGCGCGAGCCCAAGCTCAACCCCAAGGCGACCGCAGTTCGGGAGCGCGACGCGGCGACGGCGGCGGCGGCTGATGGAGGGGAGAGCAGCGGTGACGGCCGCGGCGGGAGCAGGTCCGCGCGCAACATTCACATGCCCGCGCTCGACGACACCGTCGACGAGGCTGGCAAGCGCTCGCTCAAGCTGCGGCACGGCGGCGACTTCGTGTGGAACACGAGGAGGATGGGGACGAGGGCGCAGGAGGGCAAGCGGACGGGCACCCAGAGCACAGCCGACGCCAACAAGCCGCTGATTGATCGATGGGTCTCCCCTTCCATTGGGAATCTTCAGCCGGCGGAGAAGGAAGATGCGCCAACAGAGGACTTCATCCCCATTAAGCCGGTTTCTCAGGACGTGGCAACCGACGGCGGTGCCAACTCTTCGGACAAAACGAAGGCTACCACAACCGGCGGCACTGATCAAAGCGATCAATCTCTGTGGGCCACTCTCATGGCTCAGAAAAGATAGTTGCTACGAGAACAGTCTGGTTGACTTGTCTACAGTCTAACCAATGTATTAGTAGTATCATGCCATGTATAAACACAAGAAGCGGCTAATAAATGCACTTGTATATTGATCAACTCTGACCCATGATAACGACGCCACACAGCCCGATTATAGCTATAGCGACTAACTAAGAATACACTGAGCAGTTCCTCCGTCCGGTTGTGGCCACTTCGGTAAAAGTAAGCTTGATGTTGCGGCCAGTCATTTCTGTCACAACCTTTTGTCGACGAAGAGTAGACCATGCGTGTTTATCGAAAAGAACAGAATAGACGGGGATGCTCAATACACAGCCAGCTTCGGTTTCCCTTCGACGGCATCATCGCTGCCCACAGTGGACAATAGGCTATCTTCGTTGTCACTGTCTTCCGAGCGTTGGCGATATGACTGAATAAATCTCGAGTTGGACTCTTTGGATTCTAGTGACACTTGGTCTTGCTCTCGAGGGTCGGGCTGATGACCACTGTCAGGAGCCTGCCCCATTCGCCGAAATTTGCTCACAAGAGCAGCGACTGAAGGCGCTGAAGAGTTTCTTGCCCGGTTGGCCCGAGTCTCTGCCGTCGGGTCCTCCAAGGGCGGCCCGTGACCAGCGCTGTCGTTGGTTACAGACGAGCTTTGATTGGGAGATGAGTTCTGCGATACGGCAGGTGTGTTCTCTACATCTTTTGAGCAGACGCTTGAGCAGCCACCATCGTGGCTAGTCAATAATGGAGAAGTGGCAGCCTCAACACTTGCGGAAACAGGCATGTCTGGGTAGTTGCCATCGGCTGCCACATCGGCGGCATGAGGCACAGCATCAGGAGGATGAAACACAGCTTTGCCGAGTTGGAAGATGCTCGTGTTTTGGTTGCTATTGGCAGGTTGCTCGACAGGTTGCTCAGCAGCTGCAACGGGGAAGCTTTCTGGCGGTGCACTGGTACTTGGCCGAGTGATTGTAGGAGATACAGTATCAGATTCTGTAGATTCACCATTGTTCTCAGCTCCGCTGCAGTCGCCTTCGTATGCAGTGTCGATATGATCCTTGGATCCTTCCGTGGGTGGCTTGTAGGGCTGTAGAGACTCGTCGTGCGACTTGAGAGTAGTCCAAAGCTCTCCGATGACTGGTCGAGGTTTGGAGGTGTCGACATAGACTGGCACCATACATCTAGCCTTAGCGATATTCCTGTCCCGAGCTGCAACCGAGCTTGTCGGAGAGGTTGAAGTAACGAATGTCTTGGTAGAATCTTCATATTTGGTATTGATATCGTTGACGGCTTTTTCAAGGCCACCAAGAAAAGTCGAGGATTTCTGAAAGCCATCCAGGGCAAAATCAGGAAGAGCATCAAGCCGCGGGGGTGTGGAGGACACAGAAGAAAGAGGGAGGCTCTCGTAGGGAATGGATGCAGAACGCTCAGGGATTGGGACGGGGAGTGAGTGACGGTTTTGCGTTACGTTTGGGACGAATAAGGGTTGAAAGACCGAAGACGTTGCAGCTGATGTGTTTGTGTTTGTGCCAGACTGGGCAGTGTTACGAGAATCAGCATCGGCCTCCTTGAGCATCTTCTCGCGTGAGTATTTTCCTCTGATGCCCTGAACGAGCTCCCCGAGGCTCTTTCGACGGCGAAACTGGCGGACAGGAACTGCGATGGCTTTTGTTAGAAAATGTCATGAGCATTCAAGTAGACCACGGCAAGGGGATACCGCATACTTGGAGAAGCATCGTCTGCGGGGGCCAGTTCCAATATGCCGTCATGACCATGAGGGTCAGCATGATTCTCATGATTAGAGTGTGTAGAGAGTTCGGGATGAGGAGAGTGCAGGCTGCGAAACCATTTTCGGCCATCATTGCTGGGGCGTGTAGGCCCCAAGCAGCCGGCAGCGGAATGTGAAGGACGTTGGCGAGCTTTCCATAGCCGCTAGCTAATAGTTGAGGTAGTCGACTCTGGTTGAAGCCGAGTCGACCGCTCGGTGTCTTTCTTGTTCGAGGCGTCGCCTTTGTCACGCTTTTTGAAAAAGACAGTCATGTCGGCGGATATGTATGAAGGATTGAGATACTGGTAATGGGAGGGCGGGAGAGACGCAATGTTCTTAACCAAGGGACAGCTGACTTGACTGCAAGATGAAGAACGCAGATTCCGGCGGATGCCAGCTTCCAGGAGCACGATGGTCAGTCAAAGTGGAGATGGGGGGGGGGAGGTGGGAAAGCCGTATCGGGAGACTGCAGCTAGAGCAACCAAGGGCTGTTTGGGATATTTGATACAGGCAGGCACTGACTGACTGTGAATTTGCGAGAAGGAAGCAAACGAGCAAGGATCAAGCTGGTATTGGTGATGCATTTGTGTGAAGGTACGCCAATGTTCTGATTGGCAGCCGCATGTCAGTTATTACATGATGCACTAGTCCCTATTTGGACCATGCACTTTAGCTATAGTGGGGCCAGGTCGCGTCGGCACTCACTGCAACGCACCAACGCGACGCGTGCTGAAGAGGGAGCACGCGCCCCCTGGAAAGTGGTTTCTATTCCAGCGTCTCTCTGTGGTCAGGCCGTTAATGGTTCTTTGGCAGTGGTACACACACGCCTGTCTACATATCATCTCCATCGACAAACCTCCATACCACTCACTGACGGCTTGGCTATACTCTTCCACAAATCGCCCAGTCCCTCGGGTAATCTGTCATTTCTTGTTCCATGTTTGCGTCTGCGTCCTTCCCATAGAGGCTGCTCCAGCATTTCCAGCCCGCCATGTCCAAGGTCAATCATAGGGCCAAGCTCGCGGAGCTCAAGGCCCTCCGCAAGGCCGGCAAGAAGGCATTCGACAACTACCAAGTGGAAGATGTCAACTCCTTGTACGACGAAGTCGATGAAGATGGCTACAAGAAAATTGTCAGGGATCGCCTAAACCAGGACGATTTCGTTGTTGACGACAATGGCGAGGGGTATGCTGATGATGGTCGTGAAGATTGGGATCGCGTCCGTCAATACGATTCGGAGAGCGACCTGGAAGATCCTCCTACACGGGGCCGCCCAAGCAAAGCCAGTAAGCTTCGTACGCCTCCGAACTCCCAGCCCAATTGCTAAAACCCGACAGCCAAAGCAAACCGCCAAGCAGAGCAAGCCAAGCGAGACGCCAACGACCGAAATATTAGCGAATACTTCACCAAAAATGCGAGCAAGCCGCAACAAAAACCAAAGGTGTGCCATCACAGCTTTGCTCAGAATACACCTACCACCAAATTCTAACCTGCTACAACACTTAGATTATCAAGACCGAGGATGACGAAGACTTCATGGCAAACCTTCTCGGCGAAGTTGACAGCAACATTCCAGCCCCCCTTCCCAGAATCTCGAAACCGGAGCGCTCAGGCGACCGCCGTAAGTCGAGAGCGCTTTCGCCTGCGCCGGAACCGTCCGGCAAGAAGCAAAAGAGACTTGATACCAGACTCCTGTCGCCACAATCTCCCGTCCCTCATAGCGATGATGGATACATGCCACCTTTGGAAGATGATCCTATGCCTGCAAGCGACGTATTGATGAGCGACCCAGCCCCATCCTCCCCTGCCGCCAAGGTAGCTCAGCGCAAAGCCCAATTGAAGCAGGAATTCAAAAAAGAAGATTCCGACGATGAGGACACCATGGAAGTCGCTCACGCTGCTGCTGTCACAACCACCTCGGTAAATTTGGCCAGTTCTCGCCCCATCAAGAAACTGCGCAAAGAAGAGCACTACCCATCCCCGGCCAGCTCATCACCAGTGAAGCCGGTTGATGATGTTGATTCCTCGTCCTGGAACAAATTGACAGAGAAGCTCAACGTCGTCAGCAATCCTTCAGAGACCCGTGGCGTGGGTAAGATTGACCACAAGGACGCGGTAGAGGCTGATGGCAGCCTCAACTTTTTTTGGACTGATTACACTGAAGTCAACGGCAGCCTCTGTCTCTTTGGTAAAGTCCTAAACAAGAAAACGAAGGAATACGTAAGCTGTTTTGTCAAGGTTGACAACATTTTGAGAAAGCTTTACTTCCTGCCTCGTGAGCACCGCATTCGCGATAGCCAGGAGACCGACGAAACCGTTGAAATGATGGACGTTTATAACGAAGTCGATGAGATCATGACCAAAATGAATGTTGGCATGTACAAGATCAAGGCCTGTACTCGGAAGTACGCCTTTGAACTACCTGGCGTGCCAAAAGAAGCACAGTATATGAAGCTCCTCTATCCCTATACCAAGCAACAAATCGATCCCAACCACACCGGCCAGACCTTTTCCCATGTTTTCGGCTCCAACACGGCGCTCTTTGAGCAGTTTGTCCTCTGGAAAAACGTCATGGGCCCTTGCTGGCTCAAGATTGAAGACGCCGACTTTGGCACGATCAAGAATGCTTCTCACTGCAAATTAGAGGTTCTGGCTGAGCACCCAAACATGCTATCCGTTGCGAGCGAGTCTGATAATCTTGATGCACCTCCTCTGACTCTAATGAGCGTCTCTCTACGCACTACGTTCAATTCGAAGGAGAACAAGCAGGAAATCCTCGCCATCAGCGCCAGGATATACGAAAAAGTGCTTCTCAGCGACACAACCCCGGCTGAGAAGTTGCCTTGCAGAACATTCACAGTCATCCGCCCTCACGGGCAAAATTTCCCCTTAGGCTTTGAGCAGCTTGCAAGGTCCCGCAACCGCGGCCTCATTGTCATGAAGAAGCAAGAATCAGATATCCTCAGCTTCTTCCTGGCTCAGATTGACGTTGCCGATCCTGACGTTATCCTCGGCCACCAACTTGAAGGTGTTGATTATAGTGTTCTCTTGAATCGCTTGCAAGAGAGGAAGACACACCAGTGGTCGAGGCTTGGAAGGTTCAGGAGGACGCAATGGCCGCAAGCAATGGGAAAGATGGGTGGCAACGTCTTTGCCGAGCGTCAAATTATTGCCGGCCGGCTTCTTTGTGATTTGGCGAATGAGGCGGGAAAATCGGCCATGTACAAGTGTCAGACTTGGAGTTTGACGGAGATGTGCAGCCTCTATCTGACTGGTGACAGCCGCCGCCTCGATATTGACAACGAAGCTGCGCTCAACAGCTGGGCCAAGGAGAAGCAAGGCCTCATGGACTACATCACCCACATGGAGGCCGACACACATTATATTGCTGCTCTGGCCATCAGCGTTCAGATGCTACCATTGACAAAGGTCTTGACCAATCTTGCTGGCAATTCTTGGGCGCGCACTTTGACAGGTACCCGAGCTGAAAGAAACGAGTACATTCTGCTTCACGAGTTTCATCGTAACAAATACATCTGCCCGGATAAGCAGACTTTCCGTGGTCGCCAAAAAGCCTCGGAGGAGAACGAGGAAGAAGCGGGAGAGGGTAAGAAGAAGGACAAATACAAGGGCGGCCTTGTCTTCGAGCCTGAAAAGGGTCTGTATGACAAGTTTGTGCTTGTCATGGACTTCAACTCATTGTACCCCTCCATCATCCAGGAGTTCAACATTTGCTTCACCACTGTCGACCGTACTGCCCTGAGCGAGGACGAAGATGCCGTTCCCGAAGTTCCCAAAGACCAGGAGCAGGGCATCCTCCCCAAGTTGATTTCTACGCTCGTTGGACGACGTCGCCAAGTCAAGAGCCTCATGAAAGACAAGACCGCGACGGCGGAACAGCTAGCAACCTGGGATATCAAGCAGCTTGCCCTGAAACTTACTGCCAACTCGATGTATGGCTGCTTGGGCTATACCAAGTCCAGATTCTACGCGCGCCCCCTCGCTGTTCTGACCACATTCAAAGGTCGCGAAATTCTCAGGAGCACCAAGGAGCTCGCAGAAAGCAAGTCTCTGCAAGTCATTTACGGTGATACTGACTCGGTCATGATCAACGCCAACGTTGACAGCGTCGCCGATGCTTTCAAGGTCGGAAATGAATTCAAAAAGGCCGTCAATGAGCAATACCGGCTGCTGGAGATCGACATTGACAATGTCTTTCGGCGCATTCTGCTGCAAGCCAAGAAGAAGTATGCTGCCATCAATCTCGTCGAGAAGAATGGTAAATTCATTGAACAAATGGAAGTCAAGGGTCTGGATATGAGACGCCGTGAATTCTGCGCCCTATCCAAAGAGATTTCCAAACATCTTCTCGACGAAATTTTGTCCGGTGCCGATACGGAAGTTGCCGTTTCTCGAATTCATGAATATCTCAGGGATATCGCCACAAAGATGCGCGAACAGACGATCCCTGTTGCCAAATACATCATTTTCACGCAGCTGGGTAAAGGCCCCAAGGAATACCCTAATGCTGACTCTATGCCTCAAGTCCAGGTCGCACTCCGCGACATTGCCCGTGGCAAGGTTGTTCGTAGGGGAGATGTCGTCTCGTATGTCATTACTGGAGATGGCAAGAGCTCTGAGCCGCCGGCCAAGCGCGCCCGCGCGCCCGGTGACCTCAAAACAGATGTGACGCTCACTCCCGATGTTGAGTGGTATCTTGGCAAGCAGATTTTCCCTCCCGTCGAGCGTCTCTGCGCCAACATTGTCGGCACCTCAACATCCCAGCTCGCGGAGCAGCTTGGGTTGGATGTGCGTAGATACAGCTCTTTACAGACTCAGCAAAACAGCGCCAGTGACGACCTCGAAATCCACCCTCTTGAGTCTCAGATTCCCGACGAGGTCCGCTTTGCGGATTGTGCACGACTCTCACTCCGCTGCCGCAAGTGCAAGTCCCTGACACCATTCGAGGGCCTGGCCGCGGCTCCAGATCGCGTTTCGGCCTCTGGCGTCGTCTGCGGCGCATGCAACGCCATCATCCCCAACATCTCCATTGTAGCACAAGTTGAACATGCCATTCGCGTTCAGAGTACTCGTTATTATGAGGGCTGGCTGGTCTGCGACGACTCACAGTGTGGAAATCGCACGCGCCAGATGAGCGTCTACGGCACACGCTGCCTTGGACCCAAAGGCCTGGCAAGGGACTGCCTCGGCCGCATGCGCTACGAGTACACAGAGAAGGCTATCTACAATCAGCTTGTGTACTTTGGCAGCCTCTGGGACGTGGATCGCGCCCGCAATCGCGCCTCGGCCGCTGACTGCGCGCTGTCCAGCCAAGACCGCGAAAAGGTTCTTGCTCTCGCCGAGCACAACCGCGTGCGCTTCGGTACCGTCAAGGGCGTCGTGGACCGCTACCTCGACAAGTGTGGCCGCCAATGGGTAGCCATGGACTCGCTATTTGCGCGTTTGGGTTTCAACAAGCTCCTCGCCGTGTCATGATGGGAATGAACAGAAGGCTTTAGTGACGTGTGTATTTGGTTTTGTTTTCATATTTGCATATGGGCGGGGGCGTTTGCAAGGACCAGGAGGTACGATATTCCAGTCTGTTGGATAGCTGGCTTTTTTGCGATTGAATAGTTGTTTCTACTCTCAGCTGGAAGACGCTGTTGGTTTAGTTACGGGCCCTATTTTTCTGTATGTTCTTGGGCTACGTCTTCTTGTCAATACAACATATCATCTTGGATCATCTATAGGCGTTCATACACAGACAGATAGCATTTCTCTTCACTGCATATTTTACATTACCGCCTTGGTTCTAGCAGACTATCCTTCATTATGTCTGATACTTTTGTAAGTATTGGGATTACAAGTTTACACCTGTTAAATGTACGTTCGTTGTTCTCTCTACCCGGCTGTGTAGTGCACAACAAGTGCAGGTGAGTAAATTCTTCCCCAGGGAATCGCGTCACAACGAGAGCTGCAAAACGCTCACAACAAGAGCCATTTAGTCTGAACAACATGTATAAATTTTTCTTTCTCCACTACTGCTACTTCTGTCCCTGCAATTAGATGGATGATGTACAATAAAAACAGCTTACGGCAAGAAGGCGCCCTCAATCCGCAAGTGATTGGTGCAAAGAAGAAAACAAGCATGTGCCAGCGGGGAGCAGCATCTTGAATCCTCGCGCATGGCAGGACAGCGAAAGACACGACGTTGATCCTAGATGGAACGAGAAGAAATAATAAAAAGGAGTAATAAAAAATGAAACCCAACCCGCACAAGCAAGGGGCTCCAGAAAAACAAACTTTTGGTCTTCCTCCTCGAAAGGCCCTTCTTCAGTTCATTTCCTCTGCATGAAGGCAAGACGTTGTACGTCGCGCATTAACCGTTATGCAGCCAAATTCGTTCATTCCTGGACATGACAACAAAGACTCCCAATCATTGACATCGTGTCCAAGAATTCGGCTTCATCAAGAGTGGCCGCCATTGGTGCAAAATAGACTTCGTTCAAGACCAACTGCTCCTAAAGAGGAAAAAACAAAGATCCATTAGGTGCGAGGCGCACCGAGAGGTCGGTAATTTCGAACAGGTATCAACACATTGGTGAAGAAATAACAGCGTTCCCCTTTTGGTCCCCGACAGTGCTCCCTCGTCTAGGAGAAGGCGTGTGCCAATATTTGGCTCAAATGTTCTATTGGGCGAGGGTATCGTAGATGAAGTGCGGTCGAATGAAATCTTTGAAAAAAGACAAAAAAATAACGCAGTTGTGGGAATGGGAAAATCAGATGAACAAAGTCCCGCCTAGTCTATCACCCGAAATGCAAGACACCGAGAATGAAAGAAACAGAAAAATGATTATTTATTCGCTCTCTTTCTTGTCACTGTCGGGGACAGCTTTTGACAGGGCCGGGGAAGCAGCGGCGGATGGCGGCGAGGCAGGGTTCTCAGAATCCATGTTAGCCAGGAGACTGAAGGTGTTGGAGTTCTCGCGAGTGGGAGGCGTGCCGGCACGGGAGGACATCGCAGAGTCCTCGCCACGGCCTAGAGAGCCACCAGGGCCCATGCGACGACCACTGTTGCTGCGAGAGGAAAACATCGAGGTGGGACCAAGAGTGACATTCGAGCTCGCAGTTCTGTTTATAGAGCCCTTGAGGCGTCTCAAGTCATCCATGCCGACCTGGTTGCTAGTCTGCTGGTTATAGCCAGCGGAGAATGTGCGAGCATCCCCACGGCCGACAGGAGGGCGGCCACCACCACGCTGGTTGCTTCTGGCAGTCTCTTGGGCCTTGGCAGCCTGAGCAGCTTCAGCCTCGGCACGGATCTCGTCAAGCGTCTTCGGGGCGGCAAGACCGCGAGACTTGGCCCTCCAGCCAACCTTGCGCAGGTCAACAATGTCCATGAGCAAGAACTTGATACGGCTAGGAAGCTCAGGAAGATCAATCATGGTCTGGATGCGAGCAAAGTAGGCATCCATCATGGGGCGGCCCTTCTCAGTCTCGTCGAGGTTGAAGCCAATGGTTCTCAGCAGCTTGCACAGCGACTCGACCTCGGCCTCGTCAGGAATTCCCTTGTAGTCCACAAGCTTGTGCACACACTCATGCATGATGCGTTCCGTAAGCATACCGAGCTTGTAAAGCTCACCAATGAACTGAACAAGACCGAGGCCACGACGCTTGGCAGCAGCAGCCACGTAGTACTCATCTGACATGAGCTCCGCCTCACCATTCTTCTTGCCTTCGGCGTCTTCCTTCGTTTCCTCCTTGGGAGCCTCGGGCATGTTGACAGACCAACCACGCTCGAAGTCTTCTTGACATCTGTTGAGAAGATACTTGCGGAAGAGGTTGCCACCACTGACAATGTTGCCATTCTTGTCCTTGATTCTCTCATCACGCACATCGGGGCTCATAGTCTCAAGCATACGCTTGCAAAACTTGGCATACATGGAAGCCCAGTGGGATTCGTCAGTAGCCTTCTCAAAGGTAAGCTGAATGACCTGGCGAAGAGTGCGGCCGTCGGACTCATCCTTGGACTGCGAGGCAATCGCGAGGATTTGGTCGGCAATTCTGTCAAACTTTTCAGGGGTCATCTTGTTGAGAGCAGCCTTGACCTTTCTCTGGACCATCTCCGGATCAAGGTAGCCAGAGTTCGCGGCAGAATTGCCAACAGCGCTCTTACCAATACTGGTGGGCTTCCAGCCATTGGCGGAGACGGAAATAGGCTTAACCTCCTGGTTTGCAGTGAGAGGCATGGTCTTAGCAGCCTGGGCTTCGTTACGCCGGCTGCCGCGAGTCTGGCGACTGCTCTGGCGAGGAGAGTTGGGGCCAGCACCGCGCTGAGAAACAGAGCGCACCATGCCGCCAGGGCCAGGGAAAGGAGCGCCAGGGCGCTGGAAAGAGTTCATGGGGTTTATGCCACCCGGCTTGCCAGGCAGAACTCCGCCGGGCATACCACCACGGCCGGGAGGTGCATTGAAGGGACCGCCTGGGAAGCCGGCACCGCCACGGGAAGGCTGTCTAGGGTTACCAGACGCGGGAGTGCGAGCATTGGAGCGGTTGTTACCATCACCATCACCGATGAGGGACTTGACTTGCTGATGAAACTCGATAGAGGGCTGCTCGGTGAAGACCTTCTGAAACTGCAAAAGGAAACCGGCGTCATATCTGAACGTCTTGCCCTTCTTGGTGACAGCAGCATTCAGAGCAGGGTTAGGCGAGTTGATGCCCGGCGGGTAGAGATTTTGCTCGATGACCTGAAGGAAGCGGGCAGACTTGAGGGACTGCATGGCAGGAGTGGGCTGAGGAGGCTCAACGGGCTTAGTGTTAAGCGGCGCAAGGTTAAGCGCGGCGGGCTTGGCAGCACGCTTCTCGGAATGCTTGTTCTCGCTGCTTTTATCACCTTCGATCTTCATGTCGACAAGCTTATCAGTGACCGAGTCGACGTTGCCGTCAGCGCCGCCAGAGCGAGCCTTGGCGAGGGCGTCGGCAACGGACATGGTCTTGCCGGAGCTCTCGGCCTCGTTGCGCTTACGCTCGCGCTCCTCTTCGAGGCGTTCCATCTCACGCTCTTGCTCTCGCAGCTTGCGGTCTTCCTCCTCGGCGTTGGCCTTACGGTTCAACTCTTCGTTCTTCTTAGCTGCAGCCTTTTCGGCTTCTCTGCGCTGGCGATGCTCCTCTTCTTCCTTTTCGCGACGGGCATCAGCCTCTTCCATTTCACGAATCATGCGTTCCATTTCATCCTCATCCGGGTCATCATTCTTGGCAGTCTCGGCGACCTTGGGCTCCTCCTTAGCAACGGGTTCGGGCTTGGGAGCTTCAGCGGCTTTCGGGGTGGGAGCCTCCGCCTTGGCAACGGCTGGCTCATCAGCAGCAGCGGACTGCTGTGTGGCGCGTTTAATCTTCTCCTTCAGCTCATCCTGAATTTCCTTGGCGGTTTTCGGGGTGGCCTGGCTGTCGGTGCGACCATGGGAAGGAGTGCTAGGCTTCACGGGAGGCGGTGTTGGAGTCGAAGCGACGACAGGCGGTGTTCGGGCATGCTGGGGAGCAGGAGATGCCGGTGCCTTGAAAGAAGATGTGTCTACAACTTCACCGGCGAGGTTCTTGATCTGGATGGCAGCGCTCTTGCGGGGCACGACGAAAGTGTTGGCGCCCTTAGCGGCATTAGCACCTTGAGCCTGGGTAGAGGATACAACAACAGGCTGGTTAGGTTGACTAGCACTGGGAGGACGCTCTGGCTGAGAGGGAGTCCTAGACATGCTAGTCCCTTGCTGATGGAAAGCGGGAGGGTATTGCTGGCCATAACCGGTGTTACCCTGGGGAGGACCCGCCATGTAGGGGGGGACATTGTTGTAGCCATATCCCATGTTCATAGGGTGACCGTAGCGCTCGTGCTGTGGAGGCGGGTAGCCGTAGTTCTGGTGTTTCATAGTTAGCAGTCGTTCAAAACCTCCATTTTCTGGAGACAGGTCAAATGAGTTGGAGTCGTGATATTCAGGGGGCGCGCTGTGGTTTGACTTTGGTTGAATCTCAGAGTTGGTCAGGCCACCAGCAAGCTTTGAAGGCAAAATGTGCATGCGAGGCTGTCTCTGATCCGACAGCTCAGAAATGTTGCTGAGTTGGGGCGGATTGATGTAGCCGGCATGAAGCTTGACGGTAGAGCCCGACTGACGTCGAAAATCTGATAAAACCTTGTCTTGCTCACGGCGTTGGGGGTACTTTTTGTGCGATTTTGGAAAAACTCGAGGGGAGGGGTACTGTACTTGTTGCTGCTGAGGAGCCATAGGCGGCGGATAGTGGTACTGAGGAGGCGTCTGCATGTGGCCGTGCATGTTGGCTGGAGGCATGTTCGGGGTGTTGGGCATAGAGGAGACCGGGGCAGGGCTGCGGTTGGGCTGGTGAGGCGAGTTAGGGTAGGGCATGCCGCGACCCTGAGGCTGGAAAGCAGGAGGCATGCCCACGACCCTGGCCGTTGCGGAACTGGTTGTTAGGGGGGTAGCCCAGCTGATTGTTGTAGTTGTTGTGGTGGTTGTTATAGCCACGACCCCGGCCGCCCTGGTAGTTGCCTCGGTTGCCATCGCCATGGAGAGAGTTCGTTGACTCGCGTCGGAAGTGAGCGCCCGGCTGGGTGGGAATAGCATTGGGATTGGGAGGCACAGAGCCCTGTCTCATGTGCCGCTGAATACAAGGATTAGCCGGGTGTACTTGGACAGAGGATGCAAGGAGACCATCGTGGGAAGAGAGGGTACTACTAACCTCGCCATCGCTGCCCAGGCTGCCAAAGGTCATCTGGCTGCCAGCCTGCATGGAAGGCGGACGACCGCCGCTGGCCGAAGGCTGTGGGATAGGTGAAGGTGAGTGTGCGGGTGAGGGCACACGGCCGGCGTTGCTTCCTGACGGGATAGGAATGGGAGCGGCGTTTCCGGATTGAGGGGTACTGTGAGCGACAGAAGGGGAATCGAAGCCAAACTGGATGTTGGACTTGTTTCCCATGGGGACGGGAGGACCGCCATTTGCGACGGTGCTTGGCGCGTTGGCCGCCATGGTGTATCTCTTGGAGAGATTCGAGCCGTTGATTGCGACCTTGTGAGCCACGGACAACGGCAGGAGGTAGAATGCGCGTGGGCTGACGAGCTGTTTACGGGAGCAGGCAAGTCAGCAAAAGTTGCATTCTTCGGTGGCAAAGCCGGAGAAGAAGAGACCACCACAGTGAAGGGTGGAAAATTGACGCGAGTTCGGGTCGTCAAGGAAGATGTCGACTTTAGCGCAGTAACCGGAAGGACGGGTGCTGAAGCTGAAGTCACAAGGGGTGTGGTATTCTTGTCGAGGGCCGCTTTGAGGTAGGCGACTGTTGATGATACGACGAGAACTACCAAGAAATGGGGGCGCAGTGCGAAGAAAAAATCGGAAGTGTTCAAAGATCTGGAACGGCGACCCAAGGGAGAGAGCGAAAATAAATAGTTTCTTGGGGGGCAAACGAAAGAAAAATAAGTTTGCGCCGAAAAGAGACTATATTAAAATGCCAGAGTATAGGCGAGCCGAAGGAAAGTATGTCGAAACACGCTACTGTATTATCGAAAGGAAAATACGGTCGAGGTCAGAAGAGAATTTTCAGTCGGACTCGTCGGTCGGGGGGAGTGACAGCGACAGGCGAGATGGGCGAGAGACTTCTTGTCGTGGGAGAAGACAAGAAAAAAAACCGCCGTGGATCTTGCTGTGTGGCGAACAGGACTGCGAGATGGGAGGTGTCTCGAGTAGCTTCTGGTACTGCAGACTCAGAAGAAGGAATCCAATGCCCTGGTGATCAAGGGTAAGGGATGTAGGTCTGGGGAAAAGGGAGGTATTTCCACCGGACCACCTTGTTGTTTGGGGGGATTGGAAGTGGTGAAGGTTTGGAGAGAGGGAGTCGCGCAGAAAATTTTGGGCGAGCGAGATGATTAAGGGTGGGTGCGGGTGCGGGAATGGTGGTGTGTGGTGCGTGGTGTGCGCTGGTTGCTAGGAAGGTACCGCCTAGCGACACCAGACAGCACACAATTTTTGTGTACCAGGACTAGGACTAGGTTCCTACCTACTTTTACAGGCAGGATTGATTGGGTTTGGAAGGAAGGGCCACTTTCACCACTTTCGCACTTTCGCACTTGGCGACGCCCCCTTCCTTCCCTGCTTGCCATTGTCGCTGCTTCTTCCATTGGCCGCTTTTTTTTTTTTTCCTTCCTTCCTTTTTTTTTTTTTTGGCTGTTCGCGCCACACTTGCGCCACACTAGAACTGAACAATGCTAATGTGTCAATGCCTATGCCTGCATTTTTACAGGCTGGCCTACAGGCGAGAACCCGTTGCCTACAGGTACCTGTAAGATGAAGATGACATATGTACCGTAACTGCTTGGGTAGGTAGGCACCAATAAGTTCGTACTCACAAGGCACTCGAGGAAGCATAATAATGTTTCGCCTTACTCTGCCGCGCGACAACTTCAATACACCCGTTCTCCGTACACCTCTGCCACAATCTTCCCATTTTTCCCATCAGCTTTGGGCACCACCCCCTTTCTCCCCTAGGTACCCGCTAGCCTAATTTCCGCGTTACGGGTACTTTCCCCGCGCCGGCACCACCACAGGATCCTCGCGTGTTAATTGCGTGTGAGTCGACTGTTGCCGCTGTGCTTCCAGCGACTGAAGAAGAGGAAGACGCCGAGAAGGAAAATTCCTTAAAAAAAAGCATCTAATAATACCTAGTATCCAGCCCTTGTCCCTAGTGTCGCCTCTCATTCCGGCCTCCGACATGTGATTACTGTACGCCGAGTAAGACAGGGCATGCGGCGCATCAGCCCCCCAAAAAAGTAACCCAAGAAGAAGGAAGGATGATTAATACCTACTACCTACGTACTCCGTACTGTGGATTAAATCCAGTAGCACAAATCGCTGCGTCACCCACGTCCAAACTATCTATTATACTCAGCCACACGCGATGCTCTCACGCACCAAACGCGTGAGGCTCGTGTCATACACTTGTGAGTCACTGCGTACGCACCAGTATAATAATATAAGCCCCAAAACTTAACAGGTACGGGATACCAGTAGAAATTCAAAATCGTCCAATGGTTGCTTTCCAACCCCGTTCGAGCTTGCGTTGTCTATTTTTTGTCCTGCCTGCACGGCCGCGATCTGTTTCATCTATTCCGGAATTATGGATTCATGCGTAACAGCTGTCGCTGACTAGATAACAACACTACTGGTGAATGTAGAATCTACTCAATAGAGATGCAATTCTGTTGATTGATGAATCCTGCCTTTTTTTTTCTTCGAAATCATCATGTTATGCCCACCTCGGCTAGCTGTGGAGGCGGGACAGCTTTTGGTGTACAGACTTCGTGCTAATAAATAATAAGTGGCGCTAGATTTCCTTGTTAATATTATGTTACAAGACGGACTCTCACCATCTTTCTAACAAACACGATATCACGAGATTGTCTACTGACTACCAATCGAACCTCCTCGCGCAACCGACCTACCTGATCGAAGAACCCGCTCCATCCCACAACTACCCGCCCAACTCCCGCCCCAGCGGGACGCCATAGCCGAGATGCTCCTCATCGGCTTGACCGGGTCCATCGCGACGGGCAAGTCAACCGTTTCATCACTCCTGTCCTCCCCGCCGCACAACATCCCCATAATCGACGCCGACCTGCTCGCGCGGCAGGTCGTCGAGCCCGGGACGCCGGGCTACGCCGCCATCGTGCGGCACTTCGCCGCGACCACGCCCGACCTTCTCCTCGCGCCCTCCGCCGACATGCCCGCCGACGGGCCCTCCGGCCTCGGCCGGCCCCTGAACCGCGCCGCGCTCGGCCGGCGCGTGTTTGGCAAGACCGAGGCGCTGCGCCGCGACCGCGCCGCGCTCAACGCCATCGTCCACCCGGCCGTGCGGCGCGCCATGTTCCGCGCCGTGCTCGCGTGCTACCTGCGCGGCTGCTGGGCCGTCGCGCTCGACGTGCCGCTGCTCTTCGAGGGCGGCCTCGACCGCTTCTGCGGCGGCCGTGGTCGTCGCCGTCCGCGACCCCGAGGTGCAGCTGCGCCGCCTCGCCGCCCGCGACCCGCACCTGAGCCGCGAGGACGCCGAGAACCGCGTCCGCAGCCAGGGCGACGTCCGGGACAAGGCCGCCCGCTGCGAGGCCCGCGGCGACGGCCGTGGCATCGTCCTCTGGAACGACGGCTCGCGCGAGGAGCTCGCGGCCAGCGTGCACGAGGCGGTCGCCAAGCTCAAGGCGCAGAACCCCCCCTGGTGGTCCTGGACGCTGCTGGGCTGTCCGCCGCTGGCCGCGCTCGTGGCCGCGTACAGGATCTGGCAGAACGCCCGCATCAATCGGCAGTGGCACGAAAGCGAACGGACGAGCAAGTTGTAACTGAGAGAGGGGGTAAGAGGTCGGACATGTGTCCATTTCGGGCGAGTAACTATCGATTTAGCGTTTGGGTTTGCTTTATACATGTGGTGGGTTGGTAATTGCCAGTTTTTAATCATTCCCAGTAAACTACATGACTCCCTTTAATTAGTAGAGATGCCGATCAAGGCAAGCTGAGTTGAGCGGCGAGTGCGCTGCCCAACATGTCAAGGTTCAAGGGTGGCTGTTGGAGTCTTGATTTTTACAACGATCAACTTCAACATGAACGTGGCCGTTTCTGCGCCGTGCTATTTATACCAGACCCAGCCACGGTTAATTCCCTCTCTTTCTGTAATGTGTACGGATAGCTACCCGTTCAAAGCAATCGTACCCAAGGATGCCTACCTCTCTCTATGTCTACCTGTATCATTCCGATCCTCCACCCCAGCTTCACAATCTTCTCAGCCCATGTCATTACCACGGTAACACACAAAGATGAGTCGGGGTAAATAAGGCTCCGTGTCTCGCCATCGCTTCTGGAATGTATTGACCAATTATTCACTATACGTATGCGGGAATCTAAGATGAACGAATACTTGATGACCTATTGTCCCGAAGCATCTCTGGATTGCGTACCAATAACGAGTCCTTCATCCACAGATCTGATCGCTATAATCCGTATTCGTTGGCATAGTACCCTTCTTGCTGCTTACACCGAGCTATCCAGCTGAGTTGCCAATGTCCATCGCCAAGTGACCTCATGTTTATTCCTTGCTGACCCTTTCCTGTGCCTCAGCTTCACCGCACAACGTGTCGCAGAGCTCTCTCATCCACCTTCCTTCCGGCTTGGCAGGGGTTCAAAACAGCCCGGGCCAGGGTAGTTGGCAGGTAAATTGGCCTGACTAAAACAAAAACCATCAGCCACCGGGAACCCCTTTTCCAACGCTGCAAAACCAGGTAAACGCACCTCAGACGTAGGAACGCTTGAGCACGTCCGTAACGGGCTTTCGAATTCCGTAACTATTTAGTGCTAGGTGAAGCAGCACGGGACCGGCTCTGCGCACGGTTATCCAAGATCTGTGACACTAGCAATGACGGAGAAGACTCGGCGGCGCGTCTCAGGATGATTTATTGATTATTATTAGAGGGAAAAGACCGTGGGCTGTCACACTGGCGGCAAACCGTCAGTCAATGTCCTCCCTCGTTCTCGAGAAGCAAGCTCAAGCCGAGTGGCGCTGCATTCATGATTTATTACTCGCTCGACGGATCTTGTACCGCTATCCTTGCCATGAAGAATGCATGCCATGGACTTGATGTCGGTATTAGGTGCATTGCGGCTGATCTCTGCCGCGCCGGTGTGTACTCCCGGAACTCATGCTCGCTGAGGATTTGCCGCAGCGAGACTGGCCTGATGACTTTGTTCATAAGGCCCAGCTGCCGGATCACATCACCGTGAGATTGAATCTCACCTGGATTAATCAAAGAGGTTTGTACGATGACCTTGCCATGCCCGTGCAGCTGAGCGACCGCTTCCCAAGCTCGCATAGAATTGATCCCTACAGCAAGCTCCGACGTCCCTCGTATGATGATGATGACTGGCCGTCCATCTTGAGCCTTCTGGTAGCGAAAGAGCATTGCAACGCCCCTTCTGCCGTTCCATAACTCCATCGTATCCAGTCTCGGCATCTGGAGTGCTGCAGAAGCGGCGTCTCGAAGCATGTTGTTTACATCCATCGGTCAGCATCGTTAGTCTGGGGAACAAGCCAGAACTTGCGTTGATCAGTTTGCCTCTCGATTTCTGTCCACTCTCTCCAGGGTTCGTAACAAGGTTCCTTCATGTTTGGAAACCGTGTGAGCATATTGGCGAGTGCCACCAGCTTCCATCTTCGGCGGGTCTGCTGGCGAAGAAGCACGATCCCGACGACGGGTACAAATGGAAGACTCCGCCACCCCTGCATCTCGAGCTCCTCATCCCCGAAAGGGCCTTCGCCCATGATCTCGTCAAATGTAACATTGATGGCAAACCAGGACGGAGAAAGGACCTTCTGTCCGGCAGCCCAACCATGGGCAGGGTCATTGATCGGGGTTTGCCCTTGTTCGTGTACATGGCGAGACGGGCACTCGCCGTGGTCGGTGTCTGAGCAGAAGCTTAGGTACTTGAACCAGTGCTGATTATCACTGGGTGAGTAGACACTGATATCGAGACCAAGTCACCACGGGGCTCCCAAGCGCTCAGTAGATTGAATAGGCTTTCAAAAGCGTCCGCGATAAATTGGTTGTCGATATTGTCCAATCCCCAACGCTCGTAGTCAGTGGTTGCACATTCTGCAATCGTATGGCTTCAGTTCAACACGAAACCAGATATAGTGAATCCGAGCTCTGTTTCTCAATAAAATAGCCTGAGATTGCGGGTCGACAAGGCGCGGTACTGTTAGACTGATCTCGTGAAAGTTGAGCGGCTCGATAATTGATTGCCAAGCTCTACAAACGGTCGCGAGCTGACTACACCTCCCGCCCGGCACTTGGTAGGAGACCAACGATCTGGTTTCGGATCTCGGGAGGCAGGGAATTCCAGAAAGCCCCCTCCCTAGCCATATCTCATTAGGCTTGCGGTAGGTTTAGCGTTGGTATCGTAGTTGGTATGCATGGATCAATAGGATGTGCGTGATATGTATAACACGCAGTTGGGATTTGTGCTTTGTGTCGAGGTGATCTTGGTCGATGATTGGCCACTTTTGGTTCCCTTTTATACTTGACCTCGAAAAACTTTTCTCATTCACATGGACGCAAAGTGATCCCATGGCTATGTGACAAATCAGGCAATTGTATTTTGACGTTGAGCTGGCTGGCTGCACCAGAGCGTTCTCGCACATTGTTGCTGTATCACAAGTGTCGATAAACGATGAACACGGCTAGTACAAAGAGATGGTAAAAGCGTGGCCACAATGTATCTCGTGAATACTAGAGATTTTCTCAGCACTGACTCACTGGAGGAGAATAGTCCTCGTCCGGTCCTCCTCTAGTACCTCCTCCAGTAACTCCTCGTATCGGCGGCGGCGGCTGTGGTGTTCTAGGCGCGTCAATCAGGGGCGAGCCGGGTCATGGTCCTATGGTCTCTTTCTTCCCTGTGTCAACCACTTTTCCGATACGTTGCCTGTGTCCTGTCGCGGTCGCTCTTTGTCCCGTCGTCCCCCCCGAGTCGTGCCTAGATCCAAGCTGACTACCTGGTGTAGAAGCTCCGCGCTGCTGCCTTGATGTTCAGTAAGTCCCCTATGCCCACGTCATGTATTAGAATCAACTACTGCATGAATCAAGTTACTATAGCTAGAAGGTATATAGAAAATTGAAAAAATAGAAGAAGAGAAAAGTAATTACTTAGTCGGAGCAGCCCTTGTCCCCCGTGGACTACGGCTTTTGGTGGGAGCTGACGACAGCGACTCCAAGAACTCGAAAATTGCCGTGTGTAGAGTGCCCAGGGCGCCAATCGTGTCAATGCCTAGAGGGGATTTCTACAATTAAGGTCATAGTTCTCTCGATTTCTTTTGGTCTAACACTTCATGCATGCACGAGACAAAATACAACACAACCAAGCCGGACGCCAAAACAAATCCCCCACCAAGCAAATGAAAAGTTACAGAAAATGACCTGGCCCATTCCCTATGAACATTAGTTCGCCTCTCCCTCGCGAACCTCTTGAATGTCCGGCTCCACGACATTATCGTAGTCCATGGCCTGTGTCTCCTCCCCGTCACCATCCTCCTCCCCCAGTTCCTCAGCAATGGGCTCTACCACATCCACCATCCTATTCTCCGCCTCGAGCTGCTTCATCCTGGTGCTCGTCATTTCGAACACGTACTGGCCCAAGTGCTCCACACCCTCCATGGCGACCTCGTTCCCGACCGGCCCGTCCTCCTCCGCCGCCGCAGGGCGCTGCGTCGGCCACAGCTCGCCCGTCACCAGCATCAGCTTGTCCGGCCGCGACAGGAGAATGTCAAACGCAGGCCGCAGCTCGTGGCACGCCTCGAAAACCTCCCGGCGTCCGAGAATGTACAGGCCGAGGCGGGCGCGCGACATGGCGACGGTCATGCGACGAACGTCACGCAGATATCCGACCCTCGACGTGCGAGTGAGAGAAAGAATGACATCTATCAACCGGTTAGTCCGCAGTCCTTAAATAGTGCATTGCAAAATACATACAGTCGTTCTGCTCTCCCTGGTACTTGTCAACCGTGGCAACAGCCTTGGGCATGCCAAAGATTGGGTTTCTCGCGCAGCGGTGCGAAAGCACATCTCTAACAAGCGCCCGCTGTCCAGCATACGTTGTGAGGATGCTGATCTTTTCTGCCGGGTATCCGAGGAGTCGCATGTATTGGTAGATAGCAACTGCATACTCGGCCTCGCCCAGGTTCTGGATAAAGTGCGGCGTCGGCTCCATCTCGCCCTTGCCCTTGTACTTGGGCACATTGATGAACTGAAAGTCGAACTTGAAGCCGGCGTTGGCTTGCTTGAACTCTGAGTTGACGCTCACATCAGGCAGATTATCTAGCTTCGGGTAACGCCACTGGTACAGGCGGGCAATGGACGGGCGAGCGCGGCCTTGCTGATCAAGCGAGATTGTCGGTACGCCGAGTCGAACGAAGCGTGAGAACAGCGACTGCTCCAGGTTGGCATAGTGACGGAAGGCAAGACTCTGAATAACAGGCGAGTTCTGGAAGTGGTCACCGCACAAGACAACTCTCTGGAGAGGCACCTTGCCATTGACAGGCTTCTGCATGGCCAGCGGAATAAATGTCTCGATCTCCGTAATTTGGGCAGCTTCTTCCATCACGACGTTGTCATACTGAAAGCCGAGAGCAGCAATCTCTGCCCTCCGGATGGCGGCGTGTGTCGTGGTCATGGCAACGATGCGCGCCTCGCTCGTCAGTAAGTAATTGGCCTTGTCTCGCTCCCGGCGCAATATTTCGAACGGCAGAATATCGGCCAGTTCGGAAAAGATCTTTTCAATGTGCCTGTAGCAACCTTCTGCAACCTCGATAATCTGGTCACGCTCAGCCTCTGGTGGGAATAGTGGCTGGGGCGCATCTGCAAAGTAGCTGTGGAAAGGGAAAGCTTCGATGATTTGTGCCGCTGGCGATTCTTCCGACGCGATGACCTGTTCAAATTTTTTCCAGGCCCGTTGAACGTAGACCGTATTAAAATATCCTGCCGTCTCAGCAGAGTTATCGTGGGCACCAGGGGCGCCGAGACTGCTGGCAAGCTTTCTTACTTCGAACAAGAAGCGGGCACGATTATCAAGGAATGAGTCGACACGACCATGCTTGCTGAAGCTTCCCTCGGCGGCAAGCTCCTCCTCGCCGTGACCAAGTCGAAGCAAGTGTCTTTCGTCAATATCGAGGGCGATAATCTTGGCGAAGAGTTGATTCAATGCCTGGTTGCTGTGGGCAATCAGAAGCGTCTTTTGCTTGGGGAAGTTATGATAGATGTTGTGGATGATCTGCGTCGCCACATCCGTTTTTCCCGTTCCTGGAGGTCCGATAACGACAGTCAAGCCAGGCTGAGAACCGGACATGATAGCCTCAACCTGGGCAGGCGTGAAGCGAACAGAGTTTAGTTTGGGTGCGTCGATCGGATAGGGGCCCTGGTTTGCTGGCGTATACGTGGTGACTTTGAGCATCTCTGCCTCCACTGCCGTTACAGGCTCAGCGTCACGGCGCCTCTTCTTTGAGGCCTTGGCTGGTGCCTGGACCTCAGGCTTGTCCAATGTCTCCAGAACATAAGGTGGCCCGAAACTACCGTCCACATCATCGCTCGGCTCTACAATTTTTCCTGGTAAACTCTCGACGAGATGCTGCCACTCCAAAAACGTATCGTTATAATCGATCGTCTTGATTCGGTTCGGCAGATTCTTGTAGCTTGCGCCAGCTGGATCACCATAGCCCAAGAATACTTGATGCAGCCAACTAGGCAGAGGCGCATCAGAAAGAACAAGGTTTCGGATAGATTCAAGGACCGGTTTGAAGTTGTTTTCGCGGCGGCCTCTTCTGAGAAGCACATTCACACTGCCATACACGTCTCCCTTGCCTGCGGCGGCCAGGGCTGCATCCTTTGTATATGTCTGCGGATCAAGCTTAAGCTCGATGCGACGCTTGCCGTCACGACTTCTTGGTTCCTTTCCGTGGCGCCCCTTGTCATCGCTGACGTGGATGACCTCGGCAGCACGCACTGACACGACGCCAATCTTCTCCAGTTCACTCAGGGGGGTTCCGTTTGAAATAGCATCATTGGCAGGCGGCTCCACTGACAGCAAGAATACCACATCGTCTGGGCGGAGGGAATCCCATTCCTTACGGACATTTTCGTTGAGCCTTCGCACATCGAAAGATACTTCGGCCCTGACCATGGCAGGCTTCGAGTCGCCAATCAACGCTGGCACAACCTCGAGGATAGCCGGTTTGGAAATTTGCATAGCCATCTTAGAGGTTCCGGCGAAATGCGTCTCGCCTGGCTTGTTTCTCTCTGGTCTGAGCCGGCGGAGCGTCGTCTCGATATCTCTGCGGATGCCATAGAAAGCCTCGCACCGGTAAAGAACAAGCGCTCTCCAAAGAAAATCTCCTGCGGACAGGTATTGCAGGTTTAGTTTGGGCAAGGCTAGCGGCCGCGATCCATCATAGAAGTCTGCTCTTTGGAAGCTGGCATCGAACAATGTCTTTTCCGTGGGAACAGCCGACAGATTCTGTGCAAGTTCTTGGAAGGTCTTCTTCCGCTCATATGTGGTGAGCATGCACTCTAGTTGTAGTTGGCGGCCTGTTGGGAGTCTCAAGTTCTCCGGATATGTCGTTCTGATGCCAAGATGCCCAGCGAGAGACGCAACCTCGTCATCTGTCAGCGTGTCAAGGAGACCTTTCAGTTCCTCTCGTTTGTCGATGGAACCGTAGTTGGAGAGGGCGAGAACCGTGAGCTTCTCCTTGAAGTGGTTGAGGGCAGTGCGCTGCAGCTTGCCAAGCAATTTGCAATGTTTCTCGTAGGCCTCTTCCCGAGTTAGTTGGGCCCCCGTTTGGTCGTCAATTGCAAAATATGTGAAGTGGGCAAGCAGAGCTTGCAGATCGCGGAAGAGGTCGTTCGCTTCGTCATTGTACATTGGGGAGAGCTTCATCGCCGGAAGGAGATTCAGATCGTTTTGCAGGGCGTTCACATATCGCCTTGTTGGTAATTGACTTTGCAAATCTGTGATGAATTCGGTGAAGCGTTCGCAATACAGATCTTGTTCTGCCAGGATGTTAGCTTTGGTTTGACTAGGAGTACAGGTGGCAGCGTACCTGGTTTGCGGTTTTGTTCGTAGAGCAAGCTGAGAAAATCGAGAAGAAGCGTGTAGAGCCAGGACCGCTCGAAACGTAGGCGAGCTTTGATTGCATCGTCGCCAGCGTCGAAACGCTTCTGAGCCGCCCTCCAAGATTTCCTCAACTGCGGGGTTTGGTCCAACAGTCGGTCGCGTTCTTGGTCTGTTGATATATTGTGCCAGATACCGATAGAAACCAGCGGGGCGCAGTCTCTCCTCACAATGCTCGAGTCTAAGCTTTGGAATGCATGGATCAGGAAGCAGAGCAGGTTCGTTCGAACGGTCGTCGCAAGCGTTCGATCGAGGGTCAACGACAGCACGCGACGAAAGAATGAGGAAAACTCTTCGGGATTCTGTTTAAACAGGGCTGGATACGGTTAGCAGCTTACCGACGAGGCGATCGTTGCGTAAACTTACTCCAAGTCTCGAGGTGCTCCCTGCGCTTAACGTTGATGATCAATGCCATCAATAGGACATGGAAATTCGATGCTTCTTCTGTATATCCGGGCCATAGATAGCTGTTTTTTTGTTAGCACCGGGATTCTCCGCGACATCCTGAAGCATCGTCGTACCTTTCCAGTGTCTGCAAGCTTTCCAAGAGAAGCAATGACTTGTACTGGAAGCCATCTCGCTCAAGAATTCCCCAAATGCTTTGCTTGATGACATCGTTCTTGACCTTGACCTTGGTCGACTTCTTTGTCTTCTTTAACCAATGGGATCGTGCCACCTTGACGAATTGGTGCTCCTCCTCCTCGACCTCGGCAGGCGTCGGGCGCTCGCCGGTAGGTTCTTCTTGATCGGCGGGTGCCTTGGCCTTTGCAGCTGCGCTGTTTTTGAGGCGCTTCGCGTTAGGCATTGTTTCAAATCGCGATCGTCATGGGATATGCGCAGCTTGCGATCGGGTTTGTGAGGTTGAAGTACTTTATAGAAACGCGCCGTGGTTGCAGGCAAGGTGAAGTTGTTATTGTCGAGCGGGCAAGGGAATACAAACATGCCTTGTCGCACTGCCTGCTCGCTCCGAAATTTTAGCCTCGCGACCACTGCTCACAAGCTCAACGCGTTAGTGTAAGTAAGCCTTGGTGTAGGGAGGGGACTGGGTACTACCTAGTTAGGTACCCCCACTCCCTGTTGTACAGTACCTTCATCGATGCTGCACATCCAGGCATCTCTGTGTGTGTGATTTGTCCCCTGTCAGATTTTTAACTTCGTATTTTACATATCAAGTGTTTCCTGCCTTTGTGTTTAATATTTTTTCATGTCTTGGACATTTTGAACATGGCATCTTGCCTATCGTAGGAACGGTAGCATACATAGCAGGGGACAAATACAAACCGCCACCCACCGTATCAATCGTCACACACTGTGATAACTACCAGGTAAGCGCACAAAAACTCACCGATACAAGTAATTAACCGCCTCGATATTCCATAGCCCCCAGTCTTGTTTGCACCCAGATGCCGCCGCTCCTCAGCGCACTTCCACCGGACTCTGTTGCAGCCCTGGTGCTTCAAACATTCGAAAGCCCATGCAGTTATCGCTAAAATACAGGTCTTCGGCGTCAAGATGTACGGCGGTACAGGTCCGCAGCAACATATGTACAAGATGTACAAGGGATGAACTACATAAAATTACAGCACACCACGTACCATATCACGTGCAACCATAGAGTGATATCAAGCACCTAGATGCTATGCATGAATTTCATCGTTAGAAAGGAGATTCTTTCTTTTTATCCAGTTGCGCTACTTGCGCTCTCAATTACTTAAGCAGTGTCGTGTGCAACAACCATAATTAAACTGTGGTACATACTTGTAATCAGCCCCCCAAAACTTTCATTGTCTGCTTCAGTGACCCGCAACTCAACTCACATCTCAACAACGTGCGCCAGCAACGCGGTAGTGAATCGATCGGGGTCGAAAGTCCAACAACTTCGCTGCGCGACTAATCGATTCGCAATTAGGAAGGTGCTTGCTTACAAGCTCTACGCCTCTTCTCTGCCGCGGGGCGGACGGCCCAGAGGCGCGTCGAAACCTACTGTCGCACTGCACGAAAGCTGCAGCCCGAACCGCCCAAGCCGCCGACATGCCCGCCATCGACACGGACAAGCCTCGCGTAGCTTCAGTTGATACGTTTGTGGAGCTACTTTCCAACTTGCTAGACGAAGCCTCTGCAGCCAAGCAGTCATCGAGCATTGAGCCCGCGCTCACCAAGGCGGACTTTGCGGACCTGGCTACGCGCGTGGACGCAGCGCTACCGCAGCAAGATGGGGATGCGGCAGGCGGCGATGCAGCTGCGGCAGACCTAAAGGGCCGCCAGTTTGCGATTGTTGAAGGCGCTTCGAGAGATCTGTTCGGTGCTTTGATAGTAAGTTGGTAACTGTCCCAAATGTGAAACCAGACCGTCTAATAGGTTCTCAAGGCGTCAATCCCAATCGACTCTCCCGATTTCGTGCGCATGTGGAATTTTCTTGATATACTCTCTATTCTCTCCGATGGCGAACAATGCGACCCGGCGCTCGTATTTTGGCTGGTGGAAGAGCTGCTCGACAGCCAAACAATCGCGGGGTGCCGCCACATATTTGACTTTCTCGAATCTCGTCGCGAGCGCATGACTGCCAAAAATTTCACGCAAAAAAAGTTGGTTATACTTCGCAGCTGTAATGAGCTCCTACGACGACTATCAAGGGCCGAGGATACTGCATTTTGCGGGCGTGTCTTCATCTTCATGTTCCAGTGCTTTCCGCTCGGCGACAGAAGTTCCGTTAATCTGCGCGGAGAGTATCACGTCGAGAATGTCACGACATACGAAGTCACGTCAAGCAGCGACGCTACAAAAATGGATATCGATGCTGAGGTTCCAGTTGCCGCAACCAACGGCGAAAAGAAGCCAGATGCAAAAGAGACCAAAGACAGCCATCTCACTTCCGAGGAACTGTATCCCCTGCTCTGGTCGCTCCAGGAGAGCTTCAGCCAGCCCACAACTCTGTTCGATCCAGTAAAATTTTCGCATTGTAAGCGCGCTTTAGAGGAAACTATGAAAGCTTTCGAATCGCTGCCTGCGGACGATCAACGGTCGTTGAAGCGCAAGCGCAATGATGAAGGCACGGAAACGATAGCAGAAGCTTTCAACCCCAAATACTTGACAAGCCAAGACCTTTTTGAGATCGAAGTATGCGACTGCAATTCCCACTGATTTCAAGGATCGTACTAATTACTGCTTACAGATACGTGACCTATCATTTCGACGGCATGTACTCGTGCAAGCTCTCATTATAACGGAATTTCTGTTGTCTCTATCGGCAGAGGGAAAACAGAAACTTTCCGGCCTCCCAGCTGCAAACAAAGCTGTCGTGTACAGCGCACAACTTAGTGAAGAAAATGTAAGGGTACATGGGTCCAAATTTGCGAATACTAACTAACCCTCCGTGCAGACAAAATGGGCGACGGAGACCAAGCGACGGATATCAGAGTATCTGAAACAAGGCTTCGATGGCCCTTACTTCTTCCGCATGGTGGAGACGGTGCTCGCGCGTGATAAGAACTGGGTGTTTTGGAAGATGGCTAGCTGTCCTCCCATAGAGCGGGAGCCCGTGACTGCGGCCGACTTCGTCGAAGCCAAGTCGTCGGCTGAGCGCATGGCCACGAGCAAGCGCCTGCGGCCGACGCCCATGGGCGCCGTCTCCATGGAGTTCCTGGGCCGCGGGGCCGCCTCCAAAACTATGGACGAGCTCCGCCCGCCTGCGCGGTATCAGCTGCCCGAGCTTGAGACGTTCCAGCGGCCGATCGCCGACGACGACTTCGAGATCGATATGCCCACCAATGACACGACCCGCGCCGCCGCTGTCTACGGCAAGTGGAGCAAGAGCTGGCGCGCCCTGCGCATCGCTGGCCGCACGAGACTCGCCGCCTTTGACAAGATCGACGACTCCAAGACGATCGGTATCGTCTTCACGGAACCTGTCGAAGCTGAGCATACTGACGATGATGAGAGCGGTGACGCCGCCGCCTCTGAGCAAGATTTGCCAGCGAACCGTGCGGCCGTCGTCCTCGCCGGCACCGATCCCGAGACGCTCCGCGCCGTCATGGCGCGGCTGCTGGACAAGCACAAGGGCGTGTTTGCGCCGGTCGTGCGGCACACGACGCGCGCCCCGGCCGAAGGCGAGTCAGCTGGCAAGACGTTCCACTTTGTCAGCGCGCAGGAGTTTGGCCAGTTACGCGACGGCGACCGGCTGGTGGAGCACGGCGAGCGCGACGGCAACGACTACGGCACCAGCACCAAGGCGATCGACGCCGTGACAGAGGCTGGCAAAATCCCCATTCTCCTTCTCGACATCGAGGTGCGTCGCCCTTTTTTCGACCCCGTACAATCTATATATGTACTAACTACGTGTAGGCTGCGCAGTTCGCCAAGGACATGGACTTTGAGGCGCGATACGTTCTCATCGGCACGTCCAGCGAGTCAGAGACGCCCTACGACGCCGTCATCGTCGTGGGCAGCGACGCTGGTGACGAGGGCCTCGACACGGCTGCTACCGAACTAAGCGCGTTCCTCTACGGCACCGGCGCGGCTGCGGCTACGGAGGGCAATGACGATGACGACGACGAAGTCGAAGACGTCGAGGACGACCTCGCGGAAGATGAAGAGGGCGGTGACGAGAAGGAAGAGGAGCCGGCCAACGGCGATGACGACATGGCGGATGCCGATGGGAAGCCAGAATAGGCGTGAGGGAGAGAGGCAAGATAGAGAAGAAGAATGGAATAGGGAGATGAATGAGCATGGTGTCTATCTGACTGGGTCTTTACTTGGAGCTTATTGTTTTTTTCATCTTGTCCTTGGTGTTAACATCTTGCTATTTATTAGGGAGAGGCTAGTGAGCATGCGCCACTACATGTACAATAAGACAGACGGAGATTCCATTCGCGTCGATACCCAAAACTCGTCCAACTACGTGAAGATGGCATGCACATTCACCGTTCACCGTCTAGATCCCTGGGACGATGTAGAGCGATTCGAGTTGCATTTTGACTATCAAAGTAAAAACATGAATTTGCACATGACCACCACATTGATTGTCGGCATTTTGTTCGATCAAAACGAAAGCAAGGGTGAGAAGGCCCCTCCCAACCTTGCCAGTCATACAGTGGGGTGGGGGCCGATGTACGAGAGAATTCTGTCCAAGTTACTCCTCCTCCTCCTCCTCGGAAGATTCCTCTTCCTCAGCTTCCTCGAGCCACTTGAGGAAAGGCTCAGCAGCCTTGCGAACCTTCTTGCTGACAGCAAGATCGGCGTACTTCTTGCTGGCTTTCTTGCCCCAGGGCAGCACAACTTCCTCAGAGATGAGGTCGTTATGGTAGTACAGCTGCAGAATCTTTACAATCTGCGGATAAACGTCGGGATTCTCCTCAGCAAGAAAACCCAGGAGACGCTCTGTGCCGCCAAGGAGAGCTTTCTCATGCTTCTCGGAAGTGCCAATCTGCTTGATCATTGCGGCGCGTTTGGGGATTTGGGCAGTGACATTCTTGTCAAAGAGGGTCTGAACAAGAACCTGGATAGTCTTGTGCTTGCTCTCAATGCCGAGCTCCTTGGCCTTGACGTACACCTGGATGGAGTCAACATTGTCGATGCCACCCTTCTCCTTGGCTTGAGCCTGGATCCACTGGCCAAGCTCGTCGTAGACGCTCTCACCACCGGCTTCGTCGTCGTCAATGTTGAGCTTGCCCTTGAACTCGTCAGGGAGCTGAGCCTGACGAGCCTTGACGGCTTCCTCGCTCATGTCGACAGCCCACTCATCGTCTCTGACCTCGTTGTCGCTGTCAACAGCGGGAGCAACGCAGTCAAACTCGTCATCGCTAGCATCATGACCGTTGGCGCCGTTAGCGCCGTTCTCGCCAGAGTTGTCGGAGCCCTCGTCGGCGGAGCCATTGCCATTCTGCGCGGCCTCCTTCTTGGCACGACGAGCAGCTTTCTTGTCTGCCTTGTTTCCTTTGCCTTTCTTGCTCTCGTGCTTGATAATAAAGCCAGAGAGCTTGAGGCGGATATCAACATCAGTGCGGTGACCACAGGCCTTGCAGTCGAGAATGATGCGGGGGTCTTTGATGATAACGACAGTCTCGGGGTTGATGCAGCCACGGCAAAGAACAAACTTCTTGATGAAGCCATCAAGAAGATCCTGGAGCTTGGCGGCCTCGTGGGCACCGTTGATGATCCAACGGTCGTCCTTGGGGTCGGTGTTGGTCTGGGCTCCAAGCTCAAAGGCAAAGTACTTGATGACATAGTTGGGGTCACGGCCGAGGGCCTTGGCGACGTTGACGAGGTTGACAATGACGGTCTTGATACCGTTTCCTTTTCCTTCAACCTTGGTGATGAGTTTCTCCATCTTGTAGCGATAGAAGTTATCGCTAACTTCGCGGTTGACGTTGACGAGAACCATGGTTGCGGTGTTTTGATTTTTTTGATCTTTTAAAACAAGGTTGAGGAGATTTTTTCTCTCAGTGGATGTGGCAGACGTGATGGACAGGGCTCGGAGAGATCTGAATGGACAAGGCAGTCATGAAGACTTGAAGGAGCAGTGCAGGGAGTGCTGACGAAGCTGGTCGGGAGCAACAGGAAAAATCACAAAGGACTACTTGTGATTGACATGAGTTTTTGCGGGAGAAATCTTGCGCTAGATATGGTAGGCATGAACTCTTGCGTTGTCGGGCAAATGTCAACCGTCGGAATGGATATCGGGAGAAGAGGGTTTGCGCCGTATGTGGAACAGCTGCAGCTCGACGATGTGTCTGGACACGTTAAACTGGTCGTGCTGATACATAAACAAGTCTTGACAAGCTGGTATACTGCTGGGTAATCTGTTTCTGCCGTGGGAGGGACCAGGCAAAATCGGATCGGATAACGGGAAGGGAGTCGGAGTGCGCGGCGGGCTGACGACTGACGAAGGGTTGGAGATGCGGGGGGAGATGTTTGTTGAATTTTTAAAATTCGCGAGGCGAGAAAGCTGTTTGACGCACTGCGACCGATTAAAACAGTCTACAGGCAGGATATGCGGTGTTGATCTGGTTGGATTGGCAAAATGCTGTGCAGGCAGTTGGCACGGTTGGGTGAAGAAGGAAGAAGAAGGAGGAGGAAAAAAAAATGTGCAGTGCGGATGACATGCGCGTGGAAATGTGGCAAGTCCGGGTATGGCCCGAGTTTTTCGGCGTTACAGCAACAGTTACAGTGAGTGAGTGGTGTGTGTGCCAATGGAGCCACCAGTTAGGCGGGCGGGCGGGCAGGGTGATGTGATAATTGATATGTTATTTTATTTCATGTTATTTTTACGTTTCTTCGTCTCAAAAACAATACGCGTTTGAGGTGTTACAAGCCTCAGTGCTCGAATCCCTGCACTGGCCTATCCAACGTAAGACATCTTTCTGCTGGTGCTTCCATCACAATACACATTCAGTCGTTCAACCACTGCCTACGAAATCACCTGGCATCCACTAAATGCGCCACCCACAGGGCTCCCGCAGCAAACAGGCCATATCCCACTACATTCATGAAAGAGGGGTCCTTTGTCGGTTCACACAAACGCCGAAATAGCCTCACGACAAAAGTGTGGCCCAATGCAGCCACAAGTAACCGTATGGCCGCTTCAATTTCAAAGTGAATGATTCTACACACAGCTCCGCCTGGCTTGTTACGTGGCTGTCCTTTCTCTGCAACCGAGCGCGGGCCTTGGTTGTTGACAAACTCAGGTAACATGCGCTCAGAGTTGCTTCATTTCCTAACCGACATCGCACAAGGAACTCGTCACATCCAGAAACAGTGCGTCCCGAAAATGACACTTAACATTTGAAATCGTCACTTCTTGCATCAGACATGACCTGCAAGCATACGTCGACAGCCCAGAAAATATGCGTCAGACAGAATATAACATTGCACACCCCCATTCAACCAACCCTTGTCTTATATTATTACTCTCGCGATCGGAAATGCAGCAAACACCTCTGCCCTATCGGCCTGGCAGAAATAAGCTGGTCTGACATTTGCATCGCTTCCTCCTTCATCGACGCGTCTGGCAGGGTGATGAACCTTGAGTAAACATCCCGAAGCAGCGTTTTCATCTCCGCAAGGGCCAAGCTACACCATCCCGTTAGCCATGCAAACGTTCACTAGGCAATAGATGTGCAAGACTTACTGCTTCCCAATACATCCTCTCCCGCCATTTGCGAAAGCGAACAGCAATCGCCGTCGGTCCGCATCGCCCTGCTCCTCCAGCCAGCGATCCGGCTTGAAAGCGTCCGGCTCGGGGAACAAGTCATCGTTGATCCGGTGCACCGAAAACGCCTGACAGCTGGCAATCGTCCCCTTCGGCAGCCAGTAGCCGTCGACCACCCGCCCGCCCTCCGGGACGTAGCGCGGAAGCGACATGGGGATCGGCGGGTAGCACCGGAGACCCTCGCACACGACGGCGTCCAGGTACGGCAGCTGGTCCAGCGGCGCCGCCGGGTTCGCGCGCAGCTCCGCCGACAGCCGCTCCTGCACCTCGAGCGACCGCGGCTGCGACAGCTCCCACAGCAGGAAGCAGAGCCCGTCGCCCGTGGTGTCGATGCCGGCGGCCATATGGTCGAGGCACTCGGCCGCCATGTCGATGGGCTCCAGCTCGGCAGACTTCTCCTCTAGGCGGCTCATGAGGGTAAACGTGGCGGGGTCGTGGCTCTTACTGGTTTCTAGGACGTAGTTATCGGCCAGCGGTGTCTCCCGCGGCTTCGCAAACAGGTACAGAACGCTGCCAAAGAGACGGTGCAGCGTTGGTGCGTAGTGGGAGATGAGACGGTCTGCCAAGGTCAGCGCCGGGTCATGGAGGGATAGAGGCTCAGACGTACTTTGTAGGCTGTCATCTGATGCTACTTGGTGCATCATGTTTTCGTCATTCTCGTTTTCCAGGCAGTCGGTGCCGCGGGGATGGAACAAATGGTGGGTAATGCAGTCGCAAGCGTAGGCATGTAAAGCTAAATCGGTCAGCACTTCCGAGGAATACATCGGCATTCGTTTGCATACACATCTACACGAGTTAGCTGGACCTTGGGAGTTCAAGTCAAGGCGACTCACAAAAACGTCAGCGGCTCCCGAAGCCGACGCACAACGGCGCACAAACTTGGCCGACCGTTCTTGGATACCGTCCATGGAGGCGCTTCTCAGGATATTACTGTTGGCGTAGCGATCCGCCAAGATACGTTTTCGCTTTGCATGCTTCAACTATGCTTAGCAGTAGCCCCAGGAAGAACGAGGAATAGTGAATGGCCTACATCTGCCTTGTTCAGCGTGGTGAACATTGTACTATCCAGACGTCAGCCTTTATACTTGTGCAGGGTTAGGTACGGCGACCCGTACCGTCTTCCATATATAGTAAACATGTCGTAAAATTCCGTTTTGTCGTAACCACTGCCACCCGAGCAGTAAATCTCCTTGACGGCCGCCCACGACGTGAAGGCGACCTCGTTGGGCGCCACCCGGACCACGGGGCCATATCTACGGTGCAGCGCGTGAATGTAGACTGTCCGGGTCGCGTTGATCTCGTTCCACTTGAGCAACAGTGACGTGAACTTGGAAATCGAGGGTCCCGGCAGCCGGGAGAGTGGCGATCGCAGGCATCGGGCCAGGTACACTGCCGCGAGTAACAACACGGCAGTGGCAACGGTCAGCGGGGAGGCAAGAAGCATGGCTGTTTTGTAAATCTTGCCGGTGGGTGTCTCCCCCGTTTTCTTCAAGGAAATGGATCAGAAGGGATAATGTCTAAGTGCAGACAACAGGCAGGCGGGAGTTGTTCTCTGTAGTTACGGGAGGAGGGTTCTGCAGAAACCTATTTCTTGAAGGAAGGCAAACTATCAATGCGCAGGTAGTCACTGCCGAAATCGGGCGCGCCTTATCATCAACCAACTAGTTAGACAGTTCCACAAAGCCTCTTTTTCCACGGGTTTGTTGGCAATGGAACGCTTGCTAGTCGTCGGGGCCAAGACCGGACCATGGCCACCCGCCAATTCCACTTTGTACCCCGGTTTTCGGGGAAGCGCGGGGTCCACGCTGGGATGGCGCTGGCAATACGACTTGAGCATGAGCACAGTGAGGGAGATGAGCCAAGGGAAATAGCCGATAGGTGCATTGGGATGCCACCAAATCTCTCATCAACTGCCTCTAATTGCTTAGCGAACATGTCTCGAGAGGGGCATGGAAGTGAGAATGCCCCCGCGAGAAACATGCCGAGTGGGACGCTCACTGGGTGTGAGGATGGTCATAATGGGTGATTGTTAGGGGATCTACCATTGCTTATCTTGATGGGCTATTTTTCTTTCCCATTCATTTCGTAGATGGGGGCTGAAAGATGTTGTTGAGCTGGCTTCGTCTATGGCTGATGTTCCGGTTCACCCCATGACGCAGCCGGATCTAAATGAACGGTCGCAAAATCTCAGTAGGCATATCTATCAATACATAGTTCATCCAAGACTTAAGCAACCACTACTTTAATAAGAGGCAATATCGTGGTTGCCTCATCACCCTATCGATACTGCGGTTTTCCCAGGAAAATTCCTAGCTACCCTGTAGCCATATCGGACCCCCAGCGATGCTTCACTCCTTAAATCCGGACGTGAGTGTCAAAATTGGATGGACATGCTTCCAACATGGGTTTTGACCGTAAGAATTGATACCACAGATGCGTATCCAACCATGAGTGAAGAACCACATATGGACGTCGTCGTCAATAGCGTTTGCATCTATGCATACGCGACACCGTCCCAACTGGCCGTGATCTACGGCCAACTGCGATATGGCGGTTCAAAGACCACGTCGCAGAAGTTACTCGCCAGTAGGACCATTCGGGATTGAGATGCAGATTCTTCGCCAGAAGCAGCACAGCATAGTCGCGTTGATGATCTATGCTGTGGTTGGTTGTAAAGCGTCATGCTCTTGCTGAGTGCTACTCGGCAGATGGGGGTTGAGATGTTATACTGTTATGCGGAGTAGGGTAGCCATCTATTTTAAGAAAGGGGTTTTCTTTTTTTTAGGAACGACTGCGTCGTAATGCGCATTTATCTCGCTGTAGCATGATTGATCGACCCAGATATGCAATGGCGATGGGCAAGCATTGCCATGAAGTAATAACGGTTATCAATATGAGACTTCTTTTATTAATAGACGCAGCCAAGCCGGGGCATGCAAAAGGAGCCGCAGCTATCTTGTTAGGAACTTACTGTAAACACTGGTCGGAGGCGACATGCTCACGCCCCTAGCTTGGACACAGCCTCAAGCAAGCAGCATGCATCCAAAGATAGAAACAGGGTCTTCAGGTGAGGCTTCAATCGATTTTCTTTTTTGTGTGACATTAAGCTTGTACTGGCAAATTGGACACTTTCCATTTCCTTCCAGCACCAGCAATACAAGGATGAGACGTTTCAATCTGATGGCGTCCCAATGCAATTTGGTTCCTATGGATCCTCATTACCAGAGGGTTCCAATCCTGATGATAATCCTTGTGACAAAACCGTAGATCCGTCCACCTGCGGCATGCAAGGCTTGGTGCACGCTGATGGATACGAGGCGGAGAAGAGTGCAAAGAGGTACGAGGTACCTACTCAGCTACAGCAACAATCTGCAGCACGATTCGAGGCTGCAGAACCGAACACAGCCACAGAGCTATCCGGACGAAGGATCCCGAACCTCTCTGCAGTTGACCAGGGGGTTTATGGCTAGCAAGCAGCAAGGGTTTTGAACGGGTAGTGCGTGGCCTAAAGCAAACTGGCTGTGTGCCGATGCGCATTGCTAACGCAGCATCTAACGCAGCATGACAAGCAATGGGATAAAAAAAGAATTGTGGTGACACCGTTACGGTGGTGATTATTAGATTATACGGTAAGAGCAAGCTCCGTTTATTCGCCAGGGCTACCTATGCTTATTAGCATTGACGAGATATGTTCCGTAGGCATCTCTTTTAACTTTGAGAGACAAGCGCAGCTCACAGCAGAGCCCCAGCACGTTGGTAGCTGACACGCCACGACTGATGAATGGGCTTTTGGTAGCTTTGTACCTAGCTACATAGGTACCTAGTTCAACTGGATAAAGTTGCCACCGTTTTCCATCTTGTCCAGGATATGGTCCGCTGACTGCTGCAAGTCTTGCCACGATACCCCAACTCGGCCCCAAGTTAAAAAGCAATTACCCCGATAAGGCCACAATAAAGATACTGAAAAAAAGGAGCGGATCAAATCCTTATTCTACTGGGGTAATTATCAAGTTCCCCTCGCACACCACCACCATCTGCTTAGGTTGCTACCAGTACCCGTAGCTACATACACCTAGCTACTACTAACCTAGTACTTAGCTGGCCAGCCTCAATCCGTCGACCATCCCACCCAAGGATCTGGAGCTGCGCCTCTCTCTCTCCATTACTTTGCATCCGTTGCTGGGCTCTCTTGTTTCTCTCTTCTCATCCTTCTCAAAGATCCTCGACAATTCTTTTTTTAGACGATTTTTCCCCGGTTCCGATTTTGCCCCTGGGCCGTCCGCAGACACCCCCCCTCGTCGCAAACTCGGACCCCCCCTTCCCTCGACATAGCACAGGAGAGTACACGCCCCGATATGCCAACGTTTGGGCGTCTAGGCAAGCACAGCAATCGGTCGCAGCACGGCCTCCATGAGCAACCTCCTGCTGCCTCCGCGGCCCAAGGTAGCGGCACCGGCGATGCGGCTGTAGGCGGAGGCAGTGGTGGTGGTGCCCTGGCTGACGCGGGTCTGGACATGCAATCTGCCTTGTCGTCAACGGCGGGCAGCCCTCGCGACGCCATTGACGGTCGCCAGCAGCAGCAGTTACAACAGCAGATTCAACATCAGCAGAAACAACAGGGTTTACCGATCCTGCAAACGTCCGTCCCCAACAAGCTTCAAAAGCAGCAGCCGCAGCAGCAGCAGCTACAGTCGCAGTCGCAGGCGCCGGCTCCCCCGCCTCACCTCTACAGCGCCTCCTCCACCAGCCCGGCCACTAATAACCCCTCCCCTCTGCAGCACCCTGGTGGTGATTTCGTCTTTGATGCTCGCCAACAACAGCAACAACATCCCGATTTTGTTGACCCGACCGTCCACCGATCCCAGAGCCTCCGCTACCCATCCCAGAGCTCCCTCCTCCTTCAAAACCAGCTGCCTCCGCACCAGCAGCAGGTTTACGGCGTCGCCTCCACCTCAGTTGACGATCTGCCCAGCCCCGCAAGCTTCCAACAGCTGCAACAACCGCCGCCGCAGCCCGCACCCGAGAAGCATCGCACAAACCGAAAGCTGCACATTATCAAAGGCATCTTTGGATCTGTACGTGGCACCTCTGACACTGCCAGCAGCAGCAGCAGCGGCCAGAACAACGCTCCAGCGCCCGTTGCCCATCCCGCCAGCCAGCCCTACAACCCAAACGGTGGCTTGTTAGGCCGCCGCTCGTCAAACAAAAGGGTAAGCATGTATCCTGAAACACCCGCGCACTCTCCAGACAACATTTTTGCCTCGTGATCCCTTTCAGCGCCATCTTGTCAGCACGCTGCTTGAAACTCCTCTTTCGTCTTCAACCAACAGAGCTATCACGCTGCGACGCTCTTTGTGATCTCCTTCATAAGCCAAGTCATATTGTAGCCCGCCTTATTTCTACACGCACCGCCCGCTGACATGCCCGCTTCAGGACTCTCGCATCCCGCCATCCTTCAATACCGTTCTTCCTGTTACCGGCGAAGATCTCGATAACTCCTCATACGACGAACTCAACTACCAGCCGCCCCCGCACTTGCACCCTCACCAACAGCAGCAGATTCTGCAGCAGGGTTCTGAACAAAGCATTGTTCCCCAGGACCAGCAGCTGCAGTACGACAACACCCAAGGTGTACTTGACCCTTCGCTGCAGTCATCGCAGCAACACCAGCTGCAACAGCAAATTCTCTTTCAACAGACGACAGACGGCCGACTGCCCACCGGCTATCCAGGCTCACAGAACCCAGAGACTGCATCTCAGCTCTCGCGTGAATCTTCCGCCTACGAACAAGATCTGCGGAATCAAGCTTCTCAGGCCCTACAGCTTGGATCTGCACAACACCTGAACCAGCAATCACTGCCGTCGCAGCAGCAGCAGCCCGGCATGCCTCCCCAAGGCTCCTCGCGACGGAGCAACGAGACCGAGCACCCCACTGCTGGTCAGGCCCCTGGCTACCGTCATAGCAATGCTGGCCTAACCGCCGCCAGCCCTCTGCCACCGCAGGGAGCAACTGCAGGCGGACAATCGGCCTATCGCGGCGATGGCCGTCATTTCGAGGCGACTGAACCGGGTCGGGAGACACCGCAGCCAACCTCTGAAAAGGAAGCAGAAAATCCACAGGACCTTAAGCAACTGCGTAAGTGCTAGGCGGTTACATTTGGCAGAAATTGTTGGGCCTATGCTAACACACGTAGTTGCGAAATATAAAAATGTCAAGCGCCTCTATTTCGATGGCAGATCTCAGATTGAACAACTTCATGGGCAAGTCGAGCAGCTGCAAAATGCAGTTGCCAACCAGCGCATGTCACAGTCAAGGACTGCCCTGGACGACAACGAATATGCTACACGATTCAACCGTCTTAACGGAGCCATCAATAACCTGTCGTTTAACATACGCAAAGATTGGAGCGACATACCTTCTTGGCTAGTAAACTTTGTCAGCCCTGATGCGCTTAAGACAGGCAAGCAGGAAATGACTGCAGTTGGGCGGGCTGTCATCTCGCGCTGGATCGTGACTGAGCTGTTCGACAAGTGTTTCCACCCGGATCTTGATCCGCATCTGAGCTCTCAGCTGAAGGATATTGAGATGGGTATCCGCGGCAATACTCACATTATGCACCGACCGGAGGAGTTTGATGCGCAGACAACTAAGATTGTCAACTGGCGCATGGCTACCTTGGATGGACTCCAGAAGGTTTTCAACACACAAGCATCAGAAAATAGGGCCGCGCTCATTCAGAAAGCCACGACGAACCTGGCGGCATACCTTCAAGCGCATCTGACGAGCCCCCCCCCTCCTGGCATCGAGGGCAGTACGTCGGTGATTGTGGAGCTGGCTATCAGTGTGGCGGCAAATCTACCACTGGAGAGTCGTGACGTTTCTATCTGGTACCCGATGCCAGGCGATATCTTGCAGCCCAACCTGATGGAGGTGGAAACGGCGGCGCTGCCGCCTCTGGAGGAGTCTGAGATGGCTGTCGAGTCGGACGAGTCGCAAGACAAGAGCGGCAAGGCGACTAAGCTCAAGACAGGTAAGACTACGACGCCAAATGTGGCCAACGAACCGGAATTTGACATACGCCCAGGTGCCGTCCAGGATCCCAAGAGAGTTCGCTTTGCCGGATTTGTGGCCTTGGAAGTAAAGGGCCGACAGGTACTGATCAAGGCACCGGTATGGACCATTTGAGGACCCTTTGAAGCATCTAGCGGAAGCATATACATGGCATTGATCAAGAACATATTCGGAGGAGGAAGTTTCTTATAATGCACTTGATTTATTTCCTTTTCTATCATGAGGACTCTGAGATGGAAGATGTTGATACCAGGAAGAGGGAGATTTTGTTAGTAAGACGAGATGGTCAGCGCAAAAAAGAGACGAATGTGTATAGAGCGAGTTGGCCCGGCAGGGAGCGGAAAATGATGTGTACATGGGTTGGAGGTGATTCGAATACACATAATTTTCCATAGGAATGAATCTTGTGAATAAGCAGCGCGGCAGCGCGTCTTCGTACCTAGTTTGACGGGGGAAATATGTACATCTACGTATCGCCGAGGTTATCATTAATGCATAGCTAACTGAGTCTCTTTCTGGCCAAGCCAAGGATGACGAATAATGATTTTACTGTATTGGTAAAGCTTGGCCACGTCGTAAGAGTCATCACTCGAGGCAGTAGCGTGGGGCTGGGGCTGTTACGGGTCCTGGATTGACTTTTGAGCTTTTGAGTCACAATTAGCAGTCACAGTGGGACAGACAGACAAATTTACAGGGCTTGCGAGAGGTTTACTGTGCTGCCATAATTTGATGACTCGGAATGAAGCCCCGGAATGGCTTTGACCCGCGATCAAGCTGAATTAAAAAAATTAGAGAAAATTCGAAAGCTAGATCTCCTTATCCAGATTGGGAAGCCAGGAAACGGGAGAGGCCCTTGCCTTTCTGATGAATAAAAAGGCTGCCCGTCTGCACCCCCACTACAAAACCTGACCAAGCAAAAACCATCACCACACGGCACCTTTTGGCAGAAAAAAAAAATCTACGTCTGCGGGGTGCTCTTCGTCTCTCCAACACCGAAGCTTCGAACTCAACAAAACAGAAACTCTCTTTTACTCACAGCGTTATCACACATATACGAAATCATGGCTGTCCGCGCTCAATTTGAGAACTCCAACGAGTACGTCCCTCTCATTTCTGTTCTGCCCTACATGCCCTTGCTCCTCTGTCAGGCCGTCGCTGGTTCCCCGCCATCACAAGACCCCGCCTCGCGCCCGACTTGCAGCACCAAACTTGCAAATCTCTGCGCGAGCGCCGAGACACCTTGTCTCTTGGGGGATTTTGTGCCGCCCGGAACCACGCGCGGCGAAACGGAGCAGTGCTTGGGCACATCATCTAGATTTCCCTTCCAGAACCTGCCGGCTAACAGCTTTGCTTGTCCAGGGTCGGCGTCTTCGCCACGCTCACCAACTCGTACGCCCTCGTCGCCCAGGGCGCCAGCGAAAACTTCTACAGCGTCTTCGAGGCGGAGCTCCAAGACGTCATCCCCATCGTGCGCACCACCATCGCCGGCACGCGCATCATCGGGCGCCTCACAGCCGGCAACCGCAAGGGCCTGCTCGTGCCCTCGACCACGTCCGACCAGGAGCTGCAGCACCTGCGCAACTCGCTGCCCGACGGCGTGCGCGTGCGCCGCGTTGAGGAGCGCCTCTCGGCGCTCGGCAATGTCGTCGCCGCCAATGACCACATCGCGCTCGTCCACCCGGACATTGAGCGTGAGACCGAGGAGGTCATCGCCGACGTCCTCGGCGTCGAGGTCTTCCGCCAGACCGTCGCCGACAACGTGCTCGTCGGTTCCTACATGAGCCTGTCCAACCGCGGCGGCCTGGTGCACCCCAAGACGAGCATTCAGGACCAGGATGAGCTGTCTAGCCTGCTGCAGGTGCCGCTCGTGGCCGGCTCCGTCAACCGTGGAAGCAACGTCGTTGGTGCGGGCATGGTCGTCAATGACTGGCTCGCTGTCACAGGTCTCGACACGACAGCTACCGAGCTCTCGGTTATAGAGAGCGTCTTCCGCCTCGGCGATGGCAATGGGCCCGCCAACATCAACACCACCATGAAGGACACCATGGTCGAGAGCTTCTACTAAAATGGAGAGTCTTTCCGACGCTTGTGTTTTACTTCATTTTCACTATTACCTTGTGCATTTTAAAATCATAACTGGCGAAACTTGATTTTATCTGGGTTGATTGAGAACTCGGGCTTTTACATACTTCCTTTTGTTGTTCCTGTTGCTCACGGGGCTTGGTGTTGGGATATACTACTTTACCGGTTTATTTTCCTCTTGGTTTTCTGTACACGGACTTTAGTCTGTGAATAAAATGGCATGGACTTCATGACACGGGTAGGCCTACGGCGCTCCCTCCTGATATTGCTCTAGAATATTAGATTGTCAACCGTGTTGGAACGGCTGGCTGTGCATATATGATGACAGAGACGATGGTCTACCTGAATGCCCCCTCGTGTAATGCTTATTGCTCCTCGTGTATTACTATTTTACCAAAACTACCACAACGAGCCATATTCATTGATTATTCAGTTCCAACCACCTACCAGCAGCCCCCCAGTCTCACAGTGCTGGAGCTATCATCACGCTTGCAGGCCCCCTTCAAAGTGGGAATAATGGCATCGAAGATCATCGTGCTATACAAAACGGCACCGCTCGGTATTGTGTATCCGATTCTTGGCGAGTTCCGCGGGACTATGACCACCGGAAAGTTCCTTCTACTGCCAATCTGCGAACCTGTCCATTCCGCAAATAGCTCTAGATCGATTCCGGCACCAGGCAGATGTACATTTTTCGATAGTTTTCGATAATACAGATGCCAAAAGTCTCGGTGGAGTCTGAATCAGCACAAAAGATGCCAGAAATTCCGCGAATGAACGGTGTGTCGGTGAAGGCCGAATACCACGTCGCTAGTGAGAACAGAGCTCGCCTGGACAATATTTCCCGCAGCCATTACCATGGGTAAACGGTTTGGACGAGGACATATTTACCGCCGCTAGAGAATGGTAAAGGCCCTGGGTTCGTTCCGTTAGTGTCGAGACGCTCCTATAAGCCAAGGTCGACGACGATGCAACGCAACTTTCCCTGAGTTACGATGGTAGCTCAAACTAGAATGAGTATATAAACCGCTGTTGCTGCCAGTTGGAAGCCAGAAACAAATCTTCCAGCACAAAGTATCCTGTAAAAGAAGAACAAATCAACTTCCTACAAGATGTCTCCGTACGTCATGCCGTGCTCCCAAAACCCCAGCCATGAAAGTTAACATTGCCATCGTCCCATCAGCGCCGCCGACGCCTGGATCGCGCTTACCAAGCAAGACGCCGTCACGCCCGAGGCCGCCGCCGCCGCCTTCGCCGCGCTGCCCCCCGTCACCACGTCCTTCATGACACGAGGCGCCGGCGAGTGGCAGGGCGCGGACCTGCCGACCGGCCACCCGACGCGCCAGAAGATGGTTGAGCTCAACTGGGCCGGAAAGACGTTCCGCAGCGCTGAGGACGTCGACCCCATCGTCGTGTACGATGCTGATGGCAAGCGTCGCTGGAATGCGGACTGGGGCCACGCCCGTGTAAGTGAATCCACGACGGTCATGAGAGAGAGAGAGAGAGAGAGGGAGAGAGGCTGACATGCTGACTGGGATTCGCAGCTCAGGGAGATGAAGTTTGGCGAGGACAACACCGTGGCGATGCTCTACGACGACTTTCCCATCATAGACTACTTTCGCTACGTCAACGAGGACCTGGTCGCTGGCGCGATGGACTCGAAGAAGATGAACTCGTTTGGCACCTACTACTTTTACCTGAAGCGTCTCTCTTAGACGACCCGGCAGAATCTGGTCTGGAACATGACTTAAACAAACAGAAGATCAATCGATGGAAATGAAATAGAGTAAAGCTACCCTGGATAAATGTGTAAACGTCAAAAACTCAAGGATGATGTGTCGCGGGACCCTTTCCAGAGGCTTCACCGCCTGCCAGAACAGTACTCGGAACCCCTCCAACACGGGAAAAATGTGCGATCCCCCACCAACAGTGACCGGCAAAATCGACGACAGCTGTAGATGCAAAAGACAGTCCAGCATACTTTGCTTATTTTGCGTTCTTTTCTCTTCTCAGCTGTATAAATACATTTTGGCTATATTGAAAGTTCGAGTATATATACACAATGGCAGAGAAGCCCAAGCATCTCGATCCGTCCGAGCTCGGTACCCGCGAGTAGTACGTACGACTGCTGGCGCAACCATCGCCATGCATCCTCCCCTGATCTCCTTCCTACCCTTCAAAGCTTTTGGCCGGCTGACCAATCTCTTGATAGCTGGGACAATCTCTACACGACAGAAATCGCCAACCACGCTGCAAACCCCGAAGACATCGGCACCGTCTGGTTCGACGACTCCGACGCCGAGAGCAAGATGCTCGCCTTCCTCGACCACCTTGCCGGCGACGTCCCCGACTCCGACTCCGAAGCATCCTCCTCCTCCTCCTCGTCGCCGCCGAGGGCCACAAGCACATCCACCACCCTTTCCAAGGAAGCCGCCTCCATCGTCGACCTCGGCTGCGGCAACGGCTCTATCCTCTTCGCCCTGCGTGCGCGCGGCTGGCGCGGCCCCCTCGTCGGCGTCGACTACAGCGCGCACTCCATCCGCCTCGCCTCCCAGATCGCCGCCTCGACCCAAGAACCACCCACAGCCTCCCCGCCCATCCGCTTCGTCGAGTGGGACCTCCTCCGCGGCCCGCCCCTGTCCTCCCTCCTCCCCGCGCCGCCGGCCACGTTTGACGTCGTGCTCGACAAGGGCACGTTCGATGCGATATCACTCAGCGACGCTACCGACGGCCGTGGCCGCCGCGCCTGCGAGGACTACCGGGCCCGCGTCCTGCCGCTGCTACCAGTCGGCGGGCTCTTCCTGATCACCAGCTGCAACTGGACCGAGGACGAGCTGCGCGGCTGGTTCGTCGGCGGTGAGGGCGTGGAAGGTGCCCTGTTTGAGGAGGCCGGTCGGGTCAAGTACCGGTCATTTAGTTTTGGCGGCGTCTCAGGCCAAACTATAAGCACCTTGTGTTTTCAGAAAGTCTTGTCCCAAGCAACATCCTCCAGATAGCAAGCTGCTCACGCACATACACGAATAGAACATATAGCATACACTTCAATAGCACCAAATGAAAAAAACTAAAACATCATTTATTCTATGCACCTCGCCAGTTTAACTAGCACCTAGTAGCTTGGCTGTCGTTGCTCTCGGTACTCAAATTTTGGGTTGAAAAATCAAAAAGGTTTTTTGCTCATTAACTCTTAAGGTGATGTATTCATGGGCTCGCCACCCGAAGTCGTCGCCTCGTTGGCTGCCGTCGTCGCAAAGTACCGCACGTCCACGTCATCGTCCTTTTGCAGCTTGGCCAGGTTAGGCAGCACGCGCTCCTGAATGAGTGCCTGGCCCCGCGGGGATGGCTCCGCGTTACCGCCCTCCTTCTCCAGAGAATAGATGGTGCCCGTTTCCGGTAGGCGGCGCAGCACCCCGATGATAACAGAGTACGTCTTGGCGACGTTGAAGCGGATGTTGGGAATGTCATCCGCCACCATGTTATCGAGGATAGGCAGGATAGACTTGTCAATGACATCGATGCTCACAACGCTAGCAAGAGTCTATACCATGTCAGTATTGAGCTGGAACTGGAATCAAAGTACTTACCGAAATGGCAAAGCATGTCGTCATTCTGTACAGGTAGTTGCTGTGTTGGCCCATCTCCACAACCTTGGGAATGATGGCCTCATTGGCCCACTCGACGCCAAAGACTTCGGTGAGTTTCTTCAGGTTATGTGTCGCGGCTTCGCGGATAGAGAAGACCGTGTCACCGAGCCAGTCCATACAGAGACTGCTGAGTTTCTCGTTGAAGAAGTTGACGCCCAATTGGTCGGCGAGAAGAGGGATGTATTCGATGATAGCCAAGCGGACTCTCCATTGCTTATCCTCGGCAAGCTGCACAATAGCAGGGAGCAGTGACTGTGAAAGCAGGTCGATGCCAATAACTAAGAGCAATTAGTGCTGCCTGACCCATCCATATAGTTTGATACGTACCTTGATTGACTTGCTCCAACTTGGAGATGATGTGGAGTCTGACCTCAGGAAACTCATCCTTCAGCATGAGAAGAAACATGGGCAGCAAGTGATCGATGGTTCTACCACGCGTCAGCAATGAACTGTATACAAGGTCAACTGACTTACTCTTGCTTGCCCAGGATGGGCGCCAGGCCGCTGATTTGAGTGCCAAGAGCAGCGCGCACATGCTGTGAGCTGTCGGTGACGAGATCCTCAACGCTTGGCATAATATCTTTGAGAAGGACGTCGTGGTCAACAAGACCACAGAATCCAGGAATTTGCCCAGCGATCGCAGTGCGGACCTCGGCCTCGTTATCCTTCAACAGCTTGACGAAAGCTGGAACCAAATCGCGCGAAACAACCTCTTCATCGACTGCCTTGGCAATCTATGGTGCGCGTTAGTATGTTGTCAGGGGTTTCTAGCGATTCATAAAAATTTAACCTTTTCAAACCTGTCCGCAATCATATATCTCACGCGCCAGCTCTTGTCCTCTATCAGATTGCGTAGGGATGTGAGCAGGACGCCATGGCTTGACTGCTTGTTCGCGGGAACGACTTCAGCAATAGCGATGAGAATTTCGACCGTTAGCAGTCTGACACTGTCTTGATCATCCTGGACGAGATGCTGGAAGAGGGGTATCATATCATCGACGACGATGGAGGCGGGCATCTCCCTGACGAACTTTGCCATGTTGGTTGCGGCCTGACGACGGACCATAGGAGTTTCATCGTGTACCAGCAGGCCAAATTGGTTGCGAAGCTGCTCCTGAACCGGAGGTGAAACCTTCTTGTAAGGGGCTGTAAAGAGACCGCAGCCGGAGACCTTGGATGTGAACCAGTCGGCCTTGGCGAGACGGATGGTGAGGGGAATAAAGTATTCTTCGACTTGCTGGGGGCTGAGACCTTCGCAGATCTTGTTGAGGGACTCGACGGCCTGTTACTGGATCAGTATGCTAGTGAAACGGCGTGCTGCTGATGCTAATTATCGGCGGTCGTACCTTGTCGCGGACGACGGGCTCTTCGATGGCGGCGAGGTTCTCCAAAGGGGAGAGAATGACGTGAGCCCACTGAGGACCGCCCACGTACTCGGTGAAGATACCGAGCTCTTCACTTAGAGCGACCAGCACTTCGTCCTCATCTTCGACCGATTCTGAGATGCAAATGTTAGAGTTTGGGCCGGGGTAATGAGGGAGCCGCGAAGATGGCGCGGGTGCGGGCGATCTAACCGTCAAGAAAAGGAATCAACTCGTCGCGAGTGCGCTCGGGGCCAAGAGCTAGGGCGATGGTAGAGAGACGGTGGATGGCATTGAGGCGCAGGAGAACGTCATCATGCTGGGCTTGGAGTCAACAGAGGGGTCGCGAGGACGGGGGAGGAGGTTAAAATTAGGAGCGGGTATCAGCCGTACCTTAAGCTCGTCGATGAGGACGGCGATGGGGTAGAGCTCGTCGTTTTGGTTCGGCGCGTCAGCCATAGCGAAGTATGATGGAGGCGGCGCGTCGCTCAAGCTGGAGAGGGAGGATGCTGGGTCGTTGTGAGGGTGTTGACGGTTGGACTCGCGGCTGCTAACTAGTTAATGTGTACGGTCGCACATTAGCTAAGCTACGTGCAAATGGACGCTCACCCCGCGCAGGTAGAAAACAAAATCGTATAGTAGCATCTAAAGCATTATTAAACTACTAAAAAGATACTAAGAATATACATAGACCTATTAGCTCTTTAAATAATACTAATTAATTAATATATTTTACTTTAATTCTTATTAATATAACTAAAAGAGTAATATTAAAGTAAAATTACTAGGATTTAGAATTATTAAAATTATTATAGACTAGCCTTAAACTACTACTACTATAAAAAGGCATTATAAAGACAGTATACTAGAACTCCTAAAGATTAAAATACTTATTAGCCTTTTAAATAAAAAAGAGAAAAATATATAGAAAAATATATAGAAAATAAAGAAAATAAAAAATATATAAAAAATACTAGGGATTAGGAAAATAAAAGAGATAAAGAAAATAAAGAAAATGAAGAAAATAAAGGAGCTAAAGAAAATAAAGAAAATAGAGGGGATAGTCTACATAGTACACTATCTACTAAAGCCTAAGCAGGCTGGTAGAGTCGGCGACTGGATGGAATATTGGAGGAAGTCGGCTACTGAGAAGGCCGACAGGGGCTATTGTGGCAGTCTTGGACCCCCCTGGCCCTCCCCAAACTCCCTAACAACGGAGGGATGGGTGCCTCAGCGGCGCCACCACGCCACCGAAAGTGCCCAGGAAGGGCACCAGAAAAAAAAAAACAGCGCCCAGCCAACCAGACCAAATGCCCCGAATGCCCGAATGCACCAAATGGGCAAGGTAAACTCGTAAACTCACCCGTGCGCCGTCATGCTTTTCGTGGAGCCCCAAATCCACCCGCACCTATGAAACCTCGCATCCCAGCTTGGCCGTCGTTGTTAGAGGCTCTTTCTTGCTTCACTCCTCCCTGTGCTTCCTAGTTCTCCCGTCTTCAAGGACTACCCTGCCAATCTTTTTCCTGATCCTACGATCGCGAGATTGGGATGCCTCTCGTCGTTCGTCTTTGATACTCCTTCCTCCCCTGCCTACTGTTCAAATCCCAGAAAAAAAAAGTCTCCTGAAGCTTCGCGAGGCTTTTCACCACCGCCATGTTGAGAAATTCGCTCTGCAGAGCCAGCTCTCAGCTGCTCCGCGGCGCCCGAGTCTCGCCCGCCGTCTCTTCGCTTTCGTCTGCTGCTTGCGCCCGTCCCTCATCATGGAAGGTTGCTGCCGCTCGTCGCTCGCTGGCCATGACGGCTCGTCGCACCTATGCTACTACCGATGCCTCCCATGCCGCCCCCGACCCCAACGATAACTTCCTCACCGGAAGCACTGCCAATTACATTGATGAAATGTACATGGAGTGGAAAAAGGATCCCAAGAACGTCCACGTCTCTTGGCAGATCTATTTCAAGAACATGGAGAGCGGCGACATGCCCATCTCGCAGGCCTTCCAGCCTCCCCCCAATCTTGTGCCCAACATGACTGGTGGCGTTCCTCGTCTCGGTGGCGGCCTCGCCATGGAGGATGGCTCTGATGTCACCAATCACTTGAAGGTTCAGCTCCTTGTTCGGGCCTACCAGGCTCGTGGTCACCACAAGGCCAACATCGACCCTCTTGGCATCAGAAACACGGCCGAAGGTTTCGGTAACATCAAACCTAAGGAGTTGACTCTCGATTTCTACGGCTTCACCGAGAAGGACCTCGATACTGAATACACTCTGGGCCCTGGTATCCTGCCCCGTTTCAAGCGCGATGGTCGCGAAAAGATGACTCTTCGCGAGATTGTTGCTGCCTGCGAAAAGATTTACTCCGGCTCCTATGGTGTCGAGTTCATCCACATTCCCGACCGCGAAAAGTGCGACTGGCTTCGCGAGCGCCTCGAGGTGCCTCAGCCTTTCAAGTTCTCCATTGACGAGAAGCGCCGTATCCTCGACCGTCTTATCTGGAGCTCCAGCTTCGAATCCTTCCTCATGACAAAATACCCTAACGACAAGCGCTTCGGTCTTGAAGGCTGCGAGACCCTTGTTCCCGGTATGAAAGCCCTCATTGACCGCAGTGTCGACTACGGCGTCAAGGACATTGTCATCGGTATGCCCCACAGAGGTCGCCTCAATGTTCTTTCCAACGTCGTCCGCAAGCCCAACGAGTCCATCTTCAGCGAGTTCGCTGGTACTGATACCGCTGAGGAGGGCTCTGGTGATGTCAAATACCATCTCGGTATGAACTTTGAGCGTCCTACTCCTTCTGGAAAGCGCGTTCAGCTTTCTCTTGTTGCCAACCCTTCGCACTTGGAGGCCGAGGACCCTGTTGTCCTCGGTAAGACTCGTGCTATCCAGCACTACAACAACGACGAGAAGGCTCATCGCACTGCCATGAGCGTTCTCCTGCACGGTGATGCTGCTTTCGCTGCCCAAGGTATCGTGTACGAGTGTCTGGGATTCCACTCTCTGCCTGCCTTCTCCACCGGTGGTACCGTTCACCTGGTTGTAAACAACCAGATTGGTTTCACCACTGACCCTCGTTTCGCTCGGTCCACTGCCTACTGTACCGATATTGCCAAGGCCATCGATGCTCCCGTCTTCCATGTCAATGCTGACGATGTCGAGGCCGTCAACTTTGTCTGCCAGCTTGCTGCTGACTGGCGCGCTGAGTTCCAACACGATGTCGTCATCGATCTGATCTGCTACCGCAAGCACGGCCACAACGAGACTGACCAGCCCTCGTTCACCCAACCTCTCATGTATAAGCGCATCAACTCGCAGGTTCCCCAGATCGATGTCTACGTCGACAAGCTGCTGAAGGAGGGCACCTTCACAAAGGAGGATATCGATGAGCACAAACAGTGGGTTTGGGGCATGCTCGAGGAAAGCTTTGCCAAGTCCAAGGACTACACCCCTACGTCCAAGGAATGGACTACTTCTGCTTGGAACGGCTTCAAGTCTCCCAAGGAGCTGGCCACCGAGATTCTTCCGCACAACCCCACAAACGTTGACCAGAAGACTCTTGAGCACATTGGCGAAGTCATCGGCTCAACTCCCGAGGGCTTCACTGCCCACCGCAACCTGAAGCGTATTCTTAACAACCGTACCAAGTCTGTTGTCGAGGGCAAGAACATTGACTTCCCCACAGCTGAGGCTCTGGCCTTTGGCTCTCTCGTCACTGACGGTTACCACGTCCGCGTCTCTGGCCAGGATGTCGAGCGTGGTACATTTTCTCAACGTCACGCCGTATTCCACGACCAAGAAAACGAGGCTACTTACACGCCTCTGCAGCACATCAGCAAAGACCAGGGCAAGTTTGTCATCTCCAACTCGTCCCTGAGTGAGTTTGGTGCCCTCGGTTTCGAGTACGGCTACTCGCTATCGTCTCCTAACGCCCTTGTAATGTGGGAGGCTCAGTTTGGTGACTTTGCCAACAACGCCCAATGTATCATTGACCAGTTCATCGCCTCTGGCGAGGTCAAGTGGATGCAGCGTAGTGGTCTTGTCATGTCTCTGCCCCACGGTTACGACGGGCAGGGACCCGAGCACTCGTCTGCTCGTATTGAGCGATACCTTCAGCTCTCCAACGAGGACCCCCGCGTTTTCCCTAACGAGGACAAGCTTGCTCGTCAGCACCAGGACTGCAACATGCAGATTGCTTACATGACTACCCCTGCCAACTTGTTCCACGTCCTGCGTCGCCAGATGGAGCGCCAGTTCCGCAAGCGTAAGTCAACAAACGTAATATACTGAGTTATGCTAACGATTGATAGCCCTGATCATCTTCTTCTCCAAGTCTCTCCTCCGCCACCCTCTTGCCCGCTCCAGCCTTGAGGAATTCACTGCCGAGGATGCCGGTTTCCAATGGATCATTCCTGACCCTGAGCACCAGACGGGCACTATCAAGTCTCCTGAGGAGATTGACCGCGTCATTCTCTGCACTGGTCAGGTCTGGGCCGCTCTGCACAAGTATCGTGCTGACAACAAGATTGACAACGTTGCCTTCACCCGCATTGAGCAACTTAACCCTTTCCCCTGGCAGCAGCTGAAGGAGAACCTCGACATGTACCCCAACGCCAAGACCATCGTTTGGGCTCAGGAGGAGCCGCTGAATGCTGGTGCTTGGAGCTTCACCCAGCCTCGTATTGAGACCCTGCTCAATCAGACCAAGCACCACGACCGCAAACACGTCATGTACGCTGGCCGTAACCCTAGTGCGTCTGTTGCTACTGGTCTCAAGCATGTACATAGCAAGGAAGAGAAGGACTTGCTCGAGAGAGCCTTTACTGTCAAGCAGGATAAACTCAAGGGCGAGTAAGGGAATACCGGTTGGCGATGTAAGAGTCGTAAGAGATGCGGTGGTGGAATGCTGGGAATAAAGTCCGGGAATATAGAATGGAAAGAAGACGGAGTAAAGGAAAAAGGGAGCTTCCACTGTTGAACTTTCAGGGGAGGGAGTCATCTCCTTTGTGTACTACACTGTATCATACCCCCTCCCTTGAGGAAAACGAAATCATTTGTCATTGTACCCGGTTCATGGTACGAGTGTGAGCCGATTAAATGGCTCTTCATAATATTGCTTCTTTATGTCTTAACGACTTCTGCATGCGCATCAAGGATAGAGCTAAATGTGTATGCAAACTGCTCCTATATCCCGAACTGTACACTGGCATATGTTTTGAATAAAGTACACAACACCTCCCTATGCTGCTTGTCTATGTCGTTGTTTCCGTCGTTTCTTTATCCAAAATGACTTGCCACGGCTGCACAACACCGTTATCGCCTGTTGTGATGAGCATTTCCTCCTCGCCCCTCGCGCTGGCGCCGCTGTCGTAACGCTTGCACCAGATGATGTGGTTGACTTCGTACGGCCCGTGAGCGCGCTCCTGTGTGCCAATGACCCTCCATCGCGCAGAGCCCGACGGCGTTGCTGTCGGGGGCTGCTGCACAGCCAGCGGCTCTTCTCCTTCCGGCGGTGCATCGGCCATGGGCTGGTCGAGGTCATCGGGGGTCGCGGCGGAGGGGGCGGGGAGCGCCGGCTCCTCCTCGGGATCTTCCCTGTACAGCACGATCTTGCCGTCGCTGCCGGCGCTGGCGACGACGCCGGTCTGCGCGCTCCACGCGGCGGCGTAGACGTCGCGGTGGTGGGCGGCGGGCAGGACCGCGGTGCACGTCCACTCCTCGCGCAGCGACCTGCGCATGGTGTTGGGGATGCCGCCGAGCGCGCTGCGGCTACCGCCATCGTGCTCGCCGGCGTTGCCTTCGTCGTCGTCGTCCTCCTTGAGGGTCCAGACGCGGATGGTGGCGTCGGCCGAGCACGACAGCAGCCGCGGGAAGCGGTTGCCTGGTCGCGGGCGCGGCTCCCACTGGACGCCCCAGACGGTCTCGGTGTGGCCTTCGAGGGCGGCGACGCACGCCCACTCGCCGTCGGCGTCCTCGCGCCAGACGCGAACCGTGTTGTCGTAGCTGGCGCTGGCGAGCGCGTCGGCGCCGTACCGCCGGCGGGAGTTGCGGCCGGGCACGTCGGGGCACCAGGCGACGGCCTTGACGTCACCCTCGTGCTCGTTGAGCACGGCGATGGTCTCCCACTCGTCGTCAGCCTCGGAGGCGCCAATGTCCTCCCAGATCCAGACGGACTTGTCGCGCGAGCACGTGGCGAGGTGCGCGCCGGACGGGGAGAAGGCGCAGGACTTTATTTCGGAGTCGTGGCCCTCGAGGACGAGCGTAAACTCCCACTCCCTGTCCTCTCCGGCGTTGGAGTTGTCTTCTTCGTCGTCGTCGTGATCGTTTCGGACGTTGGCGGAGGTGACTTCCCGCTCGAGAGCGGTCGCTCCGTCGTGACCGTCGTCGGCTGCCGGCTGGTCGCCTTCCCAGCGCCAGACACCGGCCGTGGCGTCAAAGCTGCCCGAGACGAGGCAGAGCTTATGAGGGGCGAGGTTGGGCTTCCAGGCGGCGGAGCGGACGGAGCGCGTGTGCCCGCCGGTGAGGCTGCTGTGGGCGGCGAGCGTGGCGAGCGAGAAGACGGTGACGCCCTTGCCGTGGACGGTGGCGGCGAGGGGGAGCGTCGGGTGTGCAACCGTCTGCCAGGCGCGTTCGCAGAGGTCGGGTTTTAGGGGGGGGAGGGCCAGGACCCGGGCTGCTGTGCCCGTCGTTGAGGATCCCGATGTCGGCTGCATCGCAGCCGGCGGCCTGGAGTTTAGATGTCGAGTGCGGGGATGTTGGGTTTTGTGAGGTGGGTGACCGTGATCGATTCGGTTCGTAGGAGCGACGAATGATAATCGAGTATTATAGACACCTATTAGCGTATTATTAAGGAGCTGAGTGAGCGTATTATAGAAAGGAGGGTCGGAAGGAAAGACTGGGCGTGAGGTGGAAGATCGTGGGAAGTTGATGTTTGCCTGTGGCTCGGCCCCGCCAAAATTCTGGCGCCGTGTTAAAAAACCGACTACCAAACTTGATCATATCCAGTTCCTAAAGTGTCATAATCATTTAGTGGAAGACACGCGAAAATACCGCTGGTACTTTATTGAATTTAAAAGATTTGCTAAAATGTTTTCCTTCATACGCTAATTTCTTCGTGCCTTTGCCGCCACCCACTTACCCGCCTTGACAAAATCACCACCCACGGGTGTCTTTTCCTCACGAGCTCTTTCCAGTCCGCCCCTCTTGAACCCTCCAGGCATGATGAGCCATCCAAGAAGATCAAAGATAAGAAAGGCCAAGACGATTGGCTGTAGAACAGAGACACCTTTGCTCTGTGCAATGGCCCCAACGCCAAATGGAATGATGGCCGCGCCGCCGCCACCGAAGCCGCCTGCGAATCCAATTGCACTGACATGGTACTCGGGTGGAAGCAGTTTTGTAGCCGTCACGATAGCGGCTGGGAAGAGGGGGCCGAGGAAGAATCCGAGGAGGATGATGAAGACGAGCGATGCTGCAAAGTTGGGCACAAGCCAGTACAGTAACTGCAAGGCGATGCTGAGGAGCATGTACACTGTGATGGCGAGCTTCTCGCCAATGCGGCCGGTGATGAAGCCCAGAATGACACGTCCAAGGGTCAAACCCAGCCAGAACAGTGTTACCGACAGGCCAGCCAAGAAAGGTTCCGCGTGACGGACTTTGATCATAAAAGTCGGAATCCAGCCTCCAAGACTGACTTCGACGCCGACGTAGCCGAGCAAAAATACAGCCACGACCCAGGTAAGGGGCTGTTTGAGGACATGACGCGTGGTGACGCGCTCCTTGCCGTCATCGTACGCCAGCCTTCTGCGGTAAGATGCACCATCGTGTTGCCAGAAGGCCAGCAGGCCGAGAACGAACTCAGTGCAGACCATGCCGATCATGATGTAGTAGAATGTGTACCACTGTAGGCCGCCCTTGGTGACCATGGCGGAAGCGATGAGAGGGCTGATGGTAGCACCGAGGCCATAGGCGCCGTGGATGAGGCCGAGGAGCTCGTTGGCGCGGTGCATGTTGCCGACCCAGGCGTTATATCCGCTATCCTCGATGCCGTTGCCGTAGCCAGCGACGAGGAGGGCGATGGGCAGCACAGGGAAGGGCGGGTGCAACGCCATGGGCAGGTAGCCAGCGACACGACAGAGGGGTCCGATGAGGGCGACGCCGCGCTGGCCAAGGGTGTAATGAATCCAGCTGTTGGAGAGGGCGGCAGCAACGTAACCAACGAAGGGTACGGCGAAGAGTGTCGAGACCTGGGTATAGTTGACGTTGTAGTATGGTTCAATCTGGGCGGACTGTTAGGAAGATTGCTGGTTGCGTTGAACATGGGCTTACCTACATATGGAAGGAGTGCCTGGGGGCGAATGTCAGTATTATGATAAGACAGAAAGCTGCAAACAAACGTGGGCATAACAGCACTTACACCTAGGCAGGCATCATTCATGCCCATGATGAAGAGAGCCAGGTTGACAACCAGGAAACGAGCTGTATTATTGCGGGACCCATTCCAACGCTCCAGTCCGCCCGAAGAATCGGTATCATTTTCCGCATCTAATGATTTCTCACCAATGATGTTTTCTGCGTTTTTACCAGAGTCTGCCTTTGCAACGTCTAGGACAGGCGAATGGGTTGCGTGTAGAGGGACGGTTCGTTTCTCCGTGCCTGAGACATCCATTTTGACAAATGAAGAAGAGGAAGCCGTGGGACGAAGTCGGGGTTTAATGGTAGAGCGTCTGCATGGAAGTATGAAAGGTGGAAGCCGGCAGCAGGAATTTTTAGTCAAGGCCCCAACACCACCCGACAGCGATGTCAGGATGCCAGAATATCGACAGCAGCCACGGATTTAGCACTGGTACTGGCGCGTGCGTCGAATAAAAAGAAAGCAAGAATGGGGGAAGGAAGGCGCTCCTTATACATGGATGGTCCCAGCTCACGAGAATCCTGGGACGGGATGAGAAGCACACAACAAACGGGCGCGAGCCCACAACTACAACCTTAAAAGGAATCCAAAATTGGGGTAACTTTGCAGATTAGGCTGGCTCGGGAATATAATCGGAGCAGAGGGCGGAACAAATGGGGGGAAGGGGGGGGGGACGGCTGGGGAAGGAAGGAGAAGGGGTCGCTAGGACTTTTTTTCAATTTCTTCCTCTTTGACTAATTGCTGGCAGTAATGAGCACGAACTTGATCCCAGCCAGATTTCCAAGCCTGGCGGCCCCGGAAGCGGAGAGCGAACCACGGAGGGGAGGATGCTGGCTGGCTGTTATAATTCGATTCGTATTGGCGGCTCATCTGTGGGGGTCACGCAACCTGGGGAAGGAAGACTGAGAATTGAGAATTGAGTTATTGCCGCCAATGGCAGGACTCCCAGCACAAAAATCTTCAGTATTGCCAGCAGCTAGTACAACAATGGGCTATAACCCACCGTGCTCGGGTCGAAAGCGACACGCGGGAATACACCAGCGGATTTCCTGTGCGTACGTACATATGATGATAGCGGGGGGCAAAGCCTCACCGTCGGCAATTCGGGACGGCGAGCCGAGGGGAAACACAGATTCACAACACCCGCACCAACTCCAAAGACCTTTTTTGTTTTTTTTTCAAGACCCTGGACGTGGCGCCGATCCTTCCTGGCTTGCGGTTTGCGGGCCTTGTTGAATTTCGAGTTATGTCGGCCCGACACATCGCTTCCTAGGTCTCGGCTTATTATTACGAGTAGATTCGCCGAGCCGTTGCACTCCCCTACAGCCCCCCGTTGTTTCTTGGCCGAGCCTTGGTGCCCGATCTCGCACCATGCCCCATGAATCCATCATGATGCCGCCCAGATGGGCAGCTTCACCCACACACAACACACTCGCTCACACCCACACTCACCCACCAGTATATATATACGTACTTCTCCCAACCCGCCCCCCTTCAGTCACTCAGCTCCGGCCGCCGCCGCAAAAAAAAAATAAGCCCACACATGGCCGAGGTGAATTTGTTAGTGAATGTCCGTGGTCTAGCTTACTGGCCCTCGGAACGTCCCGCCACCACTGGCTGTGCCACGAGCCCTTTGGCATAGCCAGCCGGGGCGCAGCACTTACCTGTGCGACTTGACTGACGGCTGACCCGGCTGCACCGAACTTCCGTAAAAGAGTTCTAGTTAGGCACAGTCGTTGCGCCATTATATTATCAGTCCCCAACACATTTGCTATAGAAAGCGAAAGGACTCATGACGTTTTGATGATTCTGCGCCTGATACTTGTCGCGCTTCCTGTAAACCAATAACCGCTCTGGCATTTACATACAACTTCATAATCCCTCCTCTTGCTCTTCACCAGCCCCCTCACCATCACAACTGAAGGCCCCCGCGCTCTGATAGCACGCGCCCCAAATATGCCGCGCTCCAACTACGACGACGATAACGACTTCCGCGGCGACCACGGTTCGCGCCGCAACCGCTCCCCGGACTACTACTCCGGCGCGGGTGGCGGTCCCGCCGTCGGCTTTGGCGACCCCGGCCATCCTTTCCGCGACGATGCGCCGTATGAGCGCGAGGAGATGACGCTGATGCCGCCTGCTCACCACAACGGCCGCGCCAACTCCGTGCCGCCCAGCAACGCCCTCGCCTACCGCAACGACTCCGAGTCGCCGCCGTACGCGCGCTCCCGCGGCAGTCACAGCCGGCACTCCCGCTCCCGCTCCCGCTACGACGGCGACGACGACGACGACGACGCCCGGGATCGTCGCCGCCGCGGCTCCCAGAGTCCCATGAGCCGCGCACGCCACGCCGTCGAGGACAACTTTTCCAACTCGTCCGCGGGCATCGGCGCGGGCATCCTCGGCGCCGTCGTCGGAGGCTTCGTGGCCAACAAGGCGACCGAGGCGGCGTACAACCGCTCCGGCAAGGGTGGCCATCAGCGCCGCCACAGCGACGAGAACAAGGTGCCAATGGCCGTGTCGACGCTTCTGGGCGCCGTCGCGGGTGGGCTCGGGGCCAACGCCTTCGCCCACCACGTCGAGGACAAGCGGCGCGACCGGGAGCGCCCGCACAGAAGCAGGTACGACGGAGAGCGTATGCGAATGAGAGGACATGGAGAGCGTGAGGCTGACGTGTGTTTCCATAGGGATGACGATAGTGATTATGACGATCGACGCTCCCGCTCCCGTCGCGATGATTATGACGATTACGATGACCGCCGACGCGACGATTACAGACGACACAGAGATTGACAGCAACGAATTGAACGAATTTGATCCGACTATGAAGTTTATGATGTTTGACGGCCACCTCGCTACTATATAATGATGGAGATTCATAAAGATGGAAGGCTTTCTTCAGTCACGCTTTGCATTTGTGTCGGCCAGAGTTTGTTCATGTGCTTTCCAGTTTGTCTAATATAAGTCATTTACATCATTTCTCAATTTTTACCTGCCACTTTCCAATTAACCACCGCATAGCAAAAAACCAGCAAAATAGTGAAAATCCAACATTCCTCCTTCCCTTTAGTCGTCACGCGGCACAAGCATAGTGCTGTGCTTTTGATCCTTCTGTCGCTGCTGTAAGACCTTGTGCTCCCGCTCAACAATCACCTTGAAAAAATGTACAATTTCCACCAAGGCCCTGTTCACGTCATCTGCCGCCCCAATCATGTCGAAGAGCGACTGGCTGTCTGCAAGCTGCTTCGCGATGACCGAATCGGGCTGGCAGAAGGTGCGGATGCGCATTGCGCGCGCGTTGACCTTCATGGTGTGCAGCAAGCTGCTGATCTCGACCGGGTTGCACTGGCGTCGGCCGCAAAATGTAAACTCGTTGACATGCAGCGCTACAAGGTCGATCTGCGTCTCAAGGTCGAAGCGGAATCCTACCACGCGCGGCCGGCCCTGCTGGTACCAGGCGTCGGTGATCTTCTTGAAGTTGGTAGGCACGAGGCGTCCCTTTTCGAGCTCGCGCGAAATATAGCTGTTCAAGGTGCAAGTGAGGTGGTACTCCAGTTCGCAATACAGCAGGCTCTGCTCCCTTGCATCAAGCGATATAAGTAGCTGTGCCCCCGATGGTTTGGCTTGCGGAAGCCGACGATGTGGATGGTGAAGCTCGGTCTAAATACTAGCTCAGCTGAGGTTTAAGTAAAAAAAAATTGTGGCATACCATGTCTTTGGCAATCTTCTTGATGCTGTCAAAAATGCCAGCTCTCTTTTGAGGCGTCCTGCTTTCCCCATCCAGCCCAAGACTATCCTGGCCGGTCTTCTCGAGCCAACCGTTGTTGCCAATAAGAGTCTTGCCGCCTTGTTTGACTGTAGGAAAGTCTTGTCCTCTGAAATACAGGGGCAGAGGCGAAAACATGGGACTCTCCGAGACCATTTCAGGAGGGTAGTAAGCCTGCCGCTCCGATTCTCGGTTTCGCGAGGGTTTGGCGGGGCTTCGCTGTCTTCTCATACCCTCCGCCAGACTCTTGGATCTTCGTGGGTGATGCACCTCGCTGTTGGGGGATCTGGCGGGTTCAGGTGAAAACGGTGATACACCAGAACTGTAGATTTGCGTCCAGTCATTGTAAACATCGATCATGCCATCATCACCCTGTTGCCGCTGCTGGCTTCTCCTATTGCTAGGGATGTTCAGCGGACGTGGAGGTTGTAGTTCCAAGGCGTGAGGAGAATATGAGGACGAAGATGGTCTTTCTTTTGCGTCTTTCCGCGCTGGGATGTTTGCACTCAGCGGGGACACGGCCGCATCAACGGGTTCCATCTGCGACCTCTGTGGCTTGGTGATGCTCCGATTTAGAGTAGACACATCGATCTGAGTTAACGCCGCCTTCTGTCGCCTCTTTGCTAGCGATTCATCATTCGAACGAGGCATTAATTCCGAAAATGTTGGGGAAACGACGTTTATAGTTTCATGGGGCTTGAACTGCCGCGCGGAGGACTCAATTTCAGATTGGGATCTCGAAGGAGGACTTGGGGAAAAGCATTTGCTGCCTTGATCAATCATCTGTGTCTTTTCTGAATTCGGCCTCTCCACATTAAGCTTTTGTGCAAACCTGTTAAACAATTAGGAAGAGCTTATAGGATTGAAGCCATCGATCATACGCATCAGTGATTTTGTCCATCTGTGTCTCTGTGAGGTTCATTCGTATATGCAACGGTTGATTTGTGTTGCGTTTTCTCGGAGAAAGAGACTTGGATCTTGAAGAATTCCTGTTACGCAGCGAAGATGATCGAATGGAATGCACAACAGCAGATTCGGGTTCGGAGCCCCGTTTGTCGGATTTGCCGTGTACTGATGCGGGCGACATTTAAGAACGGACAAGGCTGCAGAGAATCTTGTTGTTACATGATTTTGATGAAATTTTCTCACCCAAAAAGAACCACCATTTTTTCTGAGTGGCAAGCCACAAGTAAAAGGTAGTAGAGAGCAAACGGCGGTTCTGGCCTGCTTGCCAGCTGCCAAGGGGCGACAAACGGCAGGTCAAGTATACACTGCTGAACATATCACCGTCATTATTTCAGGTAAGATGTAGATGGCAAAATTTCAATGCAAAAATACCCTTCTAGGTCTCAATGATTTTTCATTTGCTAAACTGCGGTTGGGGTACTCTATAAGTATTTAAGCGGAATGGAAGCTTCGCTCATCACTCAATATAGATTTCCAGCAACTGGCCAGGCTTTGTCCCAAAACACGCTCCAAATACCTGCCACAGATTTCATCCAGTGAGGAGGCCACCGTGAAACCTCAGCATTTTCCGCTACCTATGAATTCATAAACATATCTAGCCAAGCAAAGGGCAGAGTCTCTCTTGTTTTTATTGACTCGAGCAACGAAGCAAATCCTCGGCCAGTTCCCCAGATCTAATTATGCGGGTGGTCAACTCTCCGAAAGTTAAGACACGGTAGCGAATAATCACTATCGAGTTGGCCCCATCATCATTCATCATCTTTGCAAAGCCCGCGGGGCTGATTTTGTGTAAGTGATACCTCAACTACCGAAGTAGCTCCCGAGCAGCCCGACTGCTTAGTGGACCGCACAGCTCTGCACTGTACAACCTGGAACACTACGCCGAGTCAGCACAAAATTACCGACAATTCCTCCCGCTCAGTGCCTTTGTCCTGACAGGAAATTAGCTTCAGTCAAAACAAAGGGAACCAGGACAAGCCACGTAGGGGTGTGAGCCCGTCTAGGCGATAACTCGTGCCACTTCCTTGCTATCCATCCAATAATGATGGCGAGTTGTGCTTTCAGAATAGCTACGGAGGTGGCGGCATGGAGTGCAGCTGTCCGGATAGCGTCGGGGTTTGCGCGCGTCTGCCGCCTTTCTATCCGATGATGATACCACCCATGATGATACCACCCATGATGATACCAGGCCAATGTGTCATGCAACGCCTTTCTCACCTATAAGACTAGGACTCAAACTGCAAGTGTGGAGATCAACGACACACGGATCTGGTGCATGGCAGATGGAGCGCGGTGCGCGTCATACAGATATCGGCCTTGCGCCAAGGTATCTTTTCCTTGCTAAAAACAAAAATCACTAGTTAGGTACCTACTTAGTGCCTACCGTGTGAGGTAACCAGCTGTCCTCAGTTGGCTGGCGAGCTCATCGAGCTTCCCCAGAAACTTGGCCGATTGGGTGGGCCAGCGTACTGACGCAGAGCATTTCAATGTCCTGGAATGCCAGAATTGAGTCGGTGCCACAAGAGCTGACTGAGAACTGACTGAGAACGCTTAACCCGCTGGCGATTGTCAAAGCTCATTTCCTGTGCCCCCAATCCTTGGATAGGGCACAGCGTCTCGGCTACGTTGTCGTATATTCCGGCTTATTAAAGTGGAAGGGGCTTGATTTACTCACTTCCCGAATCTGCTGCCGGGCTTTTAGCTCGGCGGCCACGACCCCGCCTAGAGCTTCCTCCACTGGTTCAGGGCACCAAGCAAGCCAAGCCATTCCTCTCTCCGTTATCCATCCATCCACTTCCAGACGCCGTCTCGCCCTTCCCGGTGTCTATAGCCCAATAGGCTCCCCTCAATAGGCCCTCGAGTGAATGCAATGCGAGTTATTTCCCCTCCATTTAGCTTGGAAGGCTCTCTGGGGTGCGAGCCGTTTTCCGTTTTCCGCCACAGCGTTCAAGTATATATCCAACGCCGGCCTGGGCTGCTCGCTCACGATGCTGTTCTCTGCTTCCCCCAATGCCGCGCGGGACTCTGCAACAAATCCGACACGCTTCAGTTTCAAGAAATATTCTGCTTTTTGTCCTTGAAGCCAAATAATAACTCGATTATCCCCTCTCCACATCTTTCCGTCGTGCCTCTCTACAATAGCTATCATGACGTTACAACAGCATACAGCTTTGCGACCGTCCCACTATGACATCGGTGAGTATTTGCACTACTACGCCGCAGAAGATCGTGGCCACTAACACTCCATTATCCAGTTATTGTCGGAGCCGGTCCTGTCGGCTTGATGCTTTCCACATGTCTCGCCCGCTGGGGTTATAAAATCAAACACATTGATAACCGCCCGGAGCCGACGGCTACCGGCCGCGCTGATGGCATCCAGCCCAGATCGCTCGACTTGCTCCGTAACATGGGCCTCAAGTCTGCGATCATGGCACACAAACCTGCTCGTGTCTTTGAGGTTGCATTCTGGGACCCCTCTGATACTGCATCCGGTATCTGTAGGACGGGTACTTGGGCTTCGTGCCCTGACTTCGTCGATGCTCGCTACCCATTCACCACCTTGCTTCATCAGGGCCACATTGAGCGGGTTTTTCTTTCGGACCTCGAAAAGAACGGTGTCCAGGTCCAACGCCCGTGGACTATCACTGGCTTTCAGTCGGATGAGTCTCGCGATCCCGAATACCCTGTCACGGTGCAGATTGAGCATGTGGATGGCAGCGTCAAAGAACAAATACATGCCAAGTATCTTTTCGGTGGCGAAGGGTCCAGGTCGTTTATCCGTCAGCAGTTAAATATTGGAATTCGGCACAAAGATCCAATTTCTCATGTTTGGGGCGTCATGGATGGTGTTGTGCAAACAAACTTTCCCGACATCAAGGTGAGCAACCCCTTGACCTCATCAGCTTGGCGGCGTGTTGAACCGTGTTTAGATGAAATGTACCATCCATAGCCATCATGGATCGGTCATGGTGATTCCCCGCGAAGATAACATGGTGCGCTTGTATATCCAAATTGCATCGTCCACGGATCCGGATTGGAACCCTCGGAAAACAGCCACTGCAGAACAAGTCCAAGAATCCGCCAAGAAGATTTTCCAACCCTACTCGATTACATGGGAGCGAGTGGAGTGGTACTCAGTATATCCCATTGGACAGGGCTTGTCCGATCACTATTCTCTAGACCAACGAGTCTTTCTTGGCGGCGACGCCTGCCATACCCATAGTGTAAGTGTCATCATTTCTCCGCTTGGCAAGCTTACTGACACCCATGTAGCCCAAAGCTGGCCAGGGCATGAATACGGCTTTCTTGGACGCACAGAACTTAGCTTGGAAGATACATGCAGTGGAGGCTGGCTTCGCTGCGCGTGATATCCTCAAGACATATGAGATGGAACGTCGCAGTGTTGCTGAAGCTCTGCTAGACTTTGACAACCGCTACGCAAAGCTATTTTCACAACGACCTCATGAACAAGACAGCGAAGCGGCATCAAAATATCAACCTGCAGATGAAATGACCGATAGCGAGTTCATCAAGACGTTCAAGGAATCTTGTGAATTCACAAGCGGATATGGCGTCTCTTATGGGCCCAACGAGCTCAACTGGTCGTCGAAACATGTCGCTCAGTCACCATTGATCCATCCTACCGGGACAACGCTGACGACGGGCCGTATCTTTAAAAACTCTGACGTGACGCGAGTTTCCGATGCGAACGTTGTTCATCTTGAGCAAGAGGTGCCCTGGAATGGATCTTTTCGGTTATTTCTCTTTGCTGGAAACCCTGAAAAAACTGCGACTGCAGTTGCCGATTTCGCCCACTACATGCAGGATACCCGCTCCTTCTACGCCAGCTATCTACGAGAAGACATTGACAATGTGTCGCATCATGAAAGACATAACCCTCATAGCAAATTTTTCACCATTTGCACTATCCTCGCCGCTAAACGCCACCAAATCGAGATAGAGAAACACCTTCCTCCGCTCTTGGCACGATACCGTGATCATGTATACGCCGATGACCGGTGGGATCGACATTTCCCAAATGCTGATGCCGCAGCGCATGCTCGTATGGGACTGGACCCAGAAGATGGCGGTGTCGTCGTTGTCCGGCCTGACGGTTATGTCGCCATTATCGTGCGCCTAGTTGAGGGCAACGGTACCGTGGAAGCTCTTAACGATTATTTTTCTGCGTTTTGTACCAAGAAGATGGGTGGCCTCGAGGCGCACTTGTAAGTATTTCGAGCTCCCGACCTAATGAACAACCAGTCCTAACTGGTTCTCTAGGGCAGACGGGACGGCATCGCGATGCGTCGACCTCGGAGGATGGAGGCATACAAAAAGTCCCGGTATCTCCATCTGAGTCTGTCATACAGCATCCAATTTCCCCTAGGGTGGCCAGCACATGCTTTGGTGTGACGTTTACGAGGCGGTAAAGGAGACGCGTCACCAGTTGTAAATATTCAGCATTCGCTTGTAGATACGTGTAAGCGCTTCCGCTTCTGCACCGATGAGCTAAGCAAAACATTCGGTATTTTTGTTTCAGTATCCCTCTACCCTTGTGTGCCAACGGGTTGGTTCTGAAAATGCACACGTATCTGTCGTGCATTTTCATTTCATCTCTTGTCTGGGTTTCGTTATAGATGCATTAGTGGTTACCTAACTGGAGCTGTAGGGAATGATGTTACCTGTGTAGGTATTATTAGTTTTGGAATTAGGTGCCCCACTAGACTCGCGCGTGGCGCATTTTGCCGGTATTCTGCCGGCGCATTCCCACCACTGCAGTAACACCTGAGATCCAGTGCCAACATCCTAACTTCACATCATTCTCAGTCGCTTTCCAGCATCCAAGTAACGAATTATGAGCAAAAGGTTATATAGAGGTAATACAAAACGGTTAACACTCTTCAGCCCCGTTTCTAACAGGGGTATAGGGGCCAGGAGATCTTGACTTCACCGCGTTGGAGTTTTGTTTTTCTAGGCATGATAGGAAACATTCGGTCGGCACTCGGTGATGCCGTCGGAAAGCTTTGTAAGCTACTTCACCATATCACTATTGGAGCTCTCCTGACCTCCCAGTTCGCCATGATCATGCCGCTGCGCATATCCGGGAAAAAGACCCTACGGCGAAGCGCCTCAAACTCAGCGCAGCACCAGTGGCCCGCGACGTAAACGGTTCCACGGAAGTCAAGACAGAATTTCTCCATGAAGTCTTGGATCTGAATTCAAGTGAGCTCGAGAAATCTTCGCGCGCCGGTGATGCGAGTTTAGGCAGCCACTCTCTACCCTCGCCACCACCGTCACCAAAACAGCGCGTGGTGCGTCAACCGCGCAGCAGCGCGCGATGGTTCATCAATAAATTCAGGTCCTTCTCAGACGACAGGGCGGCGGGACTGAGTCTTGGCGATGCTTTTGAGGTGACGCACACAAGGCCTTCAACCAGAGACATCTTCAAAAAGAGGCGTCGACTCGCCTCACGTCAGACACCAAAACGGCCCGGGGTGTCACAACTTCCTATGCCAGTCAGATTTACAGACAATAAAAGGAATACGGAACAACCCAAGCGGAAAATACCAGCCTCAGACGAACTACCAGACCTCAAGAAGTTGACACTTGAGACTGCACCAAGAATTTCGACAGCGGCGGATAAGAGGTTTGCTGAACGATTCTTTGCTCCGAGAGAAGACTTTGACTACGTCCCAAGCTACTCAAAGACTCGTGAAAAGCCGGTAAACCATGATGATCGCATTGATGCCATCCTTGCTGAGAAGCAGCCATGGTCGCTTGAACTCAATACTGCCAAGGCCAAAGTTCTCGAGGCACAGCGCATACCGCAAGTCTTAGATGAGGATATTACCCGCGAGTACGTCACGAATATGCAACTACACAAAATCCGGGCTCCCTGTCGACCGTTATTACATTCATTATCGGACCAGATATGCAAGAGGACCATGAGTACGGTACATGCGAGCCCGGATACTGTCCTCGCAAAGGCGGCTGATTCTACACCTCTGCATCGGCATGACTTTTGTAGGGTTATACCGAAGACGGAGTGGCTAAACGACGAAATTGTCAACGGAGTTTTGTCCTGGCTGGACCAGGCAGTCAACCACATTGGCGGAGTGGACGACCCGAAGACGCAGACGAGAAAATGCCTTGTCATGACATCATTTTACTATAAGCAGATAAAAGCGGCCTGCAAAAACACGCAAAGGACGCTGAAGCGAAAAGGAGTTACTAAGGAAAATCTGCTCAATGTCAACACTATCTTGCTGCCAATCTGCGAACACTCGCATTGGACGTTGATGGTCATCAACCCGTCGAAAAAGACGGTGGCCCACATCGACTCACTAAATCCTCGTGGGACCAGGTCGGTGACGGAACTGGCTCTGATGTGGATGAAGGACGCATTGGACGACAAGTTTGTGGCTACAGAGTGGAAGACGATTACGTATAACCACCCCGCGCAGACAAATGGATACGACTGCGGTGTGCATACGATATGCAACGCAATATGCGTTGCCGTTGGTGTCGATCCGTCCGTGGCATACAAGGCTACGGATATGCCTGCACTGCGAGTGCAAATGTCGGCCGTGCTGGTGAATGGTGGATTCACTGGTGAACTGGATCTTCTGGGATTCTAGATACTTGTACGCATAAGAGCATGCAATGTTGTTTTGCACTGTACTGTCTGTTTGTTATTGAGCACCGATATCCCTCCTTGCAATCATTGAATATACCGCAGCACTTACTAGAACAGCCCGCTATCCCCGCCCAGATGGCAGTGGAACAAGCGTCGAGTCCACCCACTTACGATAAACTCATTCTTGTGCCATCCGATGATTAGAGTTTCTTTGTTTGCCGTTCTAAATGGAAATTTTCTCGCAGATACACATTCGCTCGCAGATGCACCGATGGCTTGAATGCCAGCCACCACCATCATCATCACCACCACCACAACTTTTTTTTTGTTGTCGGCCAAGAGGGCGACTTCCGAGGCAGCCGTTGAAGGGGGGTGTACAGATCAACGGGGGACGCTGCTTGGAAAGGCCTTTGGTTGGTGGAAAGTTACAATTACGCGAATGATGAGGCTGTTAAAAATGAAAAGGGGACTAGTTCCAGCCCTGTGGCGTGACTTGTGGGCAAATGGGTTGATACGGGAACGAATTTTAGCAGAAGGCTTGCTATTCTCGTCTGGTGGTTGTGGCAAGGCTAAGAACTCATTCTCAATCCCAAGTTGACGGTTGTGTGTGGGTGGGCGGGCGGCGGGAAGATTTTCGATGGCCTCTTTGTGGGTCGCCCAGTTGTTCGGGGCCGATGTAACTCGTTGTCGCTCCGGCATTGTGCGAGGCCAGATTCGTGAGGCTTGACGAATGCGTCGGTAGATGCTAGCACGAAGAGGAAAAATCAGGAGACGAATGCAATAAATCGGAAGGAGACTGAGGGGAAGAGCTACATGGAAGTCTCAATACAAAGCAGTGAACTCGCACGGTATGCGCTGACGCGTCACATGAAGAATTACGGCAACGTACTCGCACTCATCCTCGACATAGAGGCGGCCCCGATATCCGAACGGGGAACCTTAAAGTACGGAACGACGACTTGTCTAGCCGCTGATCAGACTGGCGGCAGGCAACCCCGACGATATACAGTGTTGTGCGTCGTCATCGTAGTCTCCTGGCTTTTGCTTGGCAGCAGTCTATTCAACACATACGAGTCAAACTCGCACGACATCCCTCTGACGTCCTAGCACCGGCTCAATCGCGGCGGGTAGGCCCATTGCGGCGGGTGAACGGCTTGCTCGGTCACGGGCAGGCCGGGCCTCCGGCAAACTACGGCGCGGTACTGGCGCCGGCGAACCGCCAGACGCGTGGCGTTGTCGGCGCGGTCTGCCCGGGTCATCTATGCGCGACGCGCGGGGGGCGCGGGTGCCAAGGTTTGGGAGGCAAATCAACGCCAAGAGTTTGGCTGTGGCAATGCAAAATCCTGCGAAGAAATGTGGCCAAAGTTGGGAGCCCTGACTGAAATGGAGAGCTGCCGACATCCGGAGGCGCAGATTAGGGGAAAACATGCCACGCTTGTTTTCGGCAGTGCAGTGCCCAGCTGAACTTTAAAAAAACGCATCTTTACAAGAGAACGTTCGCGATCCACACACAGCTAGCATCTCGGGGTAGTTACTGTTGGCCACCTACGGGACGTCCATTTACATCCGTTATTGGCCTAGTGGTTGCCAGTGACCCAGGTTGAACATTTCCGTACCTTTTCTTAAGAGACTCGAGCATATATATCCATCAGTCCACAGGGGGAAGAGGAGTAATAAGTAATAAATAGCTGTTCAACATCCATGCACTTTGTTGATGAGCAAGAGCCAAAGGCGTTCTTGGGACCGACCAGTGGCACGCGACCAGAAAAAAAAGCAGCCCACACAGAGGACAGACTTTCCATTTACTCTTGGTAGATCAATAAAACGGGCATAATTAACCCAGCTGCGATCGGGGGCATTTACCCAATTCATGCACGATAATACGCTTGCTATTCATGCATGGGCATTTCAATAGGGTGTATCGACAGGGAATTTGCCACATCTCAGGCCATCTCGACCAAGCACGCATACAGTGGCGCCACAGCCCAGAGTCAGTTTCTTCCTGCGTTTCCTGATCTGAAACAAAGACCTTCTGTCTTCTGGGGGCCGTGGGGGG
>MWMN01000016.1:31019-177700 GCA_002968875.1 Cordyceps cicadae | reverse complement strand
GGCTTCCCGTCCCCTTGGAGTAACCTACATTGGACGAGTTGGCGAAACCTACATGTCACCGCGGGTGAAAAGGGTAAGCTGGGCGGACAAGTTTACTTGAAACGTCGCTCAACAAGAACTTGTGGCTTCACTAACTAGTTAGTTTTTCACCCTTTCACTCTTTAACTGCGTCTCGGCCGCCACGCCAGCCGCCACTAGACCCTAGAATCGTAAATTACTGATCCCTTGTATCGTGCGACTGTGTGCTTGTGTGTAGGTAACCAACCATACCTAAAAGACCCAAGGTTGGAAAGCTCATCGGTGTGCAGGCTGATTGGCAGGCGAAAAGTCTCTTGCTGCCGCACATGAAGTCGAAAACGGATAAGCGGGCTCGCGAGTGTGGCAGTCAATGTAACCTCTCGGGCGCCATGTGCTGCAGTCAAGACGTCAAGTGCCAACCCCATGATGCATGCTCGAATCTTGAGCATGAGATTTCGCAGGATTTCTAGTGTAACGGAACCGACTCATGCACCGCAGTGTTGCCCTTGACAGCGCTGTTACGCACAGAAATTGTAAGAAAATTTTCGGCGGAATGCACACACATGTTCACGGATAGAGGAGAGCTTGATCGTGACGTATTGATTACCCGATGCTCCTCGCCATGGTTTCCAGATTTGCCATGCCATGGACACACTGGTCATGACGCTCGCGCCACCATGTTTCCAAAAACTTCCATTCACAGACTCTTGCAAAAACTTGCTCAATCAAGAACAAGAATGTTTTCTTGGGCTGCTGTGCATTGCAGCGCTGACTGTCAAGGGCAACCCTGTGCGTTGTTTAACCGGGCCGCAGACCTCTAGTGGTAACGAGTGAATACCAGATAGTATAGAAAAGCGGGCGATGTTCAAAAGTGTCCCGCAAAGACCAACCACGCATCACCCACTGCGCGCTTCGATGCGTGGTCAACAGCAAGGATGGATCGCTATTGGTTTGCTGATGATGCGGTTGAGAGGGCTGGCCAGGCTACCCGCCACGTCGACGATGCACCTTGCAGAAAAGACTCGTGTACCGTGTGCAAGTGGATGGAAACGTGTTTCGTATGTAATTTTAGTCGCCAGCAAGGGATCCATCCCTCCGTCCAACGGCAAGACCTCTCGGAATAGGAATGGTGCCCGAAATGGAGCTCTGTGATGGACAATTAAGACAAGGTCAAGATACCAGGGTCGCAGTGCATGCATGCAGGTGGGATGGGGATGGGAGCGACATGTCCGTAGTTTTCCAATCCGAACCATCGAGTGGATCGTGTCGGGGAATCAAGAAATGCTCACCAAAAGGATCAAGGTGAGTGGTGAGAGCAAGGCAAGGAGGGCACGCGCCCATGTGACGTTGAAGGAGAATATTTTTTACAGTGTGTGTTGCAGTTGAGACGGAGATACTGCGAAGCGGAACTCGGCACTGGGTCAGGTAGGTTACATTAGGATAGCAGGTACCTACTAACCATAAGGTATCTAGGTAGGACTGTATGTATTCTTACATATGGAGGAGAGTTGGCTTACAACTAGCTACATACATAGCATGGAGGCGCTATTCCTTGGGCAGTTGAACAAAATTGCCACCACCAAGGTAAATAGTTGGTGGCATTATCCTTTCCGTACGTACCGTCGGTTGGGTTTTATTACACCGAGCGTTCAAGTAATGAAGGATAGCATGGCAAGCTACGGCAGAGCGAAGAATACTTACTAGGCTCATGGTCCGGTATCAGTTGAGCCGAACTAAAGAATTAGGATGTGTTTTCAGTCTCTGGTCGCCTGCCATTGTGATCTAGCTACCAGTTCTGAACTTAGTGAGCAGTTTCTACAGCTGAATGACTGAGGCGCGCGGCTCGCCATGTCAGTGCTTGTAGGAAATGCCCACGTAGCACCATATCCCAGCATCACGAGAGCAAGTCACAACATCAGTGTTGTTGCTATTCGATGTGTAGCACCATGACAGGCTTGGGGCTAAATCTCACAACGGTCCACGGATCGCCACCACACATCCTGAGCCACACGGGACATCATTGCCTATGATGGCAGGCCGTGTGCTAGTTCAACTGCTAGGCAACCAACTAGCGTAAATTAACCGAATGGCTTGAGACTACACCGGCTTGGCAGTCGAGGAGAACATGGCCTGTCTTAACCAAGGCAGCGAGCTCGTCGTCGGTAGTTGTGAGGGCCTTGTTGCGACGTGATGAATTATAATTGTTGGTCAAGTTTGAGGCGGTCAGCAAACAATTTTGGCGAAGAGGCACGTGGGCGGTGCCTGGCCGTTCTCGGTCCAGGTTTGTTTTACCGCCTTCACTCGCTGCGTTGGTGCAGCGACAGGGCTTTGGGGCTTTGGGGGGAAGCAAACCGCCCTGACTGGAATATTGCAACATGCGATCCTAACCAATCGGCCACTGCGCGGTGGGCGAGGGGCCTGATAAATGTGACAGCGACGCCGGCGCTTGACAGGATTTAAATCTCGCTGCGCTTGTGCTAGCAGCCCCGTCGAATTCAGTCCGTCCTCACTTGTTAGTCGAAATCAACTCCAAGTTACCGTATCTGCAGACCAGCATTCATTTCGGCAGCGGCCCCGTCGCCAAGCCGTCGGCGGGACTCGGTGTGGAGGGCAGGCGAGCTCCGGCCTAGGGGCAATGCGTACGGAGTACAGACGGCATGGCCGATGGCCGTACAACCTTGGTAGCGGGCCTATGGAGGAAGAAGCGCCCTTCATTAGGTAGTTACTGGTACGTGTTGCGAACAATGGCGCAGGGATGTTAATAATAAGCTTTTTCCTTTCGCTTTATGTTTCTCGCTGGCGCGGAAACGGGAAAAAAAAAATTTGCTTTTGATAGAGGTAGTAGCAGCGGGCAATGACTGTATCAAGGCCATGGGGCTTTTTTGGAAAGAGAAACCAGTCACGGCGAAATGGAACACCTGGTGATCAAGACGTGAATCGGCGCCGATGGGACAAAACAGGCTATTCTTCGTGGAGAAGCAGTGCAAAGAAAGGTCGGGTAGAATCGTCAGCGAGGTACGTACGCAGGCGAGGTACGTATGCCAACACAAGGTTATTATGTAAGTCGCCGCTTGGTAAAGAAGGCGTTGCACAGATGTCCGGGAATGCCGCGGCGGGCATGCTGTAGGCATGACTGTGAGCAACGTGTTATTCGCAGTTCTCCATTCGCTAATGACTTATCTTACAATCCACCACGTTTTATTTTGCGCGGTTAATAGACTCAAGAGCGGCTGACTCGTTGGCGAGAGCGATATTTGGATTTTGTTCGGGACCGAATGCGCGAGTCGTCGTCGACTTTTGTGTTACAAGGAGTGTTCGTTGGGGGCATGTCGGTTGGTGGCTTCGTCGTGCAGGTAAAAGCCTTCCTCAGGGGTGGCACCTAATAACCATCATTGCTTTGATGTTGGTGGCGGCGGTGGCGGCGGCGACCACGGGAGGGAGGCCTTTGTTCAAAATACAGCCAACCGGATGCTGATGTGGACAAGGCTTTGCGCAAAGGCTTGCCAGTAAAGCAGGGTGTTTTAGGTGTCAAGCGACAGGTCAGTTCGGGCAAAGAAACTGAGACCAGTGTACCGATATCCGCACCTACTTGGTAGAAAAGAGAAAAGGGGCGGCATGCAGTTGAGAGTCCGTGGCCGCGATTTGTTCTAGAATGTCGAGGGGGGCCCGACGGATGGGGCCTATTTCCAGGTGGATGCCCAGGCGGCGTTCTGCCCTTGCAGCCTTATTATCTGTATTATCTGGATTTCAAGAAAACAAACAAAAACGTGGCTCCTTTGCTTCGTCGTCGCAGCAAAAATCGCAGTCTGCAACGAGCAGGGCGGCCTGAATGAAGGACTGAATGAAGCCTTTGCTATATGCATGGCCGTAAGGGCGTAAGGGACTACCACCACATCTTTTCACGTGCTTCGCAAATTAACTTGTTAGGCAGTGATGCACTATTTTATCTTGTTGGGCACTCTAATGAACATTTGTTAAAGGTTTGTTCCTTCGTGGGCTTCTCCCCGCTATGCGGAGCAAAGGACGCACTGTTCCATGACGCTGAACGAGCAGTCAGTCACGATGCGTGCGGTTGGTGGCATTCGCCCTTGGACCGACGGGCCAAGCAGGTCCGTGGACAGAAAAATACCATACGCGCGCTCCAGCACAGACGATTTGCCACCTGAAAATGTTAAAAATCCGCCAGGCCCAAAAGGACGGGAATGGGTCCTCCCATGGACTCATTGACTGACGAACCCACTGTCTTGGGCAATGTGCTCGCAACTTTTCTACCATCCTTCTAGCGCCGGGTCAGTGCTTTAGTGCTCTGTGTTTATTGAAGTGCAGCCAGCTTTTGGTTGGTCAGCTGTTCAGCTGGCGATCCACTCAAGTTGTCGCTCGACTTGACGGACCCGTCTTTCTTGCCCAGGATGGCTAAGCGCTGGGTCGTCGGACATGACATGCCTGCAACCCAGCAAGGCCGTTGTCGTTACTGACTTGTATTCTAGAAAAGAATAACGTACGGATGTAGTTGTCGCGCTGTCGCATAAACGCCATTGTGCTGACACAAACATTCTCACACGATGGGGCGATGCTGCTCGACTGCTCTGATTTGCTGCGCCGCAACGATTCTGAAAGTCATTACCTAACCCGCCCAGTAAGCCTGCCAATTGGAATGCCTACGGCATGTGCGGGCGGCCGGCAATCATTTCAGTGCCCGGCTTGGACGAGTCCTAAAAGTTACTTGGCCGTCTACAAAACCAGGAACAAACTATCGACAGATACATCCATGCCTCTAAGTTAGAGGGTTGTTAAACAAAATGCCCAGCGAGTGTTCCCACCCAGTTGCGTCAGAAATACGGGCCATTGCGGCCAGCCCGCCCCATCAGGGAGGTGCGTCGACTCGGTTTCAAAGGGTCACAATGGAATTTAGTCCTCATGAGTTATGCTGGCTATTGACTTATAACACTCGATTGCTATTAAAAATAAATATTCGGCTAATAAGAGCTTAATATACAGTGCCTTATTAGATAACTAAACGCCGTACCTATTCGGATGTATCTACATAGCCGCATGGTCTGCGAACGTACGGAGGGAGTACTTTGACTTGCCCTAATAATGCCTTGAGAGTCGCAGGTATCGTGCAGGTGCTAACTAGTTAGACCTTGTGGCCGACGCCCACAAAAGGTCGCAACCTGTCTCTCGCCATTCAATGCGTGCATCACCCCATGGTCCCGTTATTGTGGCTGCAGGGTTACGATAGAATAGCACGGCAACCAATGAATACATATCCGTACATGCCTACAGATGGGGTGCGGGTGGTTTGCGATGGCGTACCGGGCGGTTGGACACTGAAGGATTCGCACCATCACATACAAAATACGATGCTACGAGGTAGTTGTCGAGAGCGCTTGCCCGCCGCTGCGAACTTCGAATGACACAACAGATGACGGCGTACTAGCTGGTGCTTTTGAAATGGCGTGTTAGCCACATGATGTTGGCTCGCAGAAAAGGGTTGACCAGGGCTTGCGTGTTCTAGAAACAACCTGGGCGGCGCTGAAAAGCTCTAGGCTGCTGGTACATGCGATTCAAGGCCAAGCGCAGGGAGAAGCTGCGCGGACAAGGGTGCGTAGATTCGTGCTGAATGGGGCCCAGGATTTAAAATCACATGATGAAAAGGGAAAAGAAAGGAAAAGAAAAGAAAAGAAAAGAATAGAAGAGCATACCATCTGCCATCTATCAGCGTCTCTGGTCCAGTTGAGTCTGCTACCGCTTGAGTGACCATGCACGCACAAGGTTCACGAGAACACTGCAACAAGTACCAAGTGTTTCTCGCGTGTCCTCTTCTGGCGGAGAGGGCCTTAGCGGGGGCAGGCAGGGCAGGGGGCCTGGGAGGGTCCTGATGCCTCTCCCTCCCCGGACTTGACCTTTGCTCATCACCTCGACGCTGAACAAGCCAGGCAGAAAAAAAAAATGCTCCGATCATTATTTGCCCCCCCTCCCCCTTCGCTGTTGCTTCCACCCGACTTTCGCCAAATGTTCCAACACCCTGATGGGATGGGTGTACGCCCGGTTGCCTACCAACACACCCCTCCCCCACCCACCTGTCCACCATCCTCCGTTACAAAACTCGGTCGCTCCCACAGTTCTTCCAACCTGTTTTCCGTTTTTTGACTTTCTAATAATAAGTGGCAGACCCAAGCCTATCTCCTCCCCTCTCTCCTTAGCGCATCATCCCCCTGCAAGCCACCAAAACTAGAAGTTGCTGGTAGAACAACTTATTAACCACCACCAACCACCATTCGAAAACCATCGCCTCCCCGCTTCCACTGGTCATCCTTTCCTTTCCTCTCTACTGCCACGCACATCACCATCCTCATCCTCATCCTCATCGATTCTGCATTCCTAGCGGCTCGGTCTCTTCTCGCCATCACCATAATAGGATTCCGCCGCATCGCTGCACCTTTTTTCTTTTTCTTCTCTTGCCACGAATTCTTCTTCTGTCGCACACTGTCGATCCTGTCGTCCGACGTCGGCAAGCGACCTCGTCGTCCACTGGCCTCTCCTCCCCAGCATCCGTTACCGGTATTCTGGTCCAGACATCTTGGTCGCACCGCCCTGTGCACCTGTACGCCCTCGTTTCTCGCACCCCGTGTGCTCGCAAACCTAGCGTGACTCTTCTTCCTCATCGCTTGCCTTGGCCGCATACAAAACGACCTGACCACGCGCCTCCGCGCTCTCACCCGCGGCCTCTGTTGCACCCTCCCAAGCGAGTTGCTCCCTGCTGCCTCTCTTGGTCTGCTGCAATCACTGGTCCGCCGTCTCTTAAACCACAATCCCTTCGCGGGACCCAAAGTAGACATGGTTAGCCTTGTGGTAGACTTGACTCCCAGTCTTACTGAATTGTCACCGAGACCCTCTTCCGCATTCGAAGACTTATACGAAATCGACACATACTCGCGCCCTGCCAGTGACTTCTCCGCCTCGCGTCCAGGCTCTCCGAGGTACATCATGGCGGCTCACCAGCCTCCCACCCTCTCCGAGATTCTTCTCGACGTCTCGCCTCCTCCCTATACTCTTGCTGCCTTCATGGCCTACCTCTCTCAGAATCACTGCATGGAGACTCTCGAGTTCACTCTTGACTCCCAACGCTATGCCAACTATTATCAAGAACTCGCCTCCGAAGCTCAATGCGTCACAAACGCCAACGCCCGCCTCTCCACTCTCTGGCAGAAGCTCATGCAGGCTTACATTGTTCCCTGCGCTCCGCGCGAGGTTAACATCCCCTCACGTGTCCGCGACCGTCTTCTTATGACGCGCTTCAACCCCGTCCCCCCTCACCCCTCCGCTCTGGATGAGGCCGGTCGCATAATTTACGAACTTATGAACGACTCGCTTCTGGTCCCCTTTATTGAATCAGTTGCAGCTCTGCAAGTCGACCATGGCGAAGAGCAGCTTCGTTCTCCCCGATCTCACACCACGGCCAAGAGCCGAACCAGCCAGAGCCTCGATCTTGAAGGCCTAACCGACGACAGCGAGAGCAACTCTCCCGCCACCAGCGAGCCCATGACCCCTCCTACAACTCCGCCTACCACTTCGGAGTGGTCTTTCAATGCATCTCCGGGTGGCCTGCAACGCGCTGTCGCTGCCCACAACAAGGGCTGGAAAAAGATGGGAGAGAAGCTCGGCTTCACTCGCAAGGCTTCTAGCCGACGCCCTACCGCTACCTCTTCCTCGTCGAGCGGTTTTGGCAGCCGTCGCGGCAGTGGTAACAGCGCCACCTTATGAAGGTGCGTCGCCGTGACTGCAGCCAAAGGTCATGCCAGAAGCCAATTTGTGTACTTGCAGCTTGCGAGCAATACTCCGCATGTACAATATTTTTTTGACGACCTCGTTGACTGGGCACCGTCACGGCTCTGCACCAGCAGCCCCCGCGCCACTGACGACTCATATGGCTGGGAGGCTGAGTGGTTCCGCAAATAGCAAGCGACGACGACTCTTTTTTTTTTCTCTTTTTTCTTTGACTTTTCGACACGCAATCATGACGGCGATTATTTTCCGATATTTCATTGCTACGCATTTTCGGTGGTCCAAGAGCGTTCATTCTCCTATTAGACAACGGACAGTTTCTTCCTTCTAGACATGGTCTGCGATTCTTTTGGTTCCTTTTCGTTACGCTACTCGAGCGGCGAACGACTTTGTTTTATACGTTTTAGAGAACGCGGACACGACGGATTGGAGTTTGGTGTCATTTCTTTTTGCCTTGATATGTACAATAATTTTCGACCCTCGGACCCAGCATTTTTGTTGCACAAGACGCCAGCATATTCTTCATGGCGCAAACTACTTCTTCCAATGAGATTTTGGCTCTGCGTGTACGCACCAGACCACATATTACCTTATTCCACCTCAATCTCTCCGATTTGTGACACTGTGACACGACAATCACCAACGTCCACTACCCTCTAGGCAGCCGAGTTGGCCAGTGGTCTCGTTAACGGCTCAGTAGTTGCCCAATCCCAGATGGAATGTAGCAAACACGCAAGCAAACAAGTTCTTTGCTCAACAGAAAATGATGAGCAAAATCGACCCATACCTCCAGCAACCTTGCGGGCCGTGTTACCGATGCAACGGCCATGGTGCCGGCTTCTATCTCCTGATAGCAGCGCCGAATATCTCTTCTCGCTATTTATCTCCCTCGATTGCAACATTTCGAATAATGGAGGTCCTTTGATGCCATCACGTTGAGTGCCCTCGTGCTAGTAGATGGTGGAAGAAAACTGAACTGCAACGTTAGAAGAACCGACATGTCGTATTTTTAACCACACATTGCGCGATGTGCAGTGGGTGGCAGGATCTATTGATCCCCTACCAGGTACTTACACATCTCCGAGATGGGTAAGATACTCAAAATAGTTAAAATAAACATGGGTTTAAAAATAAATAAATAAAACACAAAACATGAGTAGAATTTAAAGAATTAATCGAACACTTAAGATATAAAAGATACTTGAGATATATAAACACATAAGATAGATAAAATACCGAAAATACATATTGCCACCTAGTGTACATGGATCAACGTTAAAGACTTTTCGGACACAAGACATGAAACGCGCTCGATTGCCCGTAGAACACACCCATCTTGACGAAAACGACATACTAGATGAAGAACTCAAAAATGGAAAGGAAAATCTGGATGGGAGCAGCGCGACAAAAGCCGAAAAACGAATTGTTGGAACTCCACCCAGAAGCAGGCCTACACGGTATTATACAGAGCGCCCTTCCCTCACCAGCAAATTGTTGACGATGCAGAAGATGCTATGTAACTGTCCAGAGAGGGAGCTGAGCCAGGACGATGAGCACACGACCAGTTGACGGGAAGTGGGTGGGCATCGAATGAGGCGTTTGGGTTGCTCGTAATTCCCGGCAGTCTTTCCCTTGCATCGCTAGTTGTCGAAACCACAGCAGAGAGGGGGGGTCCGTGACCGCTTCAAGGAAAGTTAGCATCGTCCACCGCCAAGACTACAGAAGCCCAAAAAGGGAGAGAAGAATGTCTGTCTATAACTTGGAAACGCCTTTATTAGTAAATTGAAACCATGATCCCAAGCTGTACTGACTCGGCAGTGCTAGGCGGGAGTGCGACCCCGTTTATTTCTGATAGGTGATCTCCGGTGTTGCGCACAGCGAGAGGGCGCGCGGTGCCAGGATAACAGCATGGCCGGCACCCCCTCTCCGTGACCGGATTAAATGTCGGCAATATGGTGTAGCGCCCCCCTCCCCCCGCATCTGGAGATAGCATTCAAAACATTCTTGTGGCCAATCACTCGTTCAGTTCTCCTGGGGCTTGTCGTGTCGTGAGTACATGTTCCACTCGAGCGAGTTGGCAAAGTCGAGCTTGCCCTGCTCAACTTGCTTGCGCGTGGCGGACAACATCGGTTGGGGGAGACCCATGTACCTGAGGAAGTCGACCGCTGTCGGAGAAATTGCAGGTTAGTTCATGAATCGGCAAATCAAACTGCCGCAGCTGTTACGAGGACAATACCCGAGAGTGATGACTTACTGTCCTTCCATTCCTTCTCTTGTCTGCGGCGATCCCACTTTAGTTCCTCTGCCATAATATCGATAACTCGAGGAAGAGCCTCCAGGGCTGCTTGAGCACTGAGAAAGGCCAGGCGCGTGCGTCTCGCCAGTATATCCACTGGCGTCTGCGCATACTCGTGACGGCAAGCATATCGCACCTCGCCATCTACGAAGGGGTAGAGCTGGGAGATACGCTCGCCACGGGCGGGGAAGCGCTGGTTTGTCGGCTTGCAGAGTGCCGCGACAGACCAGGCGCGATCTCCGTAGCTCTCGGTGAGATGCTTAGCAACCTCCGTCTCGACACCAAAGTGCTGGATCAAGGGGATAAAGAGCGTCCTGCTGAAGCCGTGTGCACCAATCAACCTCACGTTATGGGTTTGGCACTTGCCATCCAGGATGGCACCATCGTCTACGTGGTTGGTCCCACTAACTCGCGGGGCATTGTCGACTGCCTTGGTCTGGAGACTAAACTCCCCGACAGCGACATCAACGCAGTCTTGGGCCATCTGGCGGTACGTCGTCCATTTACCGCCAGCACAGGTCAACAAGCCGGATTGGGAGACGTCTGTGAGGTGGTTCCGTACGAGCGACTCGGTGTTCTTGGCCTTGGGATCTTTGACAAGTGGTCGGATGCCTGACCAGGCGGCCAACACGTCGCCTCGACGGACACGGATTTCGGGGGAGAGGTAGCCTCGGATTTCGTCGAGGATCCATTTTATGGCATCCTCGTCCGGGACAGGGTTGGGAGTGATTGCGCAGGGTGAGTCTGTTGTGCCCGCAATGGTGTTGCCCTGCCAAGGGAGGAAGAAGATAACCCGACCGTCAGAGGTGGATGGATCCAACAGACCCATCTTGCCCGGACTATAGTAACCTGGCAGGATGACATGAACGCCCGAGGATGGCGCGACGATATCCTTGCAGGTTTCGTCGTCCATTTTGCGAATAGCATCCGTAAAGGGACCGGTACAATTGACGATGCACTTTGCGCGCACGGTTAAGTCCTCAGCGGGTTTGCCGTCGCGAACAGCAATGTTGTCCCGTATCTTGGCGCCGCAGAGGCGGCCACTGTCATCCTTTAAGAGGCTGGTGACCTCGGTATGGTTTGCGACCGTGGCGCCATAGAGGGCGGCCGTCATAGCGATAGATACGTTCATACGGGAGTCGTTGTGGGCTCCGTCGTAGTAGACAAGAGCGCCAACGAGGTCCGTCTGCTTTAGCATGGGGAAAGCCTCGAGGGCCTTGCTGCGGGTAAGAAAGTAGGAGCTCTCAATGCCTTCGCTCCCGGCAAGGATGTCGTAAAACTTGGTTCCAGCCCAGTAGTATGGCGCCTTCCACCATTTATCCAGCGGCAGCATGATTGGCAGCCACATAGAAAGATGAGGCGCAGTTTGTAGAAAGTACTTTCGCTCGGTGAGTGCTTCACGAACCAGCTTGTATTGATTGTAGTCGAGATTCCAAACGGCCTTTTCCAGGTACCGGACGCCGCCATGGACCAGTTTCGTGCTCTTGCTGCTAGTCCCACTGCTGAAGTCGTCGCGTTCCACGACGGCTACGCGGAGGCCGCGAGTCACGGCATCGAGAGCGACCCCTGCGCCGGTCGCGCCGCCGCCAATCACCAGCATGTCATATACGTCGTCGGGGGAGCCGCCGCCGCTCAGGCGCAGCGCGTCGAGCTGCTCCTGGCGGGACTTGACGCGCGGAAATCGTGGCATCGTGAAGGAGCCATCGGGGGCATACGTCGGTGGCGGCACAGCGGCAGATGAGTGGCCAGGAATGTTTCGAGGGCGATAGCTGTAGACCAGGACAGCTCCAGTGGTCGCGATGGCTCCTGGGAGCAGCAAACGGCGCAGCAAACGGCCACCTGCAGGCATGTTGTCGGCTACTAAGACGGTAAGAGCCTGATTTCCAGGCTGCTTTTTTTTTTTTTGTTGTTATGGAAATCAAATCAGAATGCCGATGAAAACAATCGTATCGGACGTGTGCTGTGTGGCCCCTGGACGCTGGACGGACGATCCGTCGTGCAAAGGCCGCAGTTTGGCTGTTCCGGCTGGCGCGTGAACTGACGTCAGACTGCCAATTGACTCGTAGATCCGTAAGCTAAGGTGATCTATTGGCTCAATGTCTTGAACACGAGAGGAGATGAAGCTAGAGATGAAAAGATGGCAATCAATGCAGGGCTGACCCCGCCGATAAGAAGCCAGAAGTTTTGGGGTGAAGCAGCTACGAACTAACCTCCTAGCTTAGCTTGGTGAGTCTTGTTTGGCAACAACTGAGTTGTTGTACGGCGTTGGGATTGCGGAGGCATCAGCAGCAACAAAGCATGCGCCGTGTGGACCAGGAGGCAGGCCAACCGTCGGTCCACTGTAAATTCACCCACTCGAACTCCGCTTTCGACCCAAAAAGAAAGACGACTTGCGGGAATCGTTTGAATATTTCTCTCTCATCCAATGCTACGTCTATAACCTTCCAAGTACTGCGTGCCTCAGCTGTCGGTGGCCAACTGCATAGCAACCCTCGCTCGAATTCGATGGACTAACTACTTCCCGCCACTTGCAGCAGCTCATCTGCGAGTCTTGCCAAGTAAAATTTTCGTGTCTCTTCTGGCAGTTGTTGGAATTGCTTTGCAATTTTGGCAACATCTTGTCTGCCCTTTTCATAGGCCGCCAGATCCCTGTTCCCGTACACATCTCTGCCAGAGGCGTACCCGCTGCTCAGATCGCGGAAAAAGACATTTACTGCAACACTCATGTCTGTCGTGGGCGCTGCAGCATGCAACCAAAGAGGTGGCAGGAATAAAACATCACCGGGGCCGATCATAGCTTCATGGGGCCGAGTGCTCGCCAGCTTGGCCGTTTCAAGCGCTGCGAATACGTCCACGCTTGAGCTGGAGGCCCCGGGCGCAAATGCCAGTTGAGATACATCACTCGGTGGAAACAGTATCATGCGTTTGGATCCGATAATCTGAGCATACACATTGGCCATGACCTGGTTTGCAATTAGACTCGAGGCACAACAGAAGGTCAGAGCTTCAGACTCACATCGTAGTGTAACCACATGTTAACCTTGCCAGAGACGCGCAACACAGAGCTGAAAATCTGCGTCTGTACGTAACTAAGCTGCTCCGGCAGTGAAAACTCTGCGGCCAATCCGGGGTAGTCGTCTTCAAGCATAGCCGGCCGCTCGGCCGGCTTGTCGTTCGACAGAGAGCGTAGGTACAGTCGATCGCCATTACTAGCTCGGGTCATGATGGTGCCAAAGTCATCTGTGATATATCTAAAGTTTTTCGCATTGAAATCCATCTTACCAGATTCCAGCAGGCATTCGTGTACCACCACCTAGCTCAGAGGTCAGAATATAGACCAACACAGTCAAAACAGAATGAACTTGCCTTCTTGTCGCGTCCCACTCTATCGGTCATATATTCAGCGGTCCACTTCTGGAGACAGTCTCCCAGGTGCAGGTTTTCGATGACTACGGGCTGGCCTCGCCGGAGAATGCCCTCAAATTCAGACGCAGAGCTCAAGCTAAGCCGCGGGATGGTCGACATCTTAGCTTTCGCATCGGGTCTGCCAGCGTCATTTCCCCATGGGGCAGAGGCGCTGCTGACAACGCGAGGGGAAGAAAGAAAATTCACCCGAGCAAATTGACCTCCTTCCTTTGGTGGTTCCCGCTCACCACTGAGGATTGTAGGCATTTGGGCTTGATAAACATTCGTGTCCCAGAAGGTGCCCATGGAAAAGCAGGTCGCACCGCCTCCGGCAACGATGACGCGGTTGCCTTGGCACACCACTGAAGATCCAATCATAAATGGCTTATTTTCTGGGTCTTCTGGGCACAGCTTGAGTTTGGCGACGTCAAATTCGGATCCCGACGTGGTCAAGCAATATATTGTTTGTCCACTGACGGTCTGCCTTCCGCCCATACCTCCGCACACAAGCGTGTTTCCATTCATGTCAACAGCCTGCGCCCCAAAGATGGACAGTTCTGGGTTTATCTCGTTGGTTATTGTCCTAAAAGTGATGGTGGGCTTTTCACTTGTCAGCTAGGCCTGCTTGGGAGAGACAGGATATTACTTGCCTGTTGGGAGGCCGTCTCAAGTGACCACTCGTACTTATGCTCGACAATAAGGCCGCTCCTTTCAATTCCACCACAGAAGAGACCGACGTGCTTGCCATCGGCAAAGCCCGCAGATTTGTTACATAAGATGGAGCCGAAAGATGGTTCTGGCACATCCCCAGCGACTTTACACTGAAGCCAGCCTTTCTCGGGATTGAACACGAAGTAATTCCCCGAGATCTGCGAAGCGCTCGTTTTACCCCCTGCTACAAGAACCAGGGAGGTTCCAGCCAGCCTCAAAGCAGAATGACGATAAAGGGGAGTCGGCAGCTTCCACGTCTGCGTCCAGCCCCTGTCGTGGTCATTTCTAAAAATCCAGCAATCTGAGAATGCGCTGGCCGGAGAACTACGTCCTCCTATAAGCAAGACGCCGTAGCGACCTAAGTTTGTAACTGTAAAGCACATACGCGGGGAGGGGCCTGTCAATGGCAGCACTGGAGAATGTGCTGCTCCACCATCAAGAGAATAGACATCGTAAGTATCCTCCCGAGCATTGTGCCCTAGTCCCATAATGTTCAATGCGAAATTCCGCCCTTCAACATCTGAGAGGGTTGTGAATGCTCCGAAGCGGCGTTTAGTGCTGCCAGGAATTGCTGTGAAGCGTATATCGAGCTCTCTGCAAGGCGGTATTTCGGCGGTTTGCGAAGGGATCGTTCCGTTGGCCGCATGGGTATTCTCAGTCGCTGACGCATGTAGAACAAAGTAATGACGCGCAAATAGGATGAATTCTTCCCATTCGTCGAAGGGCTCGATATCATCAAGGGCAGCTCTTTCGTCTGCACTCACAAACTTGCCGCAGCACCAAGCATCCCACAAGTCCCATATTCGCACACTCGACCATCCGCGTGACCTGAACCTGTTGAATTGATCGTTGACAGTCGGGTAATGTCCAACAGACCGCGGCGGAGTCTTGAGTTTGTCAAAGTGCTTCAGCATTGTCTGGGCGAATGGGTGGGCACGACTGTAGGGCAAAAGCTGCTCCAAGAGGCAGAACTCGGCTTTGCCAACGGTACTCGCCCACTTGAGCAAATTATCTGCGGATTCCGTATCCATATAGGTTACGGAAACTTCAGCAACAAAGAGGACCGGGCAGTTTGCCAAGTCAACCAGGCTTTCCAGTGCCTGACGAAGTGCTGCCAGCTCGCGAAGATCGCATCCAATCTGGCAGTATTTTTCGCTCTTCAACAGTACAAGGTCTTGGGCAGTTTTAGATATCGCAAATGAGGGCCCAAGTAGCTCTTTCAGCTGCGGTGACTCCAAAACCATGTCTCGTTTCTTGCGCATCAGGTCTGGGTAATCGATGTCAATGAACAGCGCGTCCTTGCATTCGTCTCCATATCTAACGTGACTTTGCCACGGCAAGACATCGCTGCGTGTCACTTCAGTATACACAGTTCCGTGAAGGCGGTCCATAGGCCTTACCTTCCACACCCGAGATTAATGACCGCTTTCTGGCCGCCAGACCGGGAAAGAAATTGCTTGACAATTACATCTATTACTCTCAGTCTCAGCCAATAGCCACGGTTGATGAGTGGCGCTCGTCGCTGAAACTTCTTGACAAAGTAACGAAAATAATGAGGCTCGTCTGGGTAATAAAGCCTTTCGACGCTGCGCTTGGAAACAATGCTGCTGCTATTGGTCTAACGAGTTACAGAATTAGACACTATTTGGATACTCCTTGTCGAGTTTCGGGTCCAAGGAAAACCTACACCCATGATCAGATCGTCAAGAGCCTGAGACCTCTGTCCCAGAGAAGCGGCGGGGTTTGCCGGTATCGACGGCGCTGGAGACTCCATCATCGTTCCGCAAGCTCAAAATGAGTTACGACAAATTATCGCAGTATTAGCGCAAGATAATTTGGAAAGTCTCGTACATGCAGCTATGTACAAATTCGAATGAGGCTTTCTTTCTCGCCCTTAAATCAGGGCTTTTTTTTTTTTTGGCGGGCCATGTTTGCCCAAGCTGATTTGATTAGGTAAGGCAATCGAATGTCTCCTTGCAAGAGGAGATAGCTACCGAAATTCTTCAATACGCATTGGGATTGAGAGTATCAGAATGGGGATGAAAGGGGGGGGCTTAATTGCTCTCTACTATCGTAACTGTCACTTCTCCCAAGCAGTTGCACGGAGGCACAGCCGACCTGCAATAAAACCTGAGAAACCTGGCTGATTGTCTAACCCGGAGCTGTCCGGGTCATCCTCCGTATGTAATAGACATGGGAGCCAAATAAATGAGTGTAAAGTTCTTTAAATTGGGCCCCCTCTGTTTGCCATGTGTCCAAGACAGATTTAAGGTCTATGTCACTTGCCGGGCGAACTGGCGTTGTTCATTCGTGGTGTTTGGTTCGAATTCATCGCACCAAACCTTTGTTAAATACAAGACGGAGGGAATATTGCCTAGGTATATAAGGCAGTTATTAAGCCGGGTCTTCCTGGCCTGCGTTCACTAGAAGATTTTGAAGTTTACAATCGGTAAAGCTCATATAAAACAACAGTTGAATAGCTCTCCCCTCAATTGTTTCTCGTCAGGACGTTCAACGCGAAAGAGTCCAGCACGTCGATCATTACCAGCTGTAAAACCAGGCCCCAGGTTTTTCACAGAAACTAGCGGCTGGAATGAATACCTAGGCCATTTTGATTTATTTGATGAGCACGTTTACAAGTTCAACTCGGAGCTTGTGGCAGCTGACAGCATACAGTGAGTGGGTGGTGAGTGTGCTGCGGTTTCCAAGACAGCAGCCGCACCAAGACCCTCAAGCTATATTCCCACAAATGACAATCTGTTCGCTGGTCGCTGCCACCATGTGAATGAACACTCCCATTTTGAACAGAGTGACTTCCGTCAATTACGCGAATAGAGGCCGTGTATTTGGAAGCGGACTCATTCTGTAGTAGGGCGAGATGACAAAAGCTTTTGCGGAATCATGGTAGGTGAAGGGGGACGTGCAGGTATGTACATAGTACCTACCTGTGACTGGTAGCTAACTGACTAAATCGGTTACTTACCTAACTACAGTGGGTTGACAAAAGTTCCGCTCGATTCGGTACTTCCCTACTAAATTACACATAAAACACCTAGTTTTATATCTTTAATAACTAAAAGGCTATTATATATAAAATAATAAAGTAAATTTAATTAATTAATTAATATACTAAAGTATCTTTCTATTTCTTTACTTTTTATTTTAATAAAGTCTAGAGAAAGATATATATATTTAAAGTTAAAAGTATGTTTTTTAACTAAAATTTAAAAGATTTACTAGTAAAATAGAAGTACTTTTTACTCTTTAATTTTATATCTTTATAAAATAGTATAGAATAGAGGATAGAAAAAAGAAAATAGATAGAGAGATATTTAAGTATATAAATTAATTAATTAGATTTATTATAGAATTCTAAATATTATAAGAAAAGAGTTCTATTATATTAAATATAGGGTATTTAGGTGTAAAAAGGAGAATCGAGCGGAACTTTTGTCAACCCACTGTAGGTAGTTGGTAACTAACTCAGCACAAGGTAGATAGATAGGTTAGCAGGTAGGTAAGTGTCTACCCATCAAGGTACCTAATTACCTGTATGACACTTTGTTATTTTACTAGGTAGTTACTTATCAGCCGCAAACTTAAAGATACTCGTGTAGAAGGATGTAATTTTGTTCCTGCCACAGCGCCAGATGCGTTTGAACTACCTAAGCGGCCATGTCAGTATCTTGGTACCTCGGTGCCTCCACTAAGCTACGTACCTAGTACCGGAGTGCCTACCTTAAAAACTACCTTAGAAGGGGCTAATAAGGCACCTATGTATGTTGGTAGGAGGTAGCTACACCTACCTAGAGAACCATTTCACCTTCTTCTCCTTATGTTCCTGAGATATAGCGTTCTCCGGGACAATTCCTGGAGTGCTTGCTGATCGAGCTCGCTATAAATTGACTATAATTTAGCAATGCATCTTGTATTTACCCCGGATTGACTCCCGTGGGATGTGTCATCACAAGTTCCCCTCACCTGCAAACCAAAACCCCACACCCGCTAAAGGGAGCCTCACCACAGCTCCCTTGCAGCAGTTTGCGCTTCCCCCAGCCTCGCAAGCCGATCCTCCTCCACGTGCGCCATCCTGCCTGTCCGTCATTTGACTACACCGTCCAGTTCCCGTCAGAAACCCTCGACCCCGCGGACCGCCCTGTCACCATTTTCGCAGCATCTCGAAGCCTCAAACATCATCGCCAAAACGCACGCGCCCGCCCCCGTCGTAGCCACACCACCTCACCACCGCCCAGCCTTGTACAGAGCTGTTGTCGCCGAGGGCCGTCCGTCATGGCGAGCCCGGCCCTCAACTTCATCACCTTCAATCAGGACCACAGCTGTCTCGCTGTCGGTACGTAGCCGTCGTCTCCTCCATCTGCGAACGTTCCCAGCTCCTCTCTCAGTACCATGCCACTCCAACTGACTGATTCCAATCGAAGGTACCTCGAAAGGCTTCCGCATCTATCACACCGATCCATTCTCCCGCATTTTCAGCAGTGACGATGGCAATATTTCAATCATCGAGATGCTCTTCTCCACCTCTCTTGTTGCCTTGATCTTGTCTCCACGCCACCTAGTTATACAAAACACAAAGGTTCGCACCCGGATCATCCGTCCTATTCAGCGCGCCGGCTATTGACATTTGCCATCACAGAGAGCCTCGGTAATATGCGAACTCACCTTTCCTTCCGCTGTTTTGGCAGTGCGCCTCAATCGCAAGCGCCTAGCCGTCGTTCTCGAAGAGGAGATCTATCTCTACGATATTAGCAACATGAGTCTCATCTATACTATACCCACATCCCCTAACCCATCAGCCATTTGCGCATTATCACCCTCGTCCGAAAATTGCTTCATCGCATATCCGTTGCCGAAACCACGAGAAGACACCGATGCCAGAAGACCCGCGCATGCGCCACCGCAGTCCACTTACGTAGCTCCGACGGCAGGCGACGTTCTTGTCTTCGATGCCCTCACTCTGAAAGCTGTTAATGTCATCGAGGCTCATCGCTCGCCGCTGTGTAGCATATGCTTGAACAATGACGGAACCTTGCTTGCGACGGCCAGCGAGACCGGTACAATTATTCGAGTATTTTCAGTCCCTCGGGGCCAGAAACTTTATCAGTTTCGTCGCGGCACATATCCTTCAACCATATACAGCATGTCCTTCAATTTGAGTTCCACGCTGCTCTGTGTTTCCTCGACTTCCGATACTGTTCATATTTTTCGTCTGACGGTACCTCCAGGAAACAGTACTCCGGGCGGCGCGCCTATTGAGTCGCCTGGGTCTCCAAGACATGATCGTTGGTCTCGTGGTCGACTCCAAGATGAAACAGGCTCTCCCGGCGACAGTGCCGCCGAATCACCTAGAAGCGATGTAGTGGAACTCGCGAATAGCCCTGGAAAGGCCACCAATCGCAGGCAAAGCGGCTCCTTTGGCAACATGCTCCGTCGGTCCTCTCAAATCATGGGCCGTGGTGTCGCGGGCGTCATGGGTTCTTACCTTCCCCAATCGGTTACAGAGATGTGGGAGCCCATCAGAGACTTCGCGTTCATCAAGATCCCCAAGTCGACAGCTTCCTCCAACGCTTCGCGAATCACGGGTGGCTCGCCCACAAGCCCACTGCGCAGCGTTGTCGCCATGAGCAGTAGTAGCCCTCAGGTGATGGTGGTGACAAGCGATGGCGGATTTTACGTTTACAATATTGATATGGAAAACGGCGGTGAGGGCTATCTCGTCAAACAATTTTCGTAAGTCGCTTCCAGTCTCCATGGCGTCAACCCCCCCTCCCCCCTCCCCCCACCGTAGAACTGTGCTCGAGGCTGTGCCCGACTGACGACATGGGACTACACAAGTGTTCTTGAAGGCGATGACAAGATCGACGGTTCATCATATGGGGTTTGAATGGACAGGATATTCTACAATAGATTATACACGGTGCTCTTCCTCCCTAAGTCCCTGCTGTACGCAATAGCAGTTGCCTACCCTCTTGTTTCACTACCGCTCATTGCCTCCCAAAGGCTGATTGATCCCCTCTGTTTTCACTCTATTACTCATCAAGGTGTGATGTTTATCAAGGCGTCACGAGGGTTCCCTCATACTTTACGAACTTGCCAACACCATGTGAATTTCACGAAATTTCATTCATAGGCCATCCAAAGAATCGTGTTTACCAGTCTCTTCCACCACATTTACGAGTACGCACGTAAATAAGAAGCCAAGCGCGCACCCTGCGGGAAACTTATCCCAGCCCGGTATGTTTAGGCACAACATGAGACGAAGATTGAAAGCCACATAAATGAGCCTAACATATCGTGTAATTATGCTGCATTGGTGATAACACTCAAGGTCATAGAAAGCATACAAGGAAACAGCCCATCCCAAGATCGCTGCTACTCAGGCTTTGCGATTGTTCCTTCGCAAGCATCAATGATGAAACTCCTGTCATAATCCATAAACCGAACTGCCTTCGTAATCATTTCTTGAAGTGTTATTTCAATGTTTCCCATAATTCATGTCATACGCCGTAGCTAAAACTCATTCGCCACACGCAATGCAGATAACACTCTTACCTAGAAAGGCCATCACAATACAACGGTAGACTTTATATCGGCACCCTTTTCTCTCTCTATCGTGAATACGGGCGATTCATTAGCGCAATCTCTCGCGCTATCTCGGCCCATTCAAGCTCTCGCCTAAACGTTTCTCGGTTATCGTCGGTCTGCAAAAGGGCTTGCTCCCACTGTAGCAACTCATATGCAAAACGAAGGTGCGGCTGTATGATGACATTCAGTCGCCGGGCTCTCACAAAGCAATATGCTCGTGGAAAGGATAGCTCCAGGGCGCGCATAACCTCAGCAATGCAGATGGTCGCGCTTCGCGAAACACCGACGCGGCAGTGGACCAAGGTCGCCATGCCCAATTGTCTCCCGCGGTCTATTTTACACAATGAGTTAGGCGATACCATCGTTATTCACGTCGGGCCCCGACACTTACCGATAAAGTCAAGAGATCTCTGGAACTCTTCCGTCAATGTGTCAATGCCGTTGTCCTGCACTCCTTGGACAACGCAAATATTCTCCTCCCCCCAATCCTCTAAGTCTCCCTCGCGCCAAGTAGCAGTCTCGCCGACAGAAAGAACTTGGCCGATTCCCATGTCTCTCAAGAGAGATGGATTGTTGGCGTGGCCCAGATTCCCGAGATATAGATAATCGAGGATACGGCTAGGCAGTGAACCATCCAGGCTACAGAACCAAGTGGGCTCACGCTTCACAATGTCCATCAGCTCCATGGTATCCTTATCTTTGCATTGCGGTGATTCGCAGAGGAGGCGGGGAGAAATGGCCTTCAGAAGAGCAACGTCAGTAGGATAGGCAAAAAAGTTCCGGCGTTTCGTCTTGTGCAGGTTCAACCATGCATCTGGGACTGGAATCCCAGAGCTATAGCTGTAATATGCTATCCCAAGCATGCTGGATTCGGTATAGCCATCAGCGCAGTGAATCAGGATTTTACGAGGCCGCGATTGGTTGCCCTCGTTTTCTTGATCAGGATTTGATGGTTCGCATCCATCTTTACTTCCCATGGCCTCGATTTCAGGAAGTGTGCCATGAGAAATATGATACAGCCATTTGCAAGTGCTCAGAATGCCATCAGCTTCTGTCTGGGAGTATGTGGGGGGAAGAATACTCCCGGAAGAGGGAAACTCGTGAAAGACCACGGGTACTTCATCCGCGGAGCATAGAGCCACCCGCTTCAGAGACTCAGGGTTCATTTTACCGAGATCGCTGCATTCAATAAGGATATCAAACCACTGCTCCTCTGAACTACCCGGTTCCGGGGTCGGTCCCATGTAGACATTGTGAGATATCTCGGATGCAATGGTCATATCCCACATCTCTCTGCGCTCCTGGTGAACCAAGTCCAGGACATGGCCGGTTAGACAACCGGCAGCATCAAGTGCAACAAGCCCGCCATGATGCTGCTCGAAGTCAGAAAATGGGCAGGTACAGACAAAGCAATTATAATCTTGGATGCCATCAGCGTGGATATCGTTCTGCTCTTTCCATCTCTTCTGCGCAGCAGCAATGTTCCAAGCCATTCGCCTAGTTTCGGGAATGTCTTCACCGTAAACGATAATATCAGACACAAGGGCCATTTTTGCGACCTGAATCTGAAAATTACGCACCGAGAAGCCATGTTCAGGGTCGGCGTTTACAAACTCAGTGGAAGACCGGTGTTCGAGAATTTCGCGAGGACTGATGGCACCTTTGAGACGACTTTTGGTAAGGTCGCCATCAGCCTTCACAAGGGTGATTGCTCTGAGACTGGACGGGGGCTTGAGAATTGACCCCCGACGACCTGTAAAGAACGTTTGTTGCATATGGTTGAGGGGATTCAACCCGTGTAACCATGGGAAAACACTAGATGGTGCGGGAAGAGACTGGCCAGCAGCGTAATCCAAGGCTTCAGAAACTTGCGATGCAACAATCTCGTATATCGCTAGAGGCCCAGCCAGAGTCTTGGTGTATTTGTCCGGGGGATATAAAAGCGACGCCTGACAGAAATCATGTGCGCTCCCTGGCGAGGGCGGAGGTGTATCTAGGTCGGTATACTTGGCAGGCCCCGTAGGGCATGCGGGGATATGCTTGTTGGGTAGAGCAGCATGCTGTGGTGAGGGACTCGGCACAGTTGATTCAAGAGATGGTGGCGGGGTGATTGTGTCAGCGTCAACGTCGATTGTCGAGGAAGGACGGTGAGGAGGGATAGGTCTCGGTACGGCAATAGTGGCCATCTGTCCGGTTTGACGGTATACTGAATACAAGTATGGTCGTATCAATGTTTGTTTTGCAGCCAGGTCGAATTGAATCGATAGTTAGGGTCTAATGATGAAATGGTTAGACGCATGCAGACCCCTGTCAGAATAACGACATACGCAAGAGATATGATTGCTTGCGCTCGCGCAAAACATGTGTGGTATAACAAATAAGCCAAACGTCCTTAAGACGCTATGATTATTTGCGCGGCGACGACTTGGAAATGTCAGCATATGCGAGGAATGTGAGGAGTTGCACCTGGGAGGTCGAGGGCACGCGCCGAGCATTACATTGCACGTACAGAAACAAAAACCAGGTGCTGGAGAATCAACAGAAAATATGACAAGTTGAAATGAGTCCTAAGACGACGACTGCGAGCCACCGCAGGGTATGCGCGTCTGACTGGCGATATTGAATGTAGGGTTAGGCGAGATACAGCGGGTGTTCAAACGGGAACAAGGTAACCTTGGAATCTGGAATTGGGCAATGATGCTGGGTGATGAGCGGAAAGACGGTAACTGAGAATGTCAAATATGGGCAAGGCAGGTGGCAGGCGACAAAAGAGGTGAAAATAATAACCGTGGTTGAAAGGTCGACAATAAAAGGGCGGGGGAGCAGAGAAGAGGGCAAGAGAGAGACAGAGAGCGAGAGAAGGGGATGAAGGATGGCCTTGTGATGGGCAAAAATAGAAGGTTTGGAGTTTGTTAGGTACTAGGTAGGGAAGTTAGGTAGGTAGGTAAGTAGGTACATGGGTAGGTTAGTAGTAGGTAGTTAGGTACTGGCAAGTTTTGAATGCACTGGCTTGGAGCGAGGCCAGCCAGAGACAAGCCGGCAAGGTTAAAAACAACAAGTCGAGGAGGTAGGCGAGACACGACAAGTTGACAGGGGACACAGGCAACACACGACAAGAAGAAAAGAAAAAGTTGGGCTGTTCAACGGCCTGGATTGGGTGATAACGCAGCCACCCACGGCCACAAGACCCCCTCCCCCGGTTTCCCAAGCGTGATGGCGGCAAGGGTGGGATGGAAGATGGGTAATGGGCCAATGAACCTGGGCAGAAGGTCGCACTTGGCGTGCAGGCCTGCATCATCATGGTGGGCGAAGAGCATTTTAGTGCGTGATAGCGGCCGCCATCGCAAGGCGGGGTCGTCAAGATGAGCCGTCATGGTAGCCAAACTTTGATGCTGCCAATATTGTCATGTACGTCGTGCGTTTCCGGCAATCAATTCACATGCATGTAATTCCCCTCAGCCATATGCAATTATCTGCCCGCTTTCATGGCTATGAAGCATCCAGCACTCCAGCATCATCCCGGTTCATGTTATCATGTGTGTGTGTGTGTGTACGGAGTAAAAAAGGCAGAATCGCTCTGCCCAAGCGCTTGTCTAAAAATGGTAACAAGTGGACAGCCTGCACATTATACATGCCGATCGCTAGACCAGCTAGTATTGTACCTCGTTGCCAACCCCAACCAAAGAAGGTCGCTACCGACCTACAACTACTAGTTGCCTACCTGTTATAGTAGCTCATTAGATGCTAACTTAGGTCGCCTCGACTTGATAGTGGTCGTGTGCCTCGAGAGTTTGCCCTGCCGAAAAAGTCGGGCAATTCCAACAGGGTCCAGGGCACATGAGCCTGTTACCTGTTTACTACCTAGGTAGGTAACTACTAAGGTACCTAGGCACATTAATGGCCCGTCCGCTAGGTACCTAGGGGCTTTTCTTCTTTTTAACCATGTACGTAGGTAAACGCCCTCGTCTCGTGTTCCGAAAACCCATGTCAATCAACAATGACACACGTTACCAACTCAACACATTAATCGCTCTCAAACAGCCCAATTGCACTCCAAAATTTACGCGACACCATAAGAGGTTGCCTGCGGTCAAAGATATCAACAGCTTGCAAATCACGGCGATAGCTCTTCACTGTGGCTACATGTGTGTAAGGTGGAAAGCTAGTCGACTCAGACACGGTCCACCAGCAGCACTCGAATATAACCCCTATAATTGTATTGCAAGAAAAGTCTCTGCGAGCACTGATCAACCAGCACTAAAATAAAATAAAAAATGCCTTTGAAATTCTCTCCGCTGTTCTTACTGCATCGCTCATGAATGCAGTGTGACAATGTTCATGGTCACGTGATTTCGCGACCACTGGCGTGCTCTTTCGAAGGCTTCACGTCACCCAGGATCAAGCGTGATTCTTCAGCTGCTTGCGATTCTGCAGTTCGACTTCAACCCGCATTTTGCGGTAACGACCTCCAAAATGAAGTTTTTCATTGGGTGAATTGAATTTCTTATACCAACATGATCCTTCAGGGTGTATTAACCAAGCTAGGGACCTTCCTGTTCTCTTCCCCTACCCGAGAATTTACCCAGGTTTGTCAAGGCCAGCTTTCCCATGCACGCTCCAATACGCTGACACGAGTCATCAACATAGAGCAATATTCGTATGTCAAAGTTCATTACATATCAATTGGCCCAGCTTCACTAATCCAGCCTCAGTTATATGTGTGATTTGAAGAGCACGTCGATTCTTGGCCAACAACGTATGTACTACAAAACAAACTGACTAACCTTCGCACAACAGAGACTCTCGATGCCGGCGGCCACTGCGTACTTGAAATGCCTTCTGGCACAGGAAAGACAGTATCGCTCTTGTCTCTCATCGTCGCCTACCAGCAATGCATGCCTGAGAAGCGAAAACTCATCTACTGCTCTCGTCCGTATAAAACTCCTTGAAAAGTAAACATGTTCCGGTGTTCTTACATATTATCTACAGGTACCATGTCCGAAATTGAAAAGGCGCTGATGGAATTGGAAGCTTTGATGAAGTACCGCACAGAACAGTTGGGCTATGAAGAAGACTTCCGCGGCCTCGGCCTAACCAGCAGGAAGAACTTGTGTCTTCATCCATCTGTCAAGCGCGAGAAGAGCGGTTCCGTCGTTGACGCTCGATGTCGAAGCTTGACAGCAGGCTTCGTCAAGGAAAAGAAGGAACGCGGCGAAGACGTAGACCTATGCGTTTACCACGATGTCCGTATCTCCTTCCATGTCTTGCTATCCTTTGCTTACTCTTCGGCAGAATCTCGACTTACTCGAGGCGCACAATCTCGTCCCAAATGGCGTTTGGACTTTTGATGGCCTACTACGTTATGGAGAAGAGCATAAACAATGCCCATACTTCACCGCCCGTCGTATGGTACGTGTCTCAGCTAGCCACTGAACCGTCTGTGCATGCTAATTTTTTTTCTCGTTCTAGATGCAGTATTGCAATGTTGTAATTTTTTCCTACCACTACCTCCTGGACCCCAAGATTGCAGAGCGTGTCTCCAAAGACTTTTCCAAAGACTGTATTGTCGTATTCGACGAAGCACACAACATTGACAACGTATGCATCGAATCACTGAGTACCGATATCACGGAAGAGTCACTACGACGTGCAACACGAGGCGCTCAAAATCTCAAGCAAAAAATTTCAGACATGCGCGAAACAGATCAAGAGCAATTGCAAACTGAATACGAAAAGCTCGTTCAAGGCCTAAGAGAGGCAGACGAAGCCAGACAGGAAGACGCTTTCATGGCAAATCCAGGTATAGCCCGCCACTTTGTTTCCGGCACACATACGCTAACTTTTGTGAAACTCGCAGTACTTCCTGAAGAACTCTTGAAAGAAGCAGTTCCGGGCAGTATTCGTAGAGCAGAACATTTTGTTTCCTTTTTGCAGCGCTTCATCGAATATTTGAAGGTAGGTAGTCCACTTTCGAACCACATTCTAACCGCTAACCCAAAAATAGACCAGAATGAAAGTTCGTCAGGTCATCTCAGAGACTCCGCCGTCTTTTCTTGCACATTTGAAAGAGCACACATTTATCGAAAAGAAGCCGCTTGGCTTCTGTGCCGAGCGTCTGACTTCACTCGTCAGGACTCTAGAGCTCACAAACATCGAGGACTATCAACCTCTTCAAGAGGTTGCGACATTTGCCACGCTGGTCGCAACCTATGAAAAGGGGTTTTTATTAATTCTGGAGCCATACGAATCAGATACGGCAGAAGTCCCGAATCCAATCCTCCACTTCACCTGTCTTGATGCAGCTATCGCAATTCGGCCAGTATTTGATCGCTTCTACTCGGTCATCATCACCTCTGGCACTATATCACCCCTGGAAATGTATCCAAAAATGCTTGATTTTTCCACTGTTATTCAAGAGTCTTACAGCATGACGCTGGCTCGTCGCTCCTTCCTACCCATGATTGTGACGAGAGGTAGCGACCAAGCTTCAATTTCAACAAGCTTCCAAGTGCGAAATGAGCCGAGCGTGGTTCGAAACTACGGGAATCTACTAACAGAATTCGCTAAAATCACACCGGATGGGCTAGTCGTTTTCTTTCCTTCATACTTGTACATGGAATCCATCATCAGCATGTGGCAGGGAATGGGCATACTTGACGAGGTGTGGAAGTACAAACTGATTTTGGTTGAGACGCCAGATGCACAAGAAACGTCCTTAGCATTGGAGACTTACAGAACAGCATGCTGCAACGGAAGAGGTGCCATTTTGCTCTGCGTTGCACGTGGAAAGGTTTCCGAAGGCATCGATTTCGATCACCAATACGGACGCACCGTGTTGTGCATTGGGGTTCCCTTCCAGTACACCGAATCGCGAATTCTCAAGGCAAGACTGGAATTTCTGCGGGAAACGTATCGCATCAAGGAGAATGACTTCTTGTCGTTTGACGCGATGCGGCATGCTGCCCAATGTTTGGGGCGAGTTTTGCGTGGCAAAGACGATTACGGGATCATGGTACTTGCCGACAGGCGATTCCAAAAGAAGCGTCCACAGCTGCCGAAGTGGATCAACCAGGGTCTCATGGACGTGGATGTCAATCTTAGCACAGACATGGCCGTCAGTAGTGCTCGGCGCTTCTTGAAGACAATGGCGCAGCCTTTTCGCGCCAAAGATCAAGAGGGCATCAGCACATGGGGCTATGAGGATCTGGAACGCAAGGCTGCGCTGGACCGTGAAGATGCTCGCAAGGCAGAGGAGGCGGCAGCGATCAAGGCGGCACAATTAGCAGCCATGCAAGGCAACAATGCAAACTACGAATTCGATGATGACGAGCTGGATCAAGATATGATGGAGCTTGAAGGCTTCTAGTTTTGCATCAACCTTCACCCTGGCAACGCGCTGTGTGGCGCCTGCGCGCGACACCTCACAGATATCCAATCTATCTTTGGCCGTCGCCGTATTATTATTCAATAGACTAGGCGGTGTATTTTAGCAACCCATGTATGTATATCCCAAATAGAAACAAGCGGAACTCAGGACTCAGGTAAAACAGTATATTTGCCACGTGGCAAACCAATCATACTACTTCTTACCATCCTGCTTGGTGTTTTTGATCGCTCTCATGGCTGGGAATGTATGGCTGCGTCCCGGCTTGCGACCAATCTCCAAACACACCAGTCGAATAAAGTCCTGGTTTGTCCAGTAACTTGTGTGCGCACTAAGCATGTTCAGGTACTGTATCTCAAGAGGACCACCAGACGAACGCAGGAACCAATCAATCTGGCCGTTGTCATTGAGCAAGTATGCCTTCTTCTCCGCAATCTCTTCTCTTGTAAAATTGTGAATTTCTAGCTCCAGTTGAGAGGGCATGCGAGCTGTCGCTGGCCGTTCCGGTTCGACAGTGAGCGGATCTGGCTCCGGCATCAAGCCCGGGATTACCTGCCTGATGGCATCGCGAACAGTGCTCATCAACGATGGTTGCACACTTGGTACATAGGCAACTTTAAGGCTCGATGCATACGAGGGGTCCACTGCTCCGGTCAACAAGTAAGCAATGGGGTCCTCCTTGGCCAGAATGTTATACACATTGTCTACCGCTAAGCAGCCAAATGTTCCGGCCTCCCCGACCACGTCCTTTGCGGTTATATCGCCATTATCCGCACCTGGTTTTCGCTGACCGTAGCGAGGGGTAAGCGTGCCTTTTTCTAGCAATAGGAAAAATCCAGCCGGGCTACCTGCCAAGAACAGGTTCGTCGTGTTGAATTCAAAATGCTGACCACTTCGATCCGCTGGCATGGCGAGGTTCAGTCTCGGAACGTTGGTAGGCTGCCGTGATAGAATATCGACTGCCATGACACTACCCAGCGAATGCGCAATCAAGTGAACTCTGCCTTTATCTGCGAATCCTGGATTGTTTCGACACCATAGTCTATAGACGCGATTAGCTTCGCGAACCAAGGCCGTAATCATTTTGCTCTTGTGGTGGGACATGTAAAATGGAATGTCAAACATGACGTCAGAAATCATGCTTCGGATCGCCGGTATAGTGTTGGGCTCGATATCTTTCAAATCAAAAGCCCTGACCATATCCTCGGCCCTTTTTGTTGCCTCATCAGGGCTATCAAACGATAGCCCGACTCTCCAGTTCAGCGGTAGTATCATGAAGCCATTCTGATCGGCACGAAGAACATTTTTTATCATCGGGTTACCGAGCTCAATGTTGACAGCTCGCCGAAAGCTATTAATAGCATGTGTGAAATGATAACTCTCCACCCTCTCTGCTATTTTTTGGCCGATACCATGGGCAACCAAGACCAGGTCTGTGATTTGTCCGCGGTTCTTCTCTGCTGTGCATGCAGGACAATCCGTCGTGACTTCCTCATCTTGAGCGACGACCTCAGGTGCTTCTTCCGCTACCACCAAGGTCTTTTGAGGGTTGTGGTGCCGATTCCACGAGCGCCGATCAAAGCCTCGGACAACGGGTAATCCTACAGTGAGCCCTCGCAGGATCTTTGCTATGGGGCGTCGGCCATGGTATGAGGATGGCGCTAGAGTGGGCTTCAATAGGAATGCCGTTTTGTGATCTTTGTAGATGACTTGATAGCTCGCGAACGGGCGATTTGGGAGAGGTCTCTCTGTGCTGAGCGAGTGTGTGGAGCCATTGGCTGCAGCATCGCCCTGAAAGCACCTTGCCGCGCAGAACAAGTCAGACGATATGAGTGGTTCGAATTCTTTCAGCGTAGACCCATTGACCGGCCGGTGGTGCTTTGGCCAGAGCTGGTATGCGACTTTCTCTTCGCCAGCAGCACCAACTTGAAGAGCGCATCTCAATTCTTCCGTCCAAGTGCCTGTCCACGGCTTAAGTTCTTGATATCCAGCTTCCAACTGATTCGCCACCGCCGTTGATACGGGCAGCATTGTATCCCTTCTCGGCTGTTAGGGGACTATTTTCGGAAAACCAAAGTGGAATATGGAGACTTGCCTGTAAAACCATGTTGATCTGGTCACAACCGCTACATCATTCACGGGTGACCAGTAAATTGGCTTCATTTGAAGGGCAGGTAGGTCCACCAAGTGTAATCTGGATATGCCAACGGTAACTTGTGCTGTTTTGGGCTCTTCTGCATCGGAATCGTTTGCGAGCGGGCGTTTGAAGTCCTGTATTGGCGGCACAGTCACTTGTTGGCCGTCTTTTTGAGTTCGAGGTCGATCCTGCACCTGCCGGCTTTGTGCATTGTCGAATGAGCGCACGCCATGAGCTCTGGGAGATCCGGTAGCGTCGGAGCCAGACTCTGGATTATCTACTCTGGCAAATGGTTTCCCGGTGATTCCGTCGTGCGGTACTGAGTTCCTCGGTACATCATTCGTCCTTATTGGACGGTCAGACGACTGAGAATTTGATCGCATGCGATATTCGGGCTCTACTCCCGACCAGGAAAACCGGTTGTACTGGCTAATTCCAGTACTATTTTCAGTATCGACACGAACCTGCTTTGGGGCTGGAGGCTGCGGAGATGCGCCGGTACTGAGGACTCCGGGACGCTGATTGTTGGTTTCTTTTCGCCAAGGACGTGTAGAGGACCAAACTTCCTCGTCCCGATTCAGTCGCCGACGTAGCACGGAAGCCGATATGTCTTTAGCAATATCCTCCGGGCATAGTTTCGGGTCAACAGCTCTCGCAAGCGAACATGTTGTTTTCTGAAGCTCGTGTTTGATCTGTTCTAGCAGTTCACTGCAGCAGAGCCCGTCTTGTGACTCTTGGGTCTCGGAAATGCTGGGTGTGGCGCGGCTCGCGAAGTCTTGCTCGCGACAAGCTCCCGCGTGAACTTTCGCGTGATTCTGAGCGACTCTCAGCACGATCTTTTCGCGTAACTCTGCGTCGTATTCGACCGATCGCCCATTGTTCAGTAGTTCAGCGCGCAAGCCCTCGTGTCGACTACGGCGTTCAGCAACGGATAGTGATAGCCACGACGTTTCCAGGGCATTGTTATCTCCTCGGCCGAAAGGTCGCAATAACTCCTTGTATTTTCTAAGGTCCGTGGATGCTGTGTGCGCGCTCGCGGAGAGTGGGTCGTCTATTGGTATCGATGAGGAGTAGAAGAATTGCGCCTTTATCGGTGGCATCCCTCCAACCCTCTCGGGGAGGGAAACGGGTGTCTGCCGACATGTAGCGTCGAAGGTGTGCTCCACGAGCACCATTGCGTCGATTGACGATATTGGTCAGCTATTAGGGAGCTGACGGCTGTCTCGATGCTGCCATGTGGGGAGTTGATGGCAGCTACAATAAAAATTGCATGTGGATGGCTCCGACACATGAAAATCAGGCTGAGTTGTTGACGTGGTTAGTCCAACTCCTTGCTACAAAGAAAGGTACGTGGGCTAGGTATGTACCTACCTAGCTTGCATACACTGCATGTACTAGTTACGTGTTGTAATTGCCTGCATGGGTGTGTAGTTGGCATGTACTGTGTACTCTGACTTGGACTGAGGTCGGCAGACAAGTGGTGAGACCACCAGCCGCTACCCTGCACGAGAGAACTTCAGACAGGACAGCACGACGGCGGGTATAGTGAAAGTTCTATGGACGACACAGCAGAGGAATAATCAGTGGAACGACCCGGTAGAAAGTCTGATAAATACTGGCCACACAGAACATTGGTCGGTCAGAAACAAGGCACCCTGACCGACATGCTATTATTAGATGATTCCTCAGACGAATATGCATGTACAAGGAGGATTGGTCGCAGCGCGATACACCACTTCACGTCCAATGAGTCGTGAACAATACCAAGGAAGTCACGAAAGGGGTCAGCCACCTATGCCGCCCGTGCAAGGAACACGAAGAAAAGAAGTGCGTCATAACGTCCAGCAACAAGACTGCCCGAACGGCAAATTCGAAGAATCAAAATACTACCCAAGCGGGGTTTGGAAGTAAGATAGGCAGGATAAACAACCAAAATAAGAATGTAGTTGACATGACCCTGCCGGGAAACCAACACGGCGCGACAAACTTTACGCCATCCCTTTCGCCAATGTCCAGAAACTCTCCAGTTTCGCTCGAGACAAGGCATCACGCGCCTCTGCATCTGTTTCGCATACTTTACTACCCCACTTGCGGAATCCACGGGCTTTCTGTTCACCTTCAAACACCAGTGTACATCGATTGAGCGACATATCTTTCAGTTCCCCCTTGGCGTCCTCTGCCAGGAGCCACTCTCGCGTGGCATTTTTCCCATCCCTGTCTCGAGATGGCGCATTGTCAGTCCAATCAATCCGATTGAGCATGAGTTTCTTGTACTTCTTGATCGCCCAAGAGCCTCCCTCGACGATCAACAGGTTAAACTTCGGGTGCATGATGCAGATTCCAGTCAGAGAAAGCTGCTCTGCGTTGACGCCGATCTTGTAGCGGTGCTGCCCGTTTGCTAGACTATTGATCCTCAAGACCAGCACATGAATGCCCCTTTCGGCATCTTGCTGCTGATTCGCGGCCAACTTCTCGTGTTTCTGGTCTTTTGTTAATTTTCGCTCCTCGTTGGTGTCAACGTGCTTCTGGTGGCGCTCGGCGATTTCTCGATTTACGCGAGCTTCTACTGCGGTAGGGTCTTTCACGGCCACTAGGACATTGTTAGTAATTGGATGTCAACTGGTGTTATACTCGCAAACATACCATCCCCAAGAACGCGCATGAGGTTGCCCTTCTTCACTTTAGGGGGGGGTGCCGGCACGAGACCTAGCCTGATCTTCGCCTGCATCTCTTTTCCTTCTGCCATTCGACGCTGCCGTCTTATTTTGGCTTGCTCCTTGGATGTGAGATACATGGGCTTCGGTGCGGGTGCTAAGCGATCTTGTGGCGGCTCGAGTGCAATCGGGTGCTGGATATATTCTGTGACGATACTATCCGGTGAAACGATTTTTAATTTGTCGGCATTCTCGATTGCATCGTAAGAGTCCCCATCTATGAGCCCTTCGTCCCACCACTCTACAAGAGGCGGCTCTTCAACGAGGAACTTCTTTTCGGTATCCAAATCCTCATCCATGCCAGCCTTTCTTGTCTGCTCCGCAATGCGCTTCTTCATCGCCTCAAGCGCCTCTTGCCGCCTGATGGCGTTGGCCTGTTGGATATACTTGCCCTTTTGATTGAATACTAAACGCTTAGGTTCACGATTTCGCGAGCCGGATGACTGAGCGACCGCAGATTCGTCAATGTATGGATTCCGCTGACCGGAACCAAACTCCGCCTGGCTTTTGGGTGTAGATGCAATCGGTCCCCTAGAGTCGTAAAGCATGTTCCTAGCCGTATTTTTTGAGTTCTGCCCCGTGTTTTGAGGCTTCCATGATGCCAGGTCTTCGAGGGCCGGATGGAGGCCAACATTTAAACCACCTTTCGCCTTGCTAGTCGCAGTCGCGGCCGCCACTCGAGCTTTGAGCGCGGCCAAGCGGTCGGCGGCTGACTCCGGTTTATGAATTCTGGACGAAGAATCATTGTGCGGGCCGAGGCCTGGTGACTTCGACTGGCTCTCCATGGTTTGCGCCCCGTGTCTTTCTTGTCTCGTCAGTTTGAAAGTTGAGTTGCATTTGTCGCTTCTGCGGTAAGATCGGTCGCTATTATCTCGTTCGCATGCGCATCTTGGTTTCGTTTGTTAACGGTCACAGGAATAATTGCGTGGGAGTATGTTTGGTGATAAAAACAAGGTTACTCAAATGAGATGTAGCCAAAATTATGAGGCGCGAAGAAGTATGAAGGTCTAGTGGGTCCTGTTCGCTCCACTGAAAAGGCTGTACCAAAGAATGCTTCGGACTCTAAGACCTGCAGAACTGAAAGGATCGAGCTGACAGAGGCAATGCAGGGGTTTTACGTGCTCTCGGTGCTCTTGGATGGCCGGTATTGTTTTCTTTTTCTTTCAGTCTTTGTTGAATAGCAGGACAGCAAGACAGTGCTGGGTGGTTTCTGCTTCAGCCTCCGCATAACGCTGAAGGCTCAGGATTTCGGGCTGGGATGCTACAAGCAATTTGCAAGGTTCCCTTGGCTACCTATTGCTGCCGTCGACATTGTCATATCACTCTTCGACCGTAAAGTGGGTGGCAACATGTATTAGTCCCCTACTAGGTACTCACCTATCTTAAAGATGCGTAAGATACTTCAGATAGTCAAACTAGTTACTCCCTTGAAAATAAACTAAATACTGAAGATAATTGAAATTTATCAAACAGATTAAATATCAAAGCTACTCAAGATGAACAAACAACATAAGTAAAATACCTACTAGGGGGCAAATACATATTGCCAACCAGTGTAGGCCAGAAGATGCGTTCCACTCCCGAGGCACGCGAGGCGACCTGATAGTGCCAATATTACCCCGCAGTGAGCTCAAGCTAAAAGGACCACGAGCTATCCCTTATTTTAACTGCCCAGGAGCCGGTTGCCAAAGGGCGCGGCAACTGGGAATATTTACCACCTTCAGTACATTTCTTAGGCACACTCGGTCTATCTTTCGAAGTGATGGCGCCTCCAAAAATTACCATCTATCTCGATGCCGTGAGCCCGTTCGCTTATATGGCCTATCACCTTTTGCGGGTATGTCCACCACCACTGTCTCCGCGCCGTCCGCATAGTTACTACCTATTATCGCCTCCGCTTACACTATTTCTAGCATGATACTGCCTTTGCGAAATGCGAAGTGACGTACGTGCCAATACTTCTCGGAGGTCTGATGAATCTATGCAACAATGCTGCTCCGATCTCGATCACAAGTACGTAACGAGTTCTGTGGTGGAGGCACCGCAGGTTGACATCTATCTCCCGCTTGGATATTCACATGCACGACGGTAGACAAGAAAGACTGGATCAACCAGAATCGACAGCTGTGGGCGCGCACGTTTAGTATCCCAATAAAGGACGATTTCCCGCCAAATTTCCCGCCAAGAACACTTGCCGTAATGAGGCACCTTGTCGCGATCCAGGAACTTGATGGCAGTAACCAGACCCGGCTACTCGAGGCTTTCGATGCAATCTACGACGGATTATGGCAGAGACACGAGGAAACATACAGCCCGGATGTTTTTATGCCAATTTTGCGTCGCGTTTTGGGGACAAGTGATGCTGCAACCGTCGCTGGGATGGCTGAGAAGGAAGCCAAACCAGCTCTGCTCCGCAACACACAAAAGGCATTCCAGGACGGTGCCTTTGGCATTCCTTGGATGGTCTGCACAAACAGCCAGGGCCATGAACAATCCTTCTGGGGAGTTGACCATTTATGCCAGGTCGCAAACTTTCTCGGGCTACCGCAGCCAGCTACACCAGGTTGGAAGGCTGTGTTGTGACAATCGTCAGCTCCTGGCACTGACGACAAGTATCGCTGGCGGATTACGGATACTGGCAGCGTATGATACTCGGTAGCTGTGGTATTTATAAATAAATAAAAGAACACTTCTACTTTAAAACGTCTATCATAGCGACCGGGGTGAGTAGCAGTGGTTTTTTTGACAGTCGATCGTTGACTCAGTGGTTCCCACCCCGTTGCCGTACGCACTGGTCCAATACGTGACGCGATTGTTATCGCCACGCGCCACGGCACGCAATGCACGTCACGGCACGGCTCTCGCTCTACATGGCACGGGGTACTTGTCACGAATGTGCGCGTCTGTTGTGGCTTGAAGACAAATTCCATTGAATTCGCGCAGCTTTCACCGGCTGCCCGTGGCTTAATATACATCCCAACGGTAAAAAGCAAGTTCTCATAGTAACGCCATGATTAACCCCTAAAATCCATGATTCCCATCGTATCAAAGCAATGTCGTAATCTGTTCACCCATGGCCATTTCCTTAGTTGCGCTCACCACGGAGGCGACGGGCAAGTTGGATGTCCTTGGGCTGAATGGTGACACGCTTGGCGTGGATGGCGCACAGATTGGTGTCCTCAAAGAGGGAGACGAGGTAGGACTCGACAGACTCCTGGAGGGCGCCAATGGCGGAGGATTGGAAGCGGAGGTCGCTCTTGAAGTCCTGGGCGATTTCACGGACCTATTGATTGTTAGTGGCGTTTTACAGGCGGCAGTGTCCCTTGCGGGTGTGTGCTTACCAGGCGCTGGAAGGGGAGCTTGCGGATCAGGAGCTCGGTCGACTTCTGGTAGCGACGAATCTCACGGAGAGCGACGGTACCGGGCTTATAGCGGTGAGGCTTCTTGACGCCACCAGTGGACGGGGCGCTCTTGCGGGCAGCCTTGGAGGCAAGCTGCTTGCGAGGAGCCTTGCCACCAGTGGACTTACGGGCGGTCTGCTTGGTGCGAGCCATTGTAGATGATGTTGAGAGATGAAGAAGTTTGTGGGGTGGTGCTCAACAAGTGGGTGTCTGATGCAGGAGGGAAAAGCCGGGAACCTGGGAGGCGGGGGGCGCCTTTTAATACCTTTGGCTAGCTGGCCACAACTGGGGCGGCTGATCTGAGGCAACGCGGTGTGGGGACCGTGCGCGACTGATCGAATTAATTGGGCGCGAAAAAAATACTGTTTATGCGTGCCCCCAAAAAAAAAATAGGGAGCCCTTTAATGCACTGGGAAAATAGTGACAACGCTTTCCTAGTTAGGAAAGGCCAGATAGTTATCAAAACATGCGTCACTACGCATTTTGCTGCGACATTGTCAAAGGCACGGAGAGTTGCCTGGTATTCTATAGCATCTGTATGTCGAGTCATTGGTTGATACATCTCAGACTTTCCGGCTGCAACGCATCGTGCTTATTATGGCTACCTGTATGCTTCTGCCTGGTTTATGCTTTTGGCCGTTGCGTACCTAAGTAAAGACCCGGCGCCTGCCTGGCTCGTACGTAGTGCGGCGGTGCGGCGTTGGTCCCTCATACACACATTGATATTGATTGGGCAACTACCGCCATGTGTTATCTCTTGCCATTCCTGGTTAATATGGAAGCCGGCTGTGTTTCGTAACCTCCCTTGCCCACGTAGTATGGCACTGATGTGGTTCTGATACCTTATCGGTGGCACTGCCGGACATTTAATCCAATCCTTTGCCCTATTGACGCGACCTTACCCTGTAGCTTCGCCAAACGTCAGATTATCCCGATTCTAGCACATGCCCTGTAATATTGGGGTATATTGTAGATAGGGTCGTGCAACAATTGTTTAGTGCTCTGCTCGCTTGGTTGCTGTCGACGCGTTGACACCGATAAGTATCAAAAACCGAGTAACGACATGTTGACGTGGTGGTGTCAACGTTAGTATGTGCTGCAGTGAAGTGGATGTTCGGAGGCCGCTGTATGGAACAAGGAGTAGATGCTGGAAATAACCAGAGACTAATGACTACGGTGACTACTAACTCTAACACTCGGCCACACAGCACATTGAGGCAAGCCGAATGGCTGACAGCTTAGCAACATCGATCATGGAGTCAGAAAAGCGAGATCGATCAAATTGGCGCCCGCTGAGCGGCTGGAACTCGTTGGACCTGAACAAAATACAGTAGAGTAAGCAAGCCCAACGGGGCGCGACTACGCACAAGACCGGCGATTAAAGATGTCCAATCAAATAATTGCAAAATAGGTATGGATCCGATCCACCGTGGCTCATTTCTAATGCCGCATTTTCCTGTTGTTTATTTTATGACGGCTGATGCGGTGTCTGCCCCTGTGTCGACGCGTTTTATCGTCTCAAAGTAGCTAGTCAGAGTTATGCAGCCCAACTGATCTGTGATCTGGCCCACCTGTACTTAAGCTGCCCAGCTGCCACCGTTCTGCCTCCCTCACGTTTCTTACCAACCGCCGACTTGCTAGTGCAATTTATCTTCCCATCTCACATATACATTTCCATACACACCACCTATCACAATGACTGGACGTGAGTTCTGACCCCGTTCCCTATCCAAGTCCCACATGCATACTACTCACTGAGTACACATGCCTGCACATGGCCACGAACAATCATCTAACTCGAAGAATCACAGGCGGCAAGGGCGGCAAGGGTCTCGGAAAGGGCGGCGCCAAGCGTCACCGCAAGATTCTTCGCGACAACATCCAGGGCATTACCAAGCCTGCTATTAGACGTCTCGCCCGTCGTGGTGGTGTCAAGCGTATCTCCGCAATGATTTACGAGGAAACCCGCAACGTCCTCAAGACCTTCCTCGAGGGTGTCATCCGCGATGCCGTCACATACACCGAACACGCCAAGCGCAAGACCGTCACATCCCTCGACGTCGTGTACGCACTCAAGCGCCAAGGCCGCACCCTCTACGGTTTCGGCGGCTAAGCGTGCTGTTGTCATTTTCATTGCAAAGTCTGGTCCAGATGCAGCTTATCGCATACGGGGTGTTTCATGATTACGGAATTGGTTTCATGTTTTTTCGGTGTTATGTACCATAGGGGAAACGGGTGGCTTATATTTCGGGTAATGGGAAACAAGCCCGAGAGGCAATTTTGATCCACAATAGTCGTTCACTACCTATGAACGCATCAACTTCACGCGTGCCAGTAATGTCTAGAGAAGTCCTGGATTGGACGTCTCGCCGGCCGAGCAAAAACGGCGGCATGGGCAGGGCGCACCCGGTGGTGTGCAGGGTCTACTGAAATCACATATGTGCTACAAACTACCTCGTAGGTATGTTAGCCTGGTAAGGAAGGCTGACGGAAGTCAAAGAGTAGCAGTCACACTCGTCAGTAGCTCCGTGTATCTCCAAGCCGAAGAACAGCCTGCAAAGGGAGTGACATCCAAGCCTTCCGTAAAACATCATCATATCGGCACCAAAATCCCTTTGGATGTGCGGCGGCTCCAGAGCATTCACTCACTCACAAGGATAGTGCCCATTCATAACTAGTATGAGAAAGTCGGGGTACATAGGTTTTAATGGTATTTCCTCCTACAATAATGTACTGTTTCTGCCCACATCAAGAGAGAAATGGAATTAACAACAAAGGAAAATGTGGGGTCCTACTTGGTATGAGGGCGCCGAGGTTGCCATGATCCGCACCAGGCTGCGAATGCAGAAAAAAAGAGGAACATATTAATCGAGCAGACCTGATCAGAGAAAAACAGCGTCAAGGCCGAGGAGACGAGGGGTACGCTGTCTGATTTTTCAACTTGCATGACCATAGGCACCTAAATGCAGCACCAAGGGCGCAGGCACTGAATAGCTGTGGCTGAGCGTCGCGCTGCAGGGCTTTTCATTGGCCGTTGACACTCCGTCCGAAACACGGCGATTGCAGGGTCCGGCAAAACCGAGATCTGCTGTTTTCTGGAACTGACCACGTTACTCCGGCGCAAAGACGGAGAAAAAACAATTACGCATCAAGCACAGTTGCGGCAGCATTAGCACATGATCAGCCAAGGATCACGAAGGCTTAGATGCATTCCTACCACATTTCTACCACAACCAGAACGTGCAGAATTCTAGTACCTGAGGCGACGTAATATGTACTCGGACAGATCGGACAGATACGCTGGAGCTGGGTAGGAGGCCTACCTCCGCGACCAAGTACCAAGTTCTCATAATTCCAAAGTCCGTCACATGAAAGTGTCATGTGATCTTTTTTTTGTCATTCTAGCTGAGGATGTGGCTTAGATTTCTTGGCATTGATGTAACCTTGGAACTTTCCAGCCATTGTGGCTGATAAATTTTTTCCACTCGGCCTGCCCAGCTGGATTTGGCACTAGTGACATGCCCAGATACTTGCCGACCAAGTTGCGAGATACTAGGTACCGCGAAGGCCCGAGGCAGAAGCTGCAGACGGGTGTCACTGGTATATGGATTTACTGCGCATGCTGATGAATTTGCATGATGTCTGTTTTCTGCCCAAAAGAATGGCGCACATGTAAAATTTTAGTCTGTCATAAGTCGCACACAACTAAAAATGTGTACCGAAAAAACACATTGGCGAAGGTGCTAGAAGGGACTAGCTATCCGTACAAACCCGGGAGATGCAACTCAGCGCATGCTCCGAATATGAATAATCTATTTCCCGGTGTTTAGGACTTTTGAAAACCGGTACGGTCGGTATTTTTCTGTGCCGGCAACGACGAAAAGTACGGCGGCCGCACCCTTTCGGGCGAACTCGATCTCATCGCCGGGCTTCGCTCAATTACACATCAGCGCAACCTGGATCACACCCCCCCCCCACCCCCTAACCCACCTTCCCGCAGTTTTTTTTTTTGGCAAGTGGGTCCGCCTAGCACGGCCATGCCGGGTATTTGTCTACCTCTACTTACCTACCTACGTATGCTTTACATTTCTATAAAAGAGTCATCTGCTACGGATTCGCCACCCACGCCCCTGCCACTACACTTTCATCTACAACACCATGACATCGCCGTCAACGACTACAGATCGCATCTCCGACTCGCAAAGGAACGTACCATACCTCAACCTCTCACAACAGTATATCGCCACCTTGCAAACAGTACCAACCTCATCCGCTCAATACCTCGATTACGAAAGTTGGGCCTCGATAGACTTCTCACCCGAGGCGCTCGATTCTGCCCCCTGCGACTCTCCCAGCCATTCGCATATGCAATCCGATTCAACAGGCGTGATTCCGCAGTTCACGCCCAATCTGGGCCGGCGTTCACACCAGAGAGAATCGTCGCTGTCGTCTCTTGGCTCCGTTGGACCAGCGTCACCCTTTACACAGACTGTTGCCAATCCCCGAATCGCCGTCAGTGATTCGGTGGCGGACTCATTCTGCGAGATGTACAACAACGATAACAATCTTCACAATCCGGCAGCCTATCATCAATTCGCCAAGCCTATGGAAACCTTCTCTGGATACCAGCACTTTGACGCTACTAGTCCTGACATGGCTTATCCTGCCGCGCTGCCAGGACACATGAACCGTCCTCGGCTTGATCGCTCATTGCTGCCAGCCCCCGAATTGAGCCATGTTCTTGGTCGCTCTCACCCAGCTTCGGTGACCAGTTCTATTGCTGGGGACTCGCCGTCAACGCCCAGCATGGGCGATATTGACCATGCTGACCGCAGAAGAGGTATGCGCGTTACAGGCCTCAACATATCTGACAATAGCTCACAAGTTTGGTATGCAGCAGCCTACGGGAATGTTCCCAAGCTCGACCGCACCATGACGGACGTTTACGGTGACGAGCTCTACAATCCGGGCTTCGCCATCACGTCATCATCGCCTGCGCATCCTGTGAACCCCAGCACCACGAACAACCAAGTCTTCAGCCAACGTTTGAACGCCGCGAATAGCCACCACCTCAACGCTGCCTACTCGCCGGCATCCACAGCGTCTCGCGGCCTCTCACCATTTCAAGCGACCTCGCCGTATGCTCCGCCTCCATTGCAGGAGTTCGGCACGCCACTTGGAAACGCGCAAAGCATGGGCCACAGCGGTAACACGGGACTTATGGGCACGCAAACAGGCGGCGATATTGAGCCCGAGACCCCGAAGACTATCTCGCCTCAGGATGCACTGATAGAGTTCACGGCTGTTGACGGTGAAACAAGCTTCTCCCTGTTCCCAGAGAGCTCAAACAGCTTCGACTTCGACGCCTATGGCAAAGCTACGACACAAGACGCCGACTCCAACCGTGTCCAGCTTCCATCAGCCCTGGAGACGCATGGTAGCCAAAGGCACTATACCGATATTCCTGTCAAGACCAGGATACCGCAACAGTATCCTTTTGTTTCGCGTGCGCAGGAAGTCAAGGAAATCACACCACCTCCAAGACTGGGATCGTCTGGTAGCAACACCTCCGATGCGAAGACAGTCGCAAGTGATCAGCGGCCGCCTCGGGTCGGTGCAGACAGCGGAACTTACACATGCACGTATCATGGATGCACTCTACGATTCGATACACCTGTTCAGCTTCAGAAGCACAAACGCGAGGGACACCGTCAGTCGCAGAATGTTGGCGGCTTGAGACCACAAGACAACAACAGTATGGCGGCCCCGGTGCTGAACACTCAAGCTGGCCCGCATCGCTGCGATCGCATTAACCCTAGCACTGGCAAGCCGTGCAGTACCATTTTCTCCCGACCATACGATCTCACGCGCCACGAAGATACCATTCACAACGAGCGGAAACACAAAGTCCAGTGCGATCTTTGCACGGTCGAAAAGACCTTCAGCCGAGCTGATGCACTCACCAGACACTACCGTGTGTGCCATCCTGAGGCAGAGCTTCCCGGAAAGCACCGCAGACGAATGGTCTGATGACGATGATGGCGCGCAACCTGGTTGGTTGGTTTTTTTTTTGGTCACCCGTTCGTTCTCTACTGAGCGGATGCGGAGGGGGGAGGGGGTGTGTGTCGCTGAACCCTTTGTCTCGCTGTGGGGCTTTCCTGCATACGGTTGGGGCCATCGAGCCAACCAGTGCGAAGCTGATGGGGCCTCTGGCCCTGTCTGGCTGCAGGGTCCTTGCCGATCCGGACCGCTGACGTCACTCTTTCGTCAAGCCATTTGTGGGCTGACATCACCGCGGCACAAGTCATTTTGCATTCGGCCACTTGAAATTTACGCCGTTGCGTCTGCGTTCCAGTACTGGCATCATCGTGCAGCGGCAGACTTGACAGCTCCGCGACCAACCAGGGAGAGTAACAAGCAGATCACACGGAACCCTGTTTTTTTTTGGTCTCGCCTTGCCAAGTACCAAGTACCATGCATCCGCGACAGCAAAATGTCAATTGTGTCATTACGAAACTGCCACTACTTTTTAATCCGGTTTCTTTCCTTGTTTTTATTGGATATGCTATTCGGTATACGTTATAGTTGGGTCATCATTCAGCGGGTCTTTTGTACATCACCAAAAACAACCATCATATCTTGTCTTTGTTTCACCTGTTTTACGTCATTCGCTCAGCGGAGCTATACATTTTTCCTATGATGCATATTTGGGTACGGGTCGATTAAAACCATTGAGTTCGGGCCATTGTTTCTTTTTTCATTTTTGGCGAGGCGCAGATAGAAACTGGGATAGATTTTGAGATTATTTTCACTAGACACATGACAACACGAAGTAATGAAGGCCGTGCACGGCATGGTCGGTAATTCAGGAGGCAAAATTTCATCAAGCTATCTCTTTACATTTTCGTGATATCAAACTTTTGCAGAATGATGTGTCCAGGAATAAGCTACGACTTCTCATCCCCCAGTACGAGGTGCCTAGCATCTGTGTAGAGAGGACAGATACCTGTCCAAAGTTGAAACTAATTCGTGGATTAGCAACTCCGCAAATATGTGAAGATTACAACATGAGTGGACTTACTTGGTACCACCCTTGAGACGCAAGAACTTCGAGTCCAGAAATGGTAGGCCAGCCAGCGCTTTCAGCAATCTTGACCGCTGGAGTCGCACGAGGCTTGTACGCCATATCCAAAAGTACGTGTTGTCTTGAGGCCGCGGTGGCAGCGTGAACGACAGCGCTAATGACTTTTTCGGTCATAGGGTCGATGGGCTTGTCGCCGGGAATTGTGCTCACTACCACGTTGGGCGGCGTTGCAATTGCGGCTACGTTACTGACTGCTTGCAAGTTGTAGTTGTCGGGAAAATGGGCGATCATGGCCGCGACATTTTGGGCGGTGCGACCGACCACGTAGATGCGGCTGAACCCAAGGGAATGCAAAGCAAACACCGCAGCCCTTGTAGTGCCTCCTGACCCGATCACCATGGCAGCGGAGTCGCTGGCGACATCCTGAAGTCCTCCGTTGCGGAGGGCATAGACAATTCCCTTCCAGTCTGTATTGTCTCCGAGGAGACACTGTGTGCCATCATCTCGACTGCCTGACAACGGTATAACCGTGTTGACTGCCCCGATTGTACGTGCCGCTTCTGTGAGTTCGTCCAGTTCGTCGATGATATCGAGCTTGAGAGGGATGGTCACTGATGCACCCCCGAAACTAGGGTCCCGTAGAGTAGCTTTCACGTCCGCTATGTTGTCTGTTTCTAACAGGTGGTACTGGTGCGGGAGACCACATTGGCCAAACAGGCCATTATGCAGTGCGGGCGATCGCGACTGAGAAATGGGCTTTCCAAAAAGATGGAAGTTGCGAGGTTCCAGTTGTCCGACCAGTGTAAGAGCTTGTCGGATCTCTGCAGCGCTCAGCTGGCCCGGGGCTGCCTTGAATGGTAATGCTGGATGTGACACAGGCGTCAAGAATCCGTTCAGGACGCGGCTTAGTTGGCCAGCTGTTCCCATGTTGATTGCAATAATAGGCGGGGCTTCATTGGAGGCCATTCTGGACTTGAAACGAAGCAGATCGAAATTGTCGTCAACTTTTTGCGCGACACCGACGAGCTTAATAATGTCGCCATATTGAAGAGCGCGATTGTAGTGTGCGATCCAAGAGGCATTCCTCCATGATAATGTACCGCGTGGATCGTGGTGGGAAGCAATCAACTTGGTATGACCACGCGCAGAGCTGATGGGTTCCAGTATTTCGTCTGGTGTCGTTATTTCCACGTCAAGGTATTCTGTACCAAGCTGCAAGCCAAGGTGATAGAGCGCGAGCAGCGATTCTGTTGCATCGTCAGGGAACGACCCGCCTTGCGACACGGTGCGTACCGTGAAGATGATGGGCAGGCCAGTGTGCTGTCGGAGAATCGAGACCTGCTCTGTTACGAAATCCAAATCCTGACTTCTCAGGAGGTCTACGCGCAACTCGACGGCATCTGAGCCAACGACTGCTAGAGGCAGTATCTCGGTGGCGGTAGATAAGTCTGCCAGCGTTAGAGAAACAAAGAAACTCTGTTTCTTATTGCGCAGACGCGGAAGCTGTGCGTCCTTGCCGCAAACGGTTGATATAAAGCGGCAAAAATCGGCCGGAATGATGCTTTTGCTCGTGGGCTCATTGGTGTGCATGCTGTAGTAGCGGAAATTGCTGCATTGCTGGTACCAATGCTTGCGGCGGTTGTACACTTCTCTCATTTCTGAGGTATATGCAGGGCGTGTCTTGTCCCGCTCCAGGTACTGCATGACGTGATCAATGTTACGCTGGATCAGAATAACCTTGCCTCCGCTGCCAGTGTAGGCTTGCAGTATGACCCTCGCATCAGGGGTCTCGACGATGCCACCACCGCACGAGAATACGTAGCCCACTGGCTGCGTTTCGACTACGTCTCTGAGCAACTGTAACTCTTGTTTGCGGAACCCATCCCAACCGTGCTCATCGATGATCTGTGGAATTGACCGACCAGAGCGGCGCTCGAGCTCCTGGTCAAGGTCAATCGACTTCCAGCCAAGGCTCTTCGCAATCCAGTTAGCGGCGGTAGTTTTGCCAGCGCCACGCATTCCGATGAGAAATATGGACCGTTCATCCTTGCTCGCAGCCGCCGGTGTTTCCTCTTCCTCTGCTTTGCGCTTATCTGTGCCATCCAGGCGTACCTTGAACGACTGCGACATAGTATCCCACCAACCGGGCCAGGTTTTGCCGACGCAATCCTGCTGAGTGATGACGGCGCCGCCGGGTGTTGCAACAGACAAGACGCTGAGGCTCATGGCGACGCGGTGGTCATCATAGCAGAAAACGCCCTTGTCGGGTGATTTGAGATTAGCTGGGGAAATGCCAAGGATTTCGATGCCATCATCGAGTTCCACACATTGAACACCGAATTTGGCGAGCTGTATTCGCATAGCGGCGATACGGTTGCACTCCTTGACTCGTTGATTTGCAATGCCCGTGATTTGTGTTTTGCCGCCGGCAACAGCAGCCAGGACTGAGGCAGTCAAGAACGCGTCGGTCATAGGCTCCATGTCGACATGTTGAAGTGGTTTCAGAGCCCCGAACTTTGGACCTGTGACGGTGGTGGATGTCGCAGTCTGCTTGACGGTGCAGCCCATAGGACGGAGGACGTCGACGGCGAAACGGGCGTCTCCCTGGAGCGACGCCGAGCCGATGTTGGGGATAGTACAGGTGGTACCCGTGATGGCCGCCATGGCCAAGGGGTACGTCGCCGAGCTGGCGTCGCCTTCAATGATGTACTCTGCGGGATTCTTATACGTTCCCTTCGGGATGTGGTATGTATGCGGTTCGGTTGTCGATGCTGTCACGCAAACGCCAAACGCCTCCATCATTGCGATTGTCAGCTCGATGTACAATTGCGAGATGGGCTTGCCACCAACAAGCTTCAGAGTAACAGGGTTCTTGGCGTATGGGGCTGCCATAAGGATTGATGAAACGTATTGAGACGATATTGTGGCCGCGAGTTGGATGGTGCCGCCCTCAAACCCCCCTGATGAGCCGATTCTCAAGGGCAAGCTCTTCTCTTGTTCCAGGTAGTCGATAGAGACGCCGTTCAACCTGAGTGCATCGACGAGGGGACCAATGGGGCGTACTTTCATATGCGAGTTGCCTGTAAGAACAACAGACTTGGCGGTATCACTGGGCGAGCATAGAGCCGCGACGGTGGTCAGGAAACGCGATGCAGTTCCGGCGTTCCCAATGTAGAGCTCCTCGCTACTCGCGCTCAGCTTGCCAGCGTTGCCATTAACAACAAGAAGCTCACCCCCTGCCTCCCATGTGTACGAGGCACCGCGGAGCTTGGCAATGGCGGCAAGCATATAGCCGGTGTCGTCGGAATGTAACAGATTCCTGATCCTGCAGGGTCCCGACCCGAGTGCGGCGAGGATTAGCGCTCTGTTGGAGATACTCTTGGAGCCTGGCGGGCTCACGGTGACGTTGAGGTCGGCAGGTACCGTGGGTGAGACAATAATAGCCGGTGAAAGAATGGTTCTGATACTTTGGTCATCTACGACGCTGGCTTTTGGTTCGTGCGTCTTGCCAATGGCCGAAAGAAGCACGATCTTCTTTTTCATGCCATCATTCTTCTTGTCAACCGCCATTTTCTGAAGAACGACATCGACAGGACAAGGTCGACCCGCCGTTAAGCGCTGGACGCGTTTATCTAGGAGCGAAACTGGCAAGCCGTAGGCTGCAATGCACTTGACCAGCCTCGCAACTGCTTCTGGGCGCAGCACACCGAGGTAGCGGGCCAGCTCCGCCTCCTTGACCATGCCAATAGCGACGGCCTCTCCATGAAGTAGCTGCGGTGTGAGGATAGCCTCAATTCCATGGCCGATGGAGTGGCCGAAGTTGAGGAGATTGCGTAGGCCACCCTCGCGTTCATCGCTGGAGACAACCTCGGCCTTGACGCCAGCGGAGCCCACCACGATACGCTTTAGTATGTCCGTCATTGGCGCCAGACGGTCTGCAGACCGGGAGCGAACGCACTCCAGGATCTTGGAAGCAGATCTTTCCAAGAACTCGAACTCAGTCTCGTTCCAGATGGCGGCCGTCTTGATTACCTCGGCCATGCCGTTGATAACCTCACGGACGGGCAAGGTTTCCAGGAACTGCAGATCAATGTAAATGCGGCGCGGCTGCCAGAAAGCGCCAACCAAGTTCTTGCCCATGGGGGTGTCAATGGCCGTCTTGCCGCCAATGGAGGAGTCGACCATGGCGAGCAGTGTTGTCGGGACCTGCACGAAGCGTACGCCGCGCATGAACGTGGCTGCAACATATCCTATCATGTCACCAATGACACCGCCCCCGAGGGCAATGATGACAGTGTCGCGTGTGCATTGCTGTGAAAGCATCCAGTCCTCAACCTCGCCTTTTGTCTCTCTGTTCTTGGAAGCCTCGCCTGGTGGAATCGTGTACGTGACCAGACGGGCATTGTGGCCTTTGACGAGGGAGTCGAAGCTCGCTCGAAATCGGGGCACATAGACGTTGTGCAGGTTCGTGTCGGTGATGAGGACGTAGGTGGACGAGGCGACATTCTTCAAGAGATCTTGCACGATGTAGTCTGCCCAGAGGCCATTGTCGACTACTATGCTAGGCTGGCCGAGAATGGGGATAGTGACGGGAGACGCCGATACCGATTCGGTCATTTTGTGCGGTTCTGAGGCGACAAGAAAAAAGACTGTTAGACAGCTGCCATACAGAAGGGAAGAGATGGGAAGAGTGTTGTGCAAATTGTATCGGTGGCCTGGCAGAGAACGGTATCCCGCTACATGACTAACTAACCTTGCGTTGGGTGGCAGAAAGTCAGCCGGTATCGGTTAGGTTTCAGTGGAGACACAATGCCTTAGTAAGCCTGGGTGGTCGACTCAGGGCTGCTGACCTGACCTGCAAAGCCTGCCAAAAAAAAAAAACATGACTGATGCTATTCTATGTACTACCCAAGGCGCAGACTCTTGTGCTATTTTATTTGACATGAGACGCACCAATAATGTTACACTTTTAATGCTGTTACTGTTGCTGGACCAGCGGGGAGGGGGCAGTTTGATTCATCACCGTCTTCCCAGCAAAATCAGACAGCGAGGTCAACGAGGCCAGCGAGGCCAGCGAGGGGAAAAGTGAGAGTACTCGTAGTAGACGGAGTACCTATTATTACCTAGCACTTGTTTGAACTTGGCCCTTGAAACACACTTGACATTTTGTACGTATACCTGGACCTGCAAGGGAGGGACCCTAACGGTCCTAACCACACCGCAAGGTACCACAAGGGACCAAATCGAACGTTTAGTGGGTTTAGTGGAGAACCAGGCCCCTGGTCGCAGCAGGAGGTACTTGCCATCTCCGCAGCACAAGTACCTTCTCGAGCAGCACTGCTCTGCCACTAACAGCACCTGCATTGAGCACGCGTCTCAAATCACAATGAGCTGTCGAGGGCCTTTGTCAGCAACGTTGCACACACAGTCGGGAAGCAATGCATACATACCTCAATCAACTTCTCTGTCAGTTCGAAGCAATCGGCCCTGTTCTCCTCTGCCATCCCCTGAAACGAAGCCTTCCACAAGCCCCGAAAGCCCATCTCCTCCAGCGCCTCCTCCAGCGACTCCATAGAGCCTGTTGCACTTGCGTATTCCCTCTCCGAGGTCAGTGTCCGCACAAGTGTGTGCGCTGCCTCCAACGCCGCAGAATCCTGTCCGTGCATGAGGACGTCGTTAAGTATGGTCGGCATCGCGCCGCAGCTGGTTGTCATTAGCATGCCGATGCAAGAACACAATGCGAGGCATAGATCACTCACAGATACGCAAAAACGGTTCGTCTCGATAGCGCCAGCTCATTCAGCCACAGAAGCGTCCTCGCCTGTATGGCGTCTTCCAGATGCTGGAAATCCACCAGCTCGATCGCGGATATCAGAAGCAAGTCTCGGTCCTCCATGACGTCGGCGTGGCGGCGCCGACTGCCTTCCAGCATGCCGCTGATCCCGTCCGGGTTGATGCCCGCTAGCCACATATTATCGCGGAAGTTGTCCTGGTCGACGCACCGGGCAAGCATGAGAGCCAGATACGGCGAGTCGACCATCGTGTGCACAAGTTTTGCCGGCAGCTGCGACGCTGGCGCCGTCATTTCCAGGAACGACCAAAGCACCCGCACGGCGGCCAACCGGGTCGCATTATCCGTCAGGCCACGGATCAAGCAGGCACATACAGCAAAGTGGAAGTTTTCCTCGTCAAAATGGATACCGTAAGCCTCATCCAGAGGCTCCACGGCCTCGTCCAACTGGCTGCGGCTGTGAAGCAGCATCGGAACCATTTTGTCACCGCGGACGCCGCCAATGTTTCCAATGTTGATCAACAACGCTTCCAGGAACTGCGCGGTGCAGTTGAAGAGGCTGCCTGGCACGAGTCGGATGAGAGACATGGCCAGCCAGAACAGCTGCAGCCCGTACCGTGACGCGGACGGAAGGTTGGCCATCATCCGGGACAAACAGGTGATGATGGACGTGAGCATCTCGCTGTGACCATCCTCGCCGAACTGGCTCACGCTGTTGCGCAGCGCAACCAGAACCTGGTAAAGCAGGTCATCGTCCACTTCCTCCTTGGCTAGGTAGCCCATGACGGCAAAGGCACGCGGCTGCACCGCCGGGTTGTTCTGAAACGCGGTGCTCGCCACCAGACTCATCCAGCGCGACCGCCAGGCGTTGGCCGTGTCGACGGACGGTGCCGCTACCGTGCATATGTCGAACAGGATGGCCACGAGATTCTCCATGGCCGGCAGCGTAGACCCTTGGTCGCCAGCGAGTGAGACGGAGGCTGCGTTTCGTCTACCGGGAGACGGCGAGGAGAAGATGCCGCTACGACGCTCCGAGAGTACATCCAGGGATGCGCGCAGCTTGGTGAACTTGGACTCATCTAGGACAAATGCCGTGCAGACGGCATGGACCGTGTTGGTGAGAAGCCTGTGCACCTGCACCCTCACGTTGGCGCTGCCCGTGTTCACCAGCATTGTGACGATGTGGAATATCTCTGGCAGGAAAAGCTGAGACTGAACGCCGCTGCCGAAGGACAGCGAGGTGCACATTTGTAACATGACGCAGATTTCAGGCCAGACTGCGTTATCAGGCAGGTTCTTGGTCGGCCGCAGTGAGGAGCGGTTCAGTGCCTTGCGTAGCCTTGACAGGAACCGCGCACGCAGTGTCACTGTCCCGATGTTGGCAACGGTAGATGCCATGGTTTCGATGAGTTCCTGCTGCGTGCCAAACCCGATGGCCATCTTCATCACTTCCTCGAGGAAAATGTCAAGCAGGACCTCATCCTGGCTCAGCGAGGGCCAGACAAACTGCTCCAGCGCATAGCTCAGCGACTGGTCGAGCGCGATGAGGTCAATGAACTTGCGAAAGATGGCAGCCACTTTTTCTTTGCCTTTCTCGCCATCCGCCTCGCCTGTGAGCACGTCTCTCCGAAGCCCAGACAGCCAGGGTGCCATGTAGGCGAGACTCAGTGGTTTCTGCTCCTCTGTAAACGTGTCCCAGCTCTCCATAAACTCGGACAAGAAGTCGCAGGTGAGCTGAGGCTCTGAAGCAGCAAGCTCGCGGCTGACATTGACAATGAAGCGTGTCGGGTCTATGGGAATCGAGAGATCTGAAATCGTGGTCAGCTTGGTAAACAGGAGCCGCTTCGTTCTCCAACGCTCCGGACCCTACCTCGCGAGCAGACAAGCCGTGTGGTTGTACGAAATTTAAAAGTGATACACAGCGCGCCAAGCAAGTTGTAAGAGGCTAAACGAAGCTGGTGGTCGAGACTCGACAGGTTCATGAAGGCGAGATTCAACAGCGTACCGGGGACATCTTGAGGCCGCAGCAGCCGTTCCACCGGCTTGTGCATCCGACCGTCCTTGCTATTGTTGGCCTTGGCACTCCTGATGGCTTGGAGAATGGTCGCCTTCTGAGCGCTCGTGAAGCACATGACGATGCGTCCACCGTCGGCCCGCAACCCGAAAGATAGCCCATCATCAGTAGAAATCGCCGTTGCCGCCTCATCGATATCACTAAGGCGGAAGATGTCGTTGATGGTCGTGCTAAGCCGCATGCTAGAGAATATCTCCTGATGCTTGCTGGTCGTCACCTGCACATGATGACTGCCTACTTTGATCATGACGTCTACCTTGCCCTTGGATTTAGACAGGCGCGTGACATTGTTGTACACGAAGCGTACGTCGGAGACGATGAACGAGTGTTCTTTGGGAACCTGCAACGATTCAATCATGAAATGGGGTCGCATTGTCTGCATACCGTCAGGCAGCACATACTTGACGTTTTTTGGGTGGAAAGCAGACAGGTCATTCTTGGTCACGATCCGCAACAGTCGCCGGAAGCAGCGTCTAGAAATCCAGTCAACTCAGTTCAGACGCCAGCATCATTGCGCCACGTACTTGAAGGCGCTGTTCATGTTGTAGATGTAGATGCGAGTAAGACTCTGCAACACTTCGCAGGGCATGAGGAGATCAAGCATTTTAAAGAAGTCGTCTTTGGGGTCATTCTTGCCGCTATAACAAGTCGCGTCGACGAGAATAGCGAAAGGCTCGTGCCATAGCCTGCTTGCAATCTGTCTCGTGTTAGTTCGGCATGTGCACATCCGCAAGATTGAGCCATTGACAAGGTAAGACTTGACCCATCAACCTCGCTCACCTTTAGAAAGCAGTGCAGCAGTGTCTCGTGGTCAATGCCCTCGGTCTCGCTATACCGGAGGATGATGAGGATAGTTGATAGCCCATCCTGATACGAGTCAGCAACACGACGCCAAACCTCCCACCAACATCTGCCCCCTCACCTGTGTCATGCCACCATCATAGATGGTACGAGATGTTAGAAATGATTCTGTGCCGCGGAAGGCATTTCGAAGCATAAAGTTCTGGAAGCGCGAGTAGAGCATCGGTCCATTTAGGGAAATTTGCGGTCTGTTCCAGGATATCGCAAGAGGAGGCGGGCCGAGATTTGTGATGAGGTTGCGCAGAGGCTCGAAAACAGGCGAGTGACTGCGTGGCGAGCTGTCTTGAAGGCGGAGATACTCGCGGCGCTCCCTGGCAACCAAGGTTTGACGCAGGTGGTCCCAGTGGTCATAGAGAAAACGATGAAAGGATACACAGGAGCCAAAGTCCGTCGTTTCTTTAGAGACGGGGATGTCTAGCTTGGTTATCGGCACCTGTTGTGGTTGGGTCAGCATAGGGCCGGCGTGAATCTGGTTGTCGGTTCGTTGTTGGTTGTTGGTTGTTGGTTACATACAGATATGGTACGAAGGAAGCCAGTCACGACAGAAATGTTTACCACCAAGAACCGATTCAGGGGGAACATGTATGGCTCCTTGGTGCCAAAAAGAACATTATTGGAAAGGTTCTGGAGGACCTTGGCGATGAGCAACAGCCCTCGACGGAGTTCCTTGGATGGCGGCATGTCAACGAGTCCCTCTGCTTCCGGTGCTACTATCGCGGGGCAAAAGAAGCGCAGGAAGAGAAACGCCCCGACGGCCGTGTATTTGGCGTCGGGAAACCGGGGCGCAACAGCATCATGAATCTGTTGTACGCGTGAGCATGCTGACTGAGACAACGTGTCCGACGCATTTTTGATCAACCTACAATGCTGCAAATCTTGCGAAAGGAGGATGGGATCCTCGGGCCTGAGGCACAAATATCGTCCATGAATACCTTTACAACGATTTGGAGTTGTGCAGCGTTCTTCTTAAGCTCTTGCGCGGAGGAGACCCTCGCTGGATCGAGCTCAAGGTCCAGTTCCTGCGAGGTCATCATGAGTCTATCGAGGATCTTGGATAGTGTGCCCTTCAGGTAGTCAAAACCTCTCCATTTTGCATATATCGATAGCATCTTGGTCGCAACACAACTTCTCCGTAGGATTTCGGTGGCGTGTTCTGGCCATGTTAGCAGCGGTGCGGCAGCCAGCACAGACCGGTCGGCGCCTTACCTGTCTGCTCTATTTCTTCCTTGATCAGGGCTTCTAGCAGCTCGAAGGTGCGGCCTCTCTGTTCAAAGACTATCAAGAGACACACGGCGAGCTCGTCAATCTCAGTGCTCGGGCAGATGAGGCTCATGGACACGGCCAGCGATAGATCTTTCGTGAGAAGCTGTACCCCGGTTAGCGATTGAATTTCATTTCATGGTATGGCTGGCGAGGACAATCGTGAGGCATACCCCGAGAAGCTCCTCATATCTCTCGCTAACGGCAGAGTCGGACAGATTGCTGAATTCTGTTCCCTGCGTCAGGATGTTGTACAACACTTTGACGAATACGGTGCGGACTTCGACACTTTCATGGTATCCATGAGAGAGAGAGTGCTTTAATCCGACGTCGATGTTCGCACTGAGGAGGTTCGACAAGATGGTAATTGCCATCTCGGAACTAGAGAGGCCGTCCGTTGGCTCAGAGGCGGCGTCTGCGCCCCCAGTACTAATGAGATCCAGGAAGCGTTTAAAGTAGCGCTTGAAAAGCTCCGACTTCTTTGCACTCATGCCCGCATCGGAATGTATGTCCTGTGTCTGCAGCGGCAGTCTAAAGGTTAGCTCTGACAGTGCTTTGAGGCATGCTCTGGTGAGTTCTTTTTGCATCCGTTCAAGTTCCTCCAGTCTGGACGTTCCTCGGCTGGCCTCCAGCGCAGGCCCGGGCGGACGGATCCATGTAATCATGTATTCAAGCAGCTGGCTGCGTATTAGGACGTCATCTCGAAGATTCAGGTGCTCCTTTCTGTGCATCACTGCCTCGGACAGCTGGCAGATGCGCGTTTTGATGCGTAGCGATGTCGCCGTTTCGGGATACTCAGCAATGAACCTGGCGAAGCTCAGAGTAAGTGAGCCTAAATGCACAGATGACGCGGCTGCGAGCTCCTGAGGACTATGAAGCCGCTCTACCATGTCCTTCAAGAGGGAGACAGCTTGCTCGGCAAAGATGATGTCACTGTCCTGCGCGCGCTCAGCCTGCGGAGCAAAGGCATCAGTGAAAAAAGCCTCCGCCTCAGACTCCAGAGACTTGAGGAGAGGCTGAAATAAGCAGGAGGGTACCTCATGAGTGAATATGTCTCTCATGGTCTCTCGCACCTTGACGTTTGCACAACCCATCAGCTGAATACCTAGACGAAGGTATCGTGCCAGGAGAGTCTCTTGGTCCTCGCCAGCAGGGTAACGATCGATCCAGCGTAGTGCGTTCGATGCGGGCTCGTCCAGGGCGAGAGGCTGCTGCTGTGCTGTGCAGATTCCACCCATGGATGCAAGGAAGCCGCCCAGATCTCGCCACTGCGAAAGTTTCATAGCCTCTGTGGCATCTGCCGACGTCGCCGAGACTATTCTGCCCAAATATATCCATGTATCAAATGCCGACTCCCATGCATGGATGATGCCCGCCGTCGGATACTGTATCCGCCGAAGAATACTTCTTGTCCTTTTCTGAAAGGCCACGAGCCCAGTCACCCGGAAAGTAGGAGAGGATATTTCCTGAAAGGTATCGGCGTTGCGCATGAAAGCTACGTGGGAGCCCATGGAGCCGGACTCGGAATGGCTATCAACCCATCGGCACTCTTCCACGAAGATGCTGAGGCAAGACGCCGCGATCTCGCAGTCCTCAATTCCCGGAAGGCACAATGATACCAAAAGCGCAGTCTCCAGCTTCGATGTGCAGGCCGTGATCAAGTTCAGGATGCCACCGGGCATATGCGAAAGCCCCTGTGGCAACATTAGCGGCGGGGAGGGTGCAAGCAGCATCAGGACAGCTTACCGGGAGCTGCCTGAGAAGAGCAAGGCGATCTCTCAGGTAGCTATGAATCTCGGAAAGCGCAGAGTGATCGTTCTCGTCGACAAGACGCTCGCCAAGCTTGAGCAAATTACCCGAGCTGCTCACATCGCATCAGTATTGTACTGCAAAGGGCATTACCGGGGCAGTACCTTCTGTTCCAAACAACCCTTCTTATCTTCAACATGTCAGGTTCCCCTCTACTCTCGAATTCATTGAGGAGGATTGGGAGATCAGCTTGTAGTCTTTCCATGACCTCGGCAGCCTGTCGGCGGATAGCAGGCTCGGCGGAGACGGCGCAAAGCAGAAGGGGCTTGAAAAATACAGAATCCGACGTAGGGCCCGAAAACTCCCCAATAATCGGAGCCTGATCTATGCTGAGGAATTTCAAAATACTACAGATCATGTTTGTGTGGCCCCTTTCCTGGTCACGGTGCTTCTCGTCGTGACGAAGATGCTCTTCGGTCTGCAGATTGATCAGCACGCCTATCTGACAGCCCGTGTATGAGACTGACCATACCTCTAGCTTTAGTCTCATCAAAGGTATAGATTTCTCAAAGAGCTTCTTGTACTTCTCGGACTCGGGAAGCTGGGCGAAATAGCAGCAGGCCTGGATCATGGCAAGTTTGGAGCCCTCTGGAGCAGAAGCCGCTACACAGTCACCATAAAGGTTGTCCACACAGCCGTCTAGATTTAAATGTGACAGGCTCACAAGTGCCGCGGTAATCATACTCTGGTCCCAGACTGGCAGAACGGACGCAGACGCGGGCGGCGGGCGAAATATCGCATCTCGCACTTCATCTTGCACGTCCATGGCATAGCTCACCAGTGCCGAGTCGCTTTCCACGTCGAAATGCCGAGCAACTCGAAGAAGAGATACTAGACAGTACCCTGCCTGTTCGTTTCCATTCCTGAGGGCCTTCCGCAAGCTGTCGAGAAAGGAGACCTTCTTGATGACGCTGTGGCCTTTGGTCTCCCGCAGATTGCTAGCCACTTCAAAAACATCAGGCATCAGAAACAGCAGGGTCGTTTGAAGGGGATAGAGATATACTCTCCGCCGCCCTGTTTCTGTGGCGGTTTGCGTCATGTCAAACAGGGTATCAGCACCCCCATCCAACCTCTTGTGGAGGCGATGGAGCAGAACGAACTCTGATGGGTATCTGTCTATCCATCGAGTAATCAGAAGAGGTATTGCTACCGCCACAGTATTCTGATATGGCCCCCTGAAGTGAAGGTAGCTGGAACAGAGTTCCTGTATGAGGAGTCCCAGCTTCGTCCCGTCAACCCAGCAAAAGGACAGCAGTCTTAAAACAACCAAGGCACCACGTTCATGCTGTTGACTGTTCTTCGCCGCATCGGCATGAGAGTCTCCCATGGCAGAGCGAATGGCCTGGATGACGTCGCGAATATATTTAAAGGTCACCACCCAGCTCGAGACCGTCATGTACTCCACGATGACCTTGACATGTCTGTCAATTTCGATGAGCTGTGAGTCCAGGGATTCCAGACCATCCGTGAAACGGATTGCCGCTCCTGTTGTTGATCTTCTACCAGGTCGTGGAATTGTGATATTGGCCACGGACGTTTGGTCTAGGAGCGTTTGCGCGGGAAGCACATAATCATCCGGTATGGGCTCAAGAACAGACTTGAACACTTCAAAGAGGCGTTTAACAAGCTCCTCATTCAGCTTTTCCGGTAACAGGCCCTCCTTCTTCCTGGCTGACCAGTTTGCAGAGCAGCATGCTGACACCAGACTCAGGACGTACAGCTCGGACTGGAGGATATGGCTGGGGTGAGTCGATATTTTCGCGTAAGGACGTGAGAGATCTTCTAAAAGAACAAGTAGCGAGTCAAGCACAACAGCGGAAGTGGTTTTGCTGAGCTTGATGAGGGTTGCTTGTGTTGTTTGCACAACTTCATCATCGTCCGGCCGGGCACCACTAACGCCCACCCGATGAGGCAGCTTTTAGTTGGTTAACATGGTGCTATGGCGAATAATACATGATGAGGACTCGCCTTGGCAGCGATTCTATCGACTAGATAGCCGACCAACCCTGCGTCGCCGCTCATTGTATCATCACGAGGGTGAAATCGGCCAATTGGGTGAGTTGTTGTGCATCATTGTAGACATTTGGTTAGGCAAGGGGTTAGGCTACGCAGTCAACATTGGTGCGTGATCGGCGGTGGACATTACCCCGCCTGGCAGTTGGGTATGTTGTGGTTTTGCTCGTTCAAGCTCGACCTACTTTAGTGTGGTGTATTTGATAAGTGTTTTTTTAATATGCCTGGTATTTTGGCTAGATACTGATATGCTGTGTCTTCAGCTGTAAATAACAAAAAAAAAAGCTTCAGTGACTGTTCTAGATTCGTAGTTTTTTTTTTTTTGCCATACTTCTACATTTTTGCGACGTTGTGTTCAGAGCCCGTTTGTGTGAATGAGGCCCCTTTTTTTTTTTCTTTCGTCGCTCAAGCCGCATCACCTTTCTCGTAACTAAACGCAAGAATCGCCTCCAACACGCACTTTATTACCTTCCTAACAAGTTCAATGCTTCTGAAAAAATCAGGAGCACTGCCTGAAAAGAATCAACGGGCTTTTATTGAGGCTCACTCGCCTTGCCAACTGGCAGACTTTATTGTTTTTTTTTTATTGTGAGTGAGTAGCTCAGGGTGCAGAAGACGCACGCAGTAACAATTTCGCGGATCATAACTAGTATATTTTATTCCCCCGATCTCATCTTAGAGTGTTAAAGTTTGTTGGTTCCTTGTTCGTCTGTTATTTTGAAGTTTAATCGTTTACTGGCTTTAACAGCAATTCACTTTTTATGTTATTTTTCCCATAACAGACAATTTATTACATGGCATGTGTGGCATGAGTGTATCTTCGCACCCCTGGATATCTATCATTGGCGCTACCCAACCTCACTGCACTCACTGCACTGTCACTGTCACCTAACCTGCCTTTCTACAGCTAGCTGGTGGGTGCCTTTCCCTTGCACTGCACCGCCCGCCCTATGTTGCCTAAGTAGGGTTGGGGGGTAGTGTGGATAATGCATTGATGCCTTCACCACAAGTGCTTCATCCTAATGCCTTCTGAAGTAATCTCTGTATATGGCCGCACGCCAACTACAGCCAGCCTAATCAACAATACTACATGCTACGATTCCAGGTGTTCATTTGAACAGCCTACGCCCACGATCGCGACGAAACTCAAAAACTGCCGTTCCCAAAACTGACAGGCCAGCATCGATAACTAACTCAAATAGTTCAATGAACAAGGTGCCCCATGGTCTCCCCGGCTGCTTCCTTGGCGAGTTAGCCTCCAAGCAGGGGGGGTTCCAGCGTGACCTTGAAGCGCCTGGTGGTCAATCCACGCGGGGTGAGAATCCTGCATACTGCAGCTAGTCTCAAATCTAGCAACGCCAAGGGGGTCTCGGGGCGCCCCCTCTCCAGTCATCAGGGCCACTGCGACCACACCCACACTCTGATGGCTGGCGGTAGTACGGATAGGTAGTAGTAGCCCGTTCCTGACAGAGGATCAGCCCTCATCGAAAATCAACATGTCTAAGGACCCCGCCGCCTTAGACGCATGGGAAATTGGGGGGTCTCGGAGGCTGAGATCTGGGAGGCCGACGGAGACGCGTCAGTCGGCCATCTCGAGTCGACCATTCCTACCTAATGTTATCAACAGAAACAAGATGGGGAAGTGAAGCGAGATGTCAATGCATGTGCCAATAAATGCCGCCGGATCACTATTCTATCTGCAGGCTTACTCTGGTCTGGGAAGGTCGCAACTGTTGTGGGGTCCATACAAGTTCTCACCACAGAGGCCCCTGACCGCGTGCCGAGCTGCACTTCTGCCCTCGTGCGTCTGATTATTGAAGTCTCGGGCATATCTTGCTCTCTCCACGGGCCCTGCCCCGGGGGCGGTGGCCGCCGAGCTGCCGGAATGGTACATATATCAATCAGCATCCCCCATTCTTGTGGCAGCGGCAGGCTGTCTCCCTCCATATCACATACTTACATAGCTGTCCGGGTCACGGTGAAACCGAAATGCGGTGGTCCCTGGTCTCCCTCCTGTCGCTGCTGGTCCCTCTGCTGAAGGCCAGCCCGGTTGGCGATGTTCATGTTCAAGCTTCCGCCCAGGCTTCCGCCACTGCCACGGCAACATCAGGACTACCCAGACTTGTTGTGTACTTCCAGACCACGCATGACCAGGCTGGCAACCCAATCTCCATGCTGCCACTCATCAACGAGAAGGGAATAGCATTGACTCACCTCATCGTCTGCTCCCTTCATATCAACAAAGGCTCCGAGGTTCACCTCAATGACTACCCTCCTGGAGACCCCCACTTCTACACGCTGTGGAATGAGACGACACATATGAAGAAGGCTGGAGTGAAGGTGATGGGTATGATTGGGGGTGCTGCTCCTGGTTCCTTTGACTCGTCGACTCTGGACGGAGATGATGCGACCTTTGAAAAGTACTATGGGCAAGTTCGCGACGTCATCACTCAGTTTGGTCTTGAGGGCATGGACTTGGATGTTGAGCAGCCGATGAGCCAGTCTGGCATCTCCAGACTCATCACCCGACTGCGCGCCGATTTTGGATCCGGCTTCATCATCACGCTCGCTCCTGTCGCATCCGCACTGGAGAATGGTGGAAATCTCAGCGGGTTCAACTACAAATCTCTTGAGTCCAGCAATGGCGATGACATTGACTTCTATAACGGACAATTCTACAGCGGGTTTGGCACCATGTCACGCACCAATGACTACGTCAAGATTGTGTCCAACGGCTTTGCCGCGTCAAGGGTGCTTGCTGGACAGCTGACATCTCCTTCCAATGGCTATGGCTACATTCCCTACAGCCAACTGAATGCAACCATCATCTCGCTGCGCAAAAAGTATGGGCAAATTGGTGGCGTGATGGGGTGGGAGTACTTCAACAGCCACCCTGGTGGCACCGATGAGCCCTGGAAATGGGCACAAATCATGACGGAGATTCTCCGTCCAAACTCGGTTGGCAACATAGCGATCACGATGGATGACGCCAATCACCTCACTACTGTGTATGACCACACGGTGGGTGATGAGTCTCGCAAAGCTCGTCCCGGGTCACGATCCATTGACTATTATGCCATGGTTAATGCTTGAGTCGGGCACAGAAAGCTGGACCATGCCGTGGCTGATGCTTGAGTCGCACACAAGAAGCAAGACGGGGACTGATTGACGCTGTACATAGAGACGAGATAGATGCACAAACGCCATGAATATATGCATATTGACTGAATTACACCTGTTGATCTAGCCATTTTCTCCAGCCGTCATCCAGCAGTATAGACCGAACACGACCTTGCAACCAAGTCATGTTTCCCCAGAAGCCCCAAGAAGCCTGAAAACGACACCAGTCGACGAGTGCCGTTTCCCAGTGACGCAGAAACTCCGAAAATTTATAACTGTAGCCATCTTTTACCTGATGACGGGTGAGCAGCTTGTGGTAATGCGCTAGTAGACGCAGCTCGCCTTGTTTCATGCCGATTGTATGTGAATGTGATGACCCTTGGCCGATGAGCATCTGCAAAGGAACGGAGCAAGTGAACAATTTGGCGAGATCAGCTGCTCCAAGGCCTAGCCCAACATATTGGAAATCAAAAAAGGCAACATGGTCCCCTGATTTGGTAGAAAACAAGTTCTCGGATTTCACGTCACCATGGATCAAGGTTTCAAATGGTCGCCCCTTTGGAATAAGAAACTTGGATACTTTCTCTGCAGTGGAGACTGTGCCATCAGAGGTACAGAATACTGCCGACCATTCCGAGTCGGAACTGCTGGCCAGGGAAGAATATTCCTTCTGTCTTGTGGCGAGGTAGGTGTATCCGCCGTTGAGCCATATTGATCTAGGGGGCAGTTTCTGACCGGATTGCCTGGCTTCCAGCTCGGCCATGGGAGGCAGGACCAGCCCATTCATTGTAGTGTCGTCCTGCATTGACCAGGAGCTGCCGTGGAAATCCGCAAGCCACCTGATGGCCGAGTGGACTTGAGTAGCGGACAAGTCGCCTCTCTTCTCGCAGGCGACGGGGAAAAGTACCCTCAAGTCAGTCATCAAGGTTGCAGTCACCTTCCTCGCGTGGTGTTCGGATGTGTCATTAGCCGAGTTTAAGCTGCGAGTTGAGGCCAGACACTTGGCCACCGCAACATCTGGTGGTAGTGAGGGGGCGATGACTTGGTAGAAATACTGCTCGACTTGATAGCTGAATATTTTCCGTAGATGGCCCTCGTCATTCCGCATCTCTGGGGGGGCGATGATCTTGAGCACAAGGTGGATGGTGCCGTCAGTCTCCAGCGGGCACCCAAGAGCTGGGGCTGGTGTCGAAGCCGAGGCAGCTGTTGGTATGGGCTTGGCCCTAACAGAGTAGATGAACCCATAGTCTGGTGACAATACAGGGTTAGCTATTGAATAATTGTAACGCAATGTACTAAAGCAGGCCGCAGCCCTGCGGTGGCCAGCTCTCAGTTACCTGCCCAGAGGGCCTGAAGTTGCTCAAGATGGAACAGCTCAAGCCCGGCATCGGCGAGGAGTTGGCCTGCCACTCGCTCCAGATCTTGCGGTCCAAGCATGTTCAGCAGGCTCGGCTCGATGCATATCAGTATTTACCCTGCAGTTGGGCGCGATGCTTCCTTGCGCCTCCTTGGGCAATGAGGAGAAGAGGTGTTTGTTGCTGGCCGGCGCAGTTGGTGTTGTAGTTGTGCGGGGAAGCTGTACCAACTGGCGTGCCGTACCCTACCTAAGTAACTAGTACATTGGTACATTGTACGTAGTATTATTCAGGGCACTTGCTGGACAGATAGATAGGTACCTAGTAGGTAGGTACCAAGGATATTGACTACGAAACAAACCCGAGGCGAAACCACATCAAGAAAAAGTATTTGCTAATGAAAACTCGCGTGCATAAACTTGTACTTGATGTGGTAAATGCACATTTGGCGGCGATTTCGGTTATCGTGTCGGGCGTCTCATGATTTATAATATCAGTGGTGCAACGCTGTGGGGTTTCCAGAGAATATCAGTGCATGTACCAACTACGAACTACCCAGTTATGCATTAATTAATCAATTAACTACCCATTTATGCATGTATGTATGTATATATGTACGTACGTACTATGTATGCCAGTAATCATCAACTTTGCGTTCACCACTCCAGGTACATAGCTTCCTTTCCAGGTCATAGGCCGAAGCCAATAATTGAATTCTCTTCGTCAAGTGGGAGCCTCGCTAGCGTTAAGCCGATACGGCTGCTGTGTGGGGAAATGTACGTAAACTCAATTGATTCAGTTTACATTTCGGCCTGTCGGTGCAGATTCGTCATTTCCAGCATCGATCAGATCATTCGCTGTGGTGGACCAGACATGGGCGAACCCAATCACAGAGTGCATTCAGCCCGTGCTGATATCAATGCATAGAGCAAGAAGATGCAGTCGCAACGTCATATGATTGGATGGAAATTGCGCAAAGGTAACCAACTGCCCGCGCGTCAACGAACAATGGAGACAGACCACTTCCAGGGTAGGTAGGTAGGCTATAGTTTGCCGACGAACACCATGGGACCCAATCCAGCTGCAACGGTACTTTTTTCGGCATGACCCGGGATGATTTGAATAGCATGGCCAACTGGGCACAGAATGATGGACAAAAGGCGCGATCCTGGTATCGAGGTAGCTTGCAAAATGTCGCCGATGCCTGCCTGGCCAAGCCACAACCTACCCATGCGGTGCCACTACTCACTACTCTCACTACTTTGCATCTACCCGAAACCTCGAGCTGCGATGTTGCAACATCACACCCATCCATGCGTGCGTGCGCCATGGATATTGGTGAGCCGTGGGACAAACCGGATCAATCATTTACTGACGACCCAGCTCGCATCACCGGGCTTCTTCGCCCTCTGCAACTTCCATTAGCCCCCCCCCCCCCCCCCCCCCCCCCCCCCCCCGTACCTGCTCCCGGGATTGCTATCCAAAGTGCGGACATTGGCCGCCATGACAGACTGACTCTGCAACAACAAGGATGGGGGGATGGGGAATGGGGAAGTCGATCATTCGCCCCGCAGAAGCCATCGCATTGTATAAATATCCAGCGTCGGCATCTCCTCCATCGCAATGTCGCCAGAGTAGCCAAACATCCCATTGCTAGTCGTCAGTACAGAGGCAGAGAGGCCAGAACCGAACAACCGTGATATCAGCACAATGCAGCTCGCCTCACCACTGCTTGCCTTCCTGCTTGGCGCTGTCGTGCAGGCAACTGCCGCTCCTGCCAAGCCCAACTTCATCTTCATCATGACCGATGACCAGGACCAGCAGCTTGGCTCTGTCGACTACATGGACTCTGTCACGAAACACCTCAAAAACGAGGGCACCACACTTTCCAAGCATTTCTGCACCGTCTCGCTCTGCTGCCCTTCCAGGGTCTCGCTTCTCACCGGCAAAGCTGCCCATAACACCAATGTAACCGATGTCAAGCCAGTATGTTCACTTCCAAAAGGGAATCTGCCCAGATCATGCCCGACTTAATTTGCTTACAACCTTAAACAGCCATGGGGTAATTATTTCCCCACGCCTACTATCCCCTATACAAGCTTATTGAAAACCAGGTGGCTATTCCAAGTTCGTTTCTCAAGGGCTGAACGACGACTATCTACCTATTTGGCTCCAGGACGCTGGCTACAACACGTACTACACCGGAAAACTCATGAATCAACTCGGAATAAAAACATACCAAAGCCCGGCCCCTCGTGGATGGAACCGCTCTGACTGTGCGCGACTTGTCTCTCTCTCAGCTTCACATGCAGTCGCTGATTGTCCTTGTAGTTTTGCTCGACCCAAACACCTACGTGTACAATGACGCTTATTTCACCCTCGACAACAAAAGGTGGCAAGCTTTCCCAGGGGAGTATTCCACCGATTTAATTGCAAAAAGATCCCTCGAGTTCCTCAAGGAAGGCATAGATGCTGAAAAGCCCTTCTTTCTCGGGGTAGCTCCGATCGCGCCGCATTCCGAGTTGACCGATACCTTCAGAGAACCTGTACCTGCCAGTCGCCACCAGGACCTGTTCCCCGATGCACAGGTCCCAAGAAATAAGAACTTCAACCCTTCCAAGGTAATTGTGATCAAGTGATGCTGACACTATGGAGCCAAGACTTTACTTGCTAACTTTGCCATGTAGCCCGGGACTGCAAGTTACTTCAAAAACCTGCCCAGACTCAGCGCTGCGCAAGTTCAATACCTCGATAACTTTCACAGAAGACGTCTGCAGTCGCTGCAAGCTGTCGACGACCTTGTTGATTCCATCTTCGACACTCTCCAGGACCATCCCGATGTCTTGGCCAACACCTACATCATCTACACTGCTGACAACGGTTTCCATCTCGGACAGCATCGATTGCCCGCTGGTAAGACCTGCGGAATTGAAGAAGATGTCAATGTGCCATTCATTATTCGTGGCCCCGGAATCGCCAAAAATAAAACCGTCAACTCTCCATCCTCTCATACCGACCTTGCGCCGACTTTTCTTCAGTTGGCTGACATTCCTCTCCGAGACGACTTTGATGGACTACCTATTCCTGTCAGATCCGCTGATCAGACCCCAGAATCCATCAAGAACGAGCACGTCAACATTGAGTACTGGGGATCGGGGATTATCGAAGGAACTGCGTTTGAAAACCTGAGTAAGAACATGCCCCCTTATCAGCTACTACATAGACTGACAGCCAATATAGAAGGCTACTTCGGCCAGAACACCTACAAGACACTGCGGATCGTCGCTGAAAGCTACGAATTCATGTACACTGTGTGGTGCAATGGAGACCATGAGTTGTACAACATGAAAGTACGTTCACCACTAAGCTGAATCGGATTTCAGCTGAATACTAACTCAGTACCCAGGCAGACCCTTATCAAACCTCCAACTTGTACGGTACCAAGTCTCAATCTAGTCCGTACGATGTCGGTCGCCTCACCAAGCGTCTTGATACCCTGGTCCTCACACTCAAGAACTGCAAGCGAGATTCGTGCCGCCATCCGTGGAAGACTATTTTCCCGTCTGGTCAAGTGAAGAGCCTGCAGGATGCCCTGGATGAGAGATTCGACGATTTTTTCGACTCGCAGCCCCAGGTTTCCTTCGATGAATGTACACTTGGATACATACCGAAGCTCGAAGGTCCTGCCGGCCCCAGCCCGTATCAAGGGTCCTTTGCTCGCAATACGGAGCTTCGTGATGAGCACTGGATTTAGACGAGATCTAGGTTACATCCACAAGGCTTGCCAAGTCGATACTGCCCCTGTGTGGTTTTAATAGTTTTGACCATACCATGGCACGTGTCAACCACTGCAAGAAGGCATAGCTACTTTGTAGGGAAATTAGCAGACGTAAATTACACTATGGTAGATAGATTGTATACTGGCAACACATCCGCAAAAAGATTTCCAACCGGTCGCAAAAAATTCACCGGTGCCCATTCCATCCACCACGATACTGACCCCCTGGCGGCGGGTAGCTTTGCCTCGGACCGTTGTTGTAGCCGCCGCCATTGAAGCCCTGGGAGCCATTGAAGCCCTGGGGGCCATTGAAGCTCTGGGAGCCATTGAAGCCCTGGGAGCCCCGACCTTGTTGATAGTATGCTGGGGGCGGCGGTGGAGGGCCACCTCTTCCGAATCCCGACGACCCAGGATGGGGGGGGCGCCATCCGCTACCCTGCTCTTGAAAGTGTTGATGCTGTGATGGACCCGAATAGTGCCCATGATAATTTGACTGCGGACGGCCGTGGCCAAAGTCCTGCCCCCGGCCCCTTCCGTTCTGTCTGAACTGGTGATGGCCACCAGGATCGTAGCGACCGCCGCGATTGCCACCGCCATATCCGCCTCTTGATACCTTGCCTCTCAAGATTTCGATATCACTTCGTGTGAGTGCAGGAGTGGGCATTTTTACCCCACGCAAGAGCATTGACTTATGATCGTGGGTCATGGTTGGCATATCGTAATTAACGCTGTAAATGTCATGTTAGCTGATTGCGTGTGCTTTGTCGATCTCTTCGTACGTACCTCACCGACCGGTCATACTCCACATCCGGCATAGATTTGCGTTCGAGGGGATAGTGGAGAGTACCGTGTGGCACGTATTCTTCTTGCTTCTCGACATATCCAAAGAGCCCGTCGCTCGTCTTTGGATTGAGCTTGAACTGCGCAGAGCCTTGCTTTTTCGAGTAAAAGTTGGTCAAGATTTCGTCGTAAATGCTTTCATGGCTATCCGACAGCAGCAAGACGTCCCTCCCGACACCATTGCGCCTCTTGTCCTCGTCGCTAAGAAGCGGATATTTCTTTTGCACAGCGGCCAGTAGGCGGTCCATCTCAATAAACGGCAATAGTGCAACACCTTGCCAAGCCATCTTCTTCCCGTTCAAGTCAACTTCAAATTCCTCTGGGTAGAAGTCGATGATATCACTATCCTCATCAGTCATGAGGCTGTGAAATACTTCCGGCAAGTTATCGCGTGAAGCGGCCGGAAGGACGCTCATGAGCTGTTCGAAAGGCCGGGAGATTGTGCCTTTCTCGAATGTGACATTGGCCTCTGATATTTCTTGGAAATCAGCTGCGAATGGTGCGTAGTGGTATGGGTAATACCATTCCCACGAAGGGCAGCCTTGGAAGTAATATTGCAAAACCCATGCCAACCCCTCCACGTATGCGTGTGCAACTTTCTTGCGAAACGCTATATCGCTAGGATCCCTGTGAAACTTGAGCTGATAGTACCGATCTGCGTATCCATCCTCCCACAGCCTGACCGGGTCCGTGGGAGCCTCCGATTTACCAGCTGGAGTGGCTGCGTCTTGTGAATCATCGGGAGTCGAATCGTTAGTCCCTTCAACAGCCGAGATTTTGCGTTTTCCCAATGCCGGCTGCGGCGTGCCGTCTTCTGTGTCAGTCACTTTTGATTCAGAGCCCAAGGCTCCTTGGTTTGCCTTTAAGCGCTCCTTGAGCACGCTCGCCGCGCTTTTATTGGCGACATTTGCGTCGTTGGCGCTTGTTCGATTGACAATCATATCGTGAGTGATTGCTTTCAAGGGTGCCGTCGGCATTGATCCGATGGGATGAAGAGAAAGCCCGCGTGAAGGGTCTTCGTGCCCGCTTCTGAAGCCCTGTCCATCATTGCGGCTTCCCCGTCCATTTCCACCGTTGTTTTGAAGTTTGCGACGTTTGGCATTCGCTTCACGGCGCTCTTCTTGCTCTCTTCTTTTCTTGAATATGGAATCCTCCTGCACCGCAAGGCCGTTCAAGATGCATTGAGCTCGCTCCAAGTCAATGTGGCCATCCTTTGTGATATAGCCGCCTAGGGCGGGCAAATTGCGCTTCCAAATCGTCGTGAGTGTGTCAATGCCATGCTCACGGATTTCCAAAGCTGGCAAATGCGGAAGAAAGTCGTTTCCAACAAAGCAACACATAAAAATCCAATCATCGATAACCCGCTCGAGATCGAAACGGAATGGGAGATCCGGGATGGCAAGCTCGGCAGCCAGGTATTCTCTCAAAACTGAGACGTGTAGCCAAATGAAAGGCTTCAGTGTCACTGGCTTGTCTTTCTCATCAAACTCTCCAGTTTTCTCCTTCGCTTCGCCTTTGCAATTTTGTGCATCGTGCCCTCTTTGACCGCAAAGCTTACAGGTCCGTGCTTTGCCATCTTGGAAAAACACATCCTCACGGAGGACACGAAAATGAGGCTCATGAGTTGCGAGTCCTAGCATGATCAAATCGGCATCTAGGCCATAAATGACATGTCGAGTGTTGGGGTCGTAATCTGGGCTGGCTCTTTGGGACCTGACAAAATTCATGATCTTGTGCTCGCCCTCACCCGGTACAGTGGCATCCGAGATAATGATTTTCAATTTTGCCCAGCCGGGATCTGTGTTCAGTTTGTACTGGCACCAATAGCGCAGGCTGCTGGCCAGGATATCCATAAAAGGGGTACCGGGCGTGATCGAATTGTTGTCGAAGGCCTTCTTGGTTATGGCTTCCGTGCTCTCAGCAGCGAGATGCCCTCCGTTTTGTTGTTTGAGCAGTTTTATCAGCTCTTGCTTGTCGTCTTCCTTTTCTTTGGCTTCCTGGGCCGATCGGAACCGTCTCGATCGCTGCTGATTCATCTTGGCTCGAGGTGCAACACCGTCTTATGGAATACGTTAGCAAAAGAATGGAAAGAATGACAAACGGACAGCGACAGAACGGAAACTCACCAACGGCTATCATGAGGACTTTTCGTGGCCTGACCATGTTGACCACTCTGTCAGTGTATTTGAAAATTTCAAGCATCATTGCTTCTTCATCCTCGGGAGCTGGTTTGTCCTCTGGATGCGCACATGGATGAACGATGCCATTCATGTCAAGATAAAGATTGTCTAGCTCTTCGCCGTTCGGATTCGCGCGTGTGATATCGACCGGTATCTCGGTGCCATCGTCCATGACGACGGGCCGATCCTCAATGACGGGAGATATAATCTTGGGATACTTGTTCGAAAGCCACCGAAAGGCAGCTGGGATACCCATCTTGACTTGTTGATACCACTTTGTGGTATTGCAAACACTATTAGCGAATTGATTGGTCTTGTCGAACGGGGGCAGCGATGCTAATTTCTTCCAGTCGTAATGTGGTATCTATCACGAGCTATCTAATGTTTTTGTTGACAACAAGAGATGACGTCCAGGAATAATAGATCGCACGAAATTGCCGGCTGTAATTTATTCTTCTTTGAAGACTGATTGATTACGCGACATCGAGGCCAGTCGCGATGTCGAAGTGAGAAATATTGGAGTTTATCAGCTAGGCAGATAAGATAAGGCCCATGCTTATGTAACCGTCATCCTTCTACGCCACTCGTTGTTGACTACGAAGCAATTCGAAAAAAAAAGTATCGCAATAAACTTTAACATGATCCAATTTAAATCGAGACATCAGACTACTCTAAATTTGTTAACATAGGAAAGTAGTACTTGAAAACATGGCACTTTCGTGACTATGTATGAAATATGCTCTTCGTCATTGCTGGCTAAAACCAGCTAGTGGGACGAGCTCCTTGCAAGGCTACTGGCGGAGCTGCTGAGGACAGCAAGACCCCGATCTCCCATCCAAAGCACGAGAGTACTTGGAAGCTCTCCACGGCCGACTCTGTCGCACGCGGCGACCTCTATATTCTTCTATCGAAAGATATTCACGAGCAACCCAATGGCACGGAAAATATAGGCTTATCCCGACGCTATGTTCTCAATCGCGACTGCACCGGCCAAACAGTCCGCTACGGATACCATTTCCGTTCTAAGTGGCCGGTTGAGCTCTGCCACCTTGTTGGAAGACCGCCGGGCTGCCATCCTAGGGCTGCGGAGCTTTGCGAAAGACTTCCCGGCCACTGTCTCGTCCAGCGCGCTGAGAGGGCTTATTGGGAGTTTGGCGAAGGATGGCGAGGATGTCGACACTGTCAAGGTCGTGCTAGAAACACTGCTCATGCTCTTCACGCCCAGCGAAGATAGTCCAGAAGCCTCTGATGAGGTTGTGTTATGGCTCGCCGACGAGTTCACGCAACGCCAAGAGAACGTCACCTTGCTTCTCGACTTTCTCGAAACGAACGACTTCTATTCTCGACTATACTCGTTGCAACTACTAGGGGCAATCCTTTCTGCCCGGACTGAGCGAACCGAGGAATGTGTTTTTACTGCACCGCTAGGAATATCCCGCCTGGTTTCTACTCTTGACGATCAGCGTGATGCCATTCGAAATGAAGGTATAAGCCTCCTCACAAGTTTAACGCCGGCCTCAGTCGACATACAAAAGCTAGTTGCTTTCGAGAATGCCTTTGAGAAATTGTTTGCAATCATCGAGTCTGACGGCTCGTTATCTGAAGGAGGGCGGACGGTGGAAGATTGTCTCATTCTATTAGCGAATCTGCTACGTCGCAACGCATCCAACCAGACACTCTTTCGTGAGTCTGGATGCATGAAAACGTTAGCAGACCTGTTACACAGCGTTTCACAATTCGGCGATGGCGAACAAATGGCAATTTGGGCCCAAGCACAAAGAAATAGGAATTTATACGCGTTTCTAGCAATTCTGCGGCTGCTTCTTACCCCTGGTTCCGCGGGCGTTTCGCGTAACCAAAAGTTGCTCTGGAAACACGGGCTTTGTGCTGACGTTCTTCATCTGGCATTCAGCTCCGATATTCAGATGGAAATCAGAGCTGAGGTGAGTTGAGAAAAACACTGATGCAGGTCTCTGGTCACAACATCGAGCTAACCCTGTCTGTACAAGGCTTTGATCGCATGCGGTGACATGATTCGTGACTGTGAAGCATTGCAGGAGAGCTTTGCTCAGCTCAGTGTCTCACGGATAGAGAACGGCCACACTCCTTCGAGTGAGCCGAAAAGCCACTCCCAAGTATACGTCATTGATGGGTTACTTGACCTTATCCTAAACCTACAAGACAGTGCTGCTTTCAATGTCCGTTACGCGGCCAGTGAGTGCCTAAAGGCCTACTTCTCTAATCACTTGAATGTTCGGCTGCATTTCCTTACAAGGGCTATCGAAGGCTACTTGACAGGTAGCGAGGATGCAACCAATGCACTTGCAGTACTACTCGCGCCCTCTTCCGAGCAATCGGCAAGCGACCCATATCATCTATGGTTTGCCGCGATCATTACATTTCACCTACTCTATGATAATTCTGCTGCCAAGGCAAAAGCCCTATCACTCACTGAGGGCGACGCTTCCGAAGATGAGGAGCTTGTTACAAGCATCCAAACCGTGACGGCACATCTTTTGACAGGCATTCGACGAGGCGATGATGCTCGCATTTCCGTCGGTTACCTGATGCTCTTGACAACATGGCTGTTCGAGGATTTGGATGCGGTCAACGATTTTCTATCCGAGGGGAGCAATGTTCAGAGTCTGATCCAAATAATTTCGCAGCCTATTGTACAAGGGGGCGAAATAGTTCAGGGCCTTTGTGCTATGCTTCTTGGAATCGTCTATGAATTTTCTACAAAGGATTCGCCTGTGCCAAGAACGACGCTACATTCCATCCTGACGACTCGGCTTGACCGAGAACAATACCTTGATCGACTGCTCAAATTGCGCTCACACCCATTGCTGCGAGATTTTGAAACAATACCGCAAAGGAGAGACCCAACCCTACCTAGCGGTCTAGCAGACGTATATTTCGATTCTGTATTTGTCAACTTCTTCAAGGACAACTACAGTCGCATTGCAAGAGCTCTTGACAGAAGCCCAGAGCTTGAGATTTCCGTTATTACCAATGGTGTCCAGAAAGGAATCTCCAGGGACCTGGTGGATTCCCTGCGTGCGCAAATACAAGAGAAGGACGGGGCTATCGAAGAGGCGAAGATAGCTTTCGAATCTCAAGCATCTCGGCTTGGCCAGGAGCAAGGCGAGTACCGCCGTTTCAAGGAAGAAGCAAATAAAGAGCTACAAAAGGCGCACGAGGAAACCAAACGAGAAAAGGCATTGGCCAAGGCCGCACAAGAAGGACTTCAGAGGTCCCACGAAGCAGAAATAAAGTTGGTTTGCAACGCTGCTTGAAATTGTACCAGTCTAACTGTGAATAGGAAATTGCAGAGCCTTCATTCTGCGAAGGATGTTGAGAGTCAAAAGCAAATCGCAGCCGTGAAGTCAGCCTTGGCATCAACAGAAACAGAACATGAGAAAAAGGTCGCGGCCCTCAGAGCAGCCATCGTTGCTAAGGATTCGTCTTTGGAACAGCAATTGAATGCGGTGAAGAAAATCGCCGGAACGGAAGCGGAACATGCGAAAAGGCGTCACGAGGGAGAAGTTGCGGATCTTCGCGCAACAATCAGCAGCCTGGAAGCCTCTCTACAAAAGGCAAGCATTTCTGGCAATTGAACGCAACCAGTTCCTAGACTAATGGATACAAAAACAGGCCAATAATGAGCGAGAGAGAGACTCGCAGAACAAGGACGTGCAGTTGCAGGCCAAGTCACGCGAAGCGGACGAACTTCGCGACGAACTCGATTCGACGCGCGAAAAGCAGGCCACAACGATAGAGGAGCTGCGCAAACGGATCAAGGAACTAGACGAACAACTTGATGGAGCCCGGCGACAAACTGACGACGCGCGAAAAGACAAAATCAAGGCATGCTGCGTATCTCTGCTTCAAAACCCTGACCGACTAACGGAATTTCAGATCGAATCAGCGCTGGCAACTAGTAGAAAGGAAAAGGAGAGCGTTCAGTCCGAACTTGATGACCTGCTGATCGTGTTTTCGGACTTGGAAGATCAAGTAGCCAAGTACAAGGTATGATACGGATGGTGACGCTATTTCTTAGTCCTGAGCGAGACTAACACCAGGATTCACTTTCATTTGCAGAAACGCCTTCGAGAACTTGGTGAGTCTGTGTCGGATGGTGAGGACGAAAGCGATGACGACGAGGTGGACTAGAGCCGTGAAATAAGAGGCTGTGGATGCGGTAATGGAAAAAAAAATATATTCTATGCCGTAGCTGGCAATGTCAATCATACTGGCTGCGATCATCTTCCAACGCGTAGGTCGTACTCGTACTCTAAAGATAAAATGAAGCTGTTGTTGGAGCGCACCTCACCAAAAAAAAGGCAGAGTGGAGTGACGATTTTTGAGAAGTCGGTTGTGTTGTGTGGGCCCCCCCGCGAGAAAGAATTTCTTGGACAATATCTCGCCTTGTCAGAACCATCTTGAGCGTTCGTCAAGTAAAGAGAAAGGTCGCAAAGAATGTCCGTCTCTAGCGATTCCGAGCACTCGGATGCAGCCGAATGGCTGGATGTAGAGCCCGATGAGGAGCAAATCACTTTTGTGTCGCTGTTTGACGCCCAGACCTTCACCAGCATCGAGGACCTGCTCACCCACTGCAAGACCCGGCACGCATTCGATCTGGTCGCCACTGCGAACCGCCTCAGGCTCGAGTTTCACGACGCCATCAAGCTCATAAATTTCATAAGAACCTGCACCCGGGAGGGCAAGACTCTACCCGATGCCCTCTCCGCGCAAGATTTTGCCGACGACAAGTTCCTCAAGCCGGTCCTCGAGAACGACGCCGTGCTCTTCTCCCTGGACGAGATCCTCAACGAGGACTCTGGGAGTCCGGAGCCCGAACCGTCGCAACCAAGCGCGTCTCTCGAATCTAGGAACAAGGCGCTCGAGGCCGAGTTAGCCGCCGTCAAGGAGCGGTTTGCCAACTACCGACTCGCAGTGGAGGAGACGCTGGACAAGCGCTGGGGCGACGAGAACGACGCCGGGAATCTAGCAAGAGAGAAGAAGAAGGACTCGTCGGATTATTACTTCGAGTCGTACGCCTACAATGGTAAAATTAAATCCCCGTTTCCGAGGATCACAGACGACGCCCCCCCCCCCCCCCCCCCCCCCCCCCCCCCCCCGCCGGCAGGGAAGCTGACAGACACCCTGTAGACATTCACGAGACTATGCTCAAGGACGAGATCCGCACTGATGCCTACCGAGACTTTATTTACGAGAACAAGCAACTCTTCGAAGGAAAGGTCGTTCTCGATATTGGATGTGGCACCGGTAGGTCGAAGCAGAAGCGCAAGTCGAGCTCCCAACGTGAACGTAGTAGCTGACATACCCAGGCATCCTGAGCATGTTCTGCGCAAAGGCAGGTGCTGCGCAGGTCATCGCAGTCGATAGGTCAGACATAATTGACAAGGCTCGCGAGAACGTTTTCAACAACGGACTGGCAGGAACCATAACCTGTCTCCGGGGTGCCATCGAAGACGTGAAGCTCCCCGTTGACCAGGTCGACATCATCGTCAGCGAATGGATGGGCTACTGCTTGCTCTACGAAGCTATGCTGCCTAGCGTTTTGTACGCCCGTGACAAGTACCTTCGGCCAGACGGCCTCCTTGTGCCCAGCTCCGCCACTCTTTGGGTGGCCCCCGCCCGGGATTCGGAATACGTGACGGATACAGTGTCATTTTGGAGAGATGTCTACGGGTTCGACATGAAGGCCATGCAAGAGTGCATATACGATGAGGCCAGGATTCTCACGATGCCACCAGCTGCAGTGTGTGGAAAGCCCTACCCGTTCAAGGTTCTCGATCTTCACACTGTCAAGCCAGAGGACTTATTCTTCACGGCGAATTGGGAGTCCCAAGTCACGGGCGACACGGATTCATTGGATGGCTTTGTAATCTGGTTCGACAACTTCTTTGCCAACTCTCGGGCCGATAAATTGCCGGAACCCGAAACGACACCCGAGGACTTCGTGAAAAGGAAGCCTGGCTATGTGGCTTTCACTACTGGGCCCTTTGGGAAGGAAACTCATTGGAAGCAGGGACTCTTGCTGCAACCTCCAGCTCAGCTGAGCGTCCCGCAGCCAAAACTTTCTGGTCAAATTGTCTTCTCTGCCTTGGAAGAAAATGCCAGGGCGCTTCAGATTCGGCTGACCTGGCGTGAGCCAGGTCAGGGAGAGAAGGACAGGACTTGGAAGTTGAAGTGATTTGGAGGGTAAAATCCGATTTGTTCGACTTTGGTCTTAAAAATGAGGAACCGATAGGCCTTCCATGATCAGATTCGCGATGCTCAAAAACCCTTCACCGAGAATGAATCCCTGTAATTGTCAGTAATGGGCCGGCGAAGCGGGAGGTGCAGCAGTGGCTTACAGAAGCTAGAATGATGAGCGGTGTGCTCGAGCGCTTCATAACGTGTAGCCAGACCCAGGCCAAGATACCACCGATGGCTCTAGCAAGGGTAAATGAAGGCACATTATACATGCCTAATATCAGGGCAGGTGTCAGTTTCTGACAGATTCCAACGCCACTACATTCAACTCACCAACAGCCACCGCAATGCCTCCTGGTATCCACGAGCGCCAGGGTTTGCCAACGGCGATGGTCCTTATGATAGTTGTGCACGCAAAAATGGCGCCAGCCGCAATAGCCCAATCCTTCGCCATATAGGGCAGGCCTTGACCCGTCACGAGCCGCGCAGTAAATATCCATACATACGCTGTGGGCACCTGGAAGAGATCGCCCGGTATCTCATAGATGCTGATATCAGTCAGCCAATGAGGTAGATCTCGAAACGTCGCCTGCAGGCTTACCGCGTATAGAGGCGGTAGATGAAGGCGCTCAGAACTGCTCCGGCCGTTGCTCCTATCATTTGGCCCCAGAACTGCGCTTTAGGCGATGCGCCGAGAAGATGGCCTGTTTTCAGATCTTGCATCAGGTCTCCAGCTTGAAGGGCGCCCTATTAAAAGGAACAAAAGTGAGCCCCAGGCGTCTTCACGATACGGGTATTCAAGGAGTTATCTTACCGCTTCAGACTACGGTTGCGCGTTCTATTAGCCGATTGCCAGCATGCAGTTGTGAGAGGGGGCGAGAGACTTACCACTGCTCCGGCTACGAGATTGATGAGCACGCTTGATTTGTTCGACTGTGGGATGATGAGTGCAAAAAAAAGCTGCGCCAGCTTGCTGATTCCGGATACTGGATTCAAATCAGTTTCGCCGAGAGCCCGCACACCCATGATACTCAGTACCAGTGCCATAAACACCGCGATCACGGTGGCATATAGCGGTACCAGGTCTCCGAAAACCGTATGTATGGTGATTATGCAGAGAATTATCGAGAGTAAGAGGCCGATAACAACAATTTTGTTGCTGATACGCTGATCCTCTGGGGCGTCCTCGCTGTCTTGGTCGGCGCTCTGTTCGGGCCCATCACCTTCATCATCGCTTGAGTCGTCATCGTTGTCTCGTCTTTGCAAAAGAGCATAGCGAGTTCTGCGACTCGAGAAGAAGAGTGTTCCCGGCCAAGTTTGGCGGATGGCGTCGAGAAAGCCAGCAAACGAGGAGTCATAATGGGCAACGAAGATTGATCTGGTCGCAACATATCCGAGGCTGACGACGGCATCCACGAGCATAATGGCCAGAGATATCCACACAATCCAGCCCTTGCTTCCACTTTCCCAGTCATCAACCGGACCAGGTGCCCATCCTTTATGCTTCGCCAGGGGGCTGAGGATAGCCCATCCCACTACGGCGCCGAGTGTCATGTGCATGGTTGTCTCTGTTCCCATGATGATGCCCTGCCCAACGTATGCCAGGCTAGGGTTCAACGTCCAGAGCCATGTTTGGGCCACTGCAGTTCCGAAGATGGGTATGTTTCGGAGGACGGGGAAGAAGTACGTCAGAACAGTTGCAAGGCCTGATATAATGAAACAGAGGAGTAGAAGTCGCAGATTCGCCGCCCAGTGCGAATCGCTCGGGCCTGCGATGGGCTCATCCACCAGAGCAGCGGCTTCATTCACCTGGTTCTGCTGCGTGTCGTATTCATTGTCTTTGGGAACAAGGCTGGCGAAGCCGCCTTTTGATGCCTCATCCAATGCTTGCTTCGACTGTGTTCCCTGGCCGTGGAGCACGGAGATGAGAACGGCAGTGCTGAAGCCGCTTGGGAATCGCAGACGTTCTCTGATGATGACTTGCTTACGTCTGGAAGTGGTGAGCAAGTTTTTCAATGTGAATGGGGACCGGATGATGGCCAAGTAGAACATACAGAGGCACGGCAAAGACAACGCCAAAGTAACAGAGGCCAAGAGACCAAGTCACAAGCTGCCAGAGGCTGAGGTTGAGCGGGCCTCTTTCATCTGGTGAAAGAAGATAGTTCATTGCGGGTATCTTTCAAGTGGTTAGAAGCCGACGGGGATTGGGGAAACGTCGAGACAGAAGCCGGCAGTGTCCAGCGTCCAGCGTCCAGTATCTCGGGAAAGCAACGTCTCGTACGTACCACGCCGACAAACCCGCAGCCCAGTGGCATGATGGCCATGCCACACGCAACGCTTTGAACAAAGACATTTTCCACGGGCGAAAATGGCAATTCCAGGTGACTTCTAAGCAGACGAAAAATGCCGAAGCCCATCAGGCTGGCAGGCATGGACATGATGGAGACCCATCCTGTCTGAAGCCCAAAGTAGACGTTGGCAGCACAGATGACGGTGCCAATGGCCAGGCCGGCAGCGACGCCGCGGACTGTGAAATTCTGCCCGTGTATTTCAGGCGCCATTTTCTTCGGCCTGTAGTTGTGCTGGCCCGTTCCCGCGCCTGTTGACGTTGATGCTGGAGTTGACATCAGCGGTCATCGCCATGGTACATGGTAGAGAGGTTCGCAGCGAGATTAGTAATAAATGCGGCTGGCTGGCTACCAAGGTACCCGCCTACCCGTCCGTACCTACATAGCTGGGGAGCTACAGAGCTGCTAGCCGCCGGGGCTCGTGTACCCGGACAGGCTACTACTACCCTGGACCTCATAGGGAGCTCACCCAAAATCAAGGCTGGCGTGGCCCGGTGCAATTAATATTCATATTGACTAGAGACGGGAACAAGAAAAGCTGGTCGCACACTGTGTGATGTATTTACATTGCGGTCCTGGCATCTACTGGGACAGCGGAGGGGCACAAACTCGTCCTGCCTGCCCACTAGTTACAACCCAAAGCTATCAAGCAACGAACCGGCATCCGGTTCCTCGAAAGTCGTCGGCGCCGGAGGCTCTTTTTTCCCACCGCGCTGGTTTAAGCCAGGGACCGCCGTCTGCAGCTGCACCTGAGGCAGAGGCAGGTCATTGACGACAAGGGAGCTTCTTCGCCTGAGGAGCTTCAATGGGTTCATCTCCCCCCCGATGCCTGCTGACGACGGCTGCTGGAATTCCCAGTTCCTCACTGTTTCTGTGTAAGCAGCTATCCAGCAACAAGAAAAAAAACAGGTGCAATCGCGACTCCTCTTACCTAGATCCAAGCCAAGAAGATCACACCCCATGCGATCATATATCTTTGCGCTGTGCAGGACAAATTGCCACTCGACTCTCGGGTTAACCTTCGAAGCACCACGTAACGTCTGCAAACTTTGATGACGCAGCTGTCCATATAGAACAACCAATGCTGGATCATCTGTCAAGAACAGCCGTGACCGAAAATCTGGCGAGCTCGGAGTCTCCAACAATGTGTAGACTGGTGTCTGCATCGAACTGTCAGCGGAGCATAACCCTGGGCGGGAATCAACATACTATAAGTGCCCGCACGGCCATATCTTTGCGCCCCAGCATCCAGAAAGCCCATGATGCCAGCCACCTATCACCTTGCTGAGCCGCCAACGGCAGTACTTCATCATGCAGTAGCTTGCGCAAAGTAGGGCCACCGTCGCCCTCGTATACACGAGCAATAGCGATGGCTAATTGCATGTCTTTCAGTTGGCGGAGGCAAACCTCAACAGCATCGCCAAGCCTACCGGCAAGAAGGAAAAAGGCCGCAGCGTATTCTATATCCATCATGTTAGCGCCAAGACGGAGCACCCCAACCGGCTCACTCACGGAAACGACGTTTGCCTAGCAACGCGTATGCATTCTTTTGAGCCACTATCTTCCATTTCTCCTCCTCAAAGTTGTTCAGCAACAGCCGCTGAGTCGCTGCTTGCTCTCTGTTTCCAGCAGCCATGCGCCAGAGACCCTGAAGGACCGTCTTTTTCTTCAAAGCCAGGTAAAACAGGCTGCAATCAACGGGACTCTTGGTTTCGCTGCTCGTGTATTCGTTTCTTGCAACAATCTCAAACTGTGCTCGCAAAGCAGACACGTCCGTCATCCACATAAAAATGCCACTTTCCCGAGCGTGCTTCCAGAGAACAGGGCCATGTGTCTGTCGCGTAACAAAGTCGACGAGGATATCCTGGGTTGTAGAGTGGTACGCCCAGCTGATCTCTCTCCAGGACAACTGGATTTCGCTAGTCCGACCCTTGCGAAGTGCGTGCTGGCGGAAGAACAGCATGAAGCGCGCACCGTTCTCGTCCATAGATCGGCGGTGCTTCTCAACAAATGCCGCGCACTCAATCATGTCCATGAGTTGAATCTGTTCGTGACCGGAGAGCTGTGGAATGCGGACTTTCTTTAGTATCTCATTAATCGAAGCAGCTGTGGTTTCTTGGAACGGCTCGTCGTCTTCGTCTTCATCGTCCTCGGAATTCAAGTATTGTACTTGGCCCTTTCTGAAAAGGGGCGCCGTGGCCTGTTTCAGTCATTAGTCCATGCCCTGAGAGTTTCTGATGATCAACATACTGTTGCCGTATATATCTCCGCCACATCCAATCCCACATAGTCGTCGACAGCTTCCCCTGGCACAAGATATTTAAGTGTCTTATGCAGCGCTTTAAGAATTCGTCCAACAAGCACGCCCTTCCCAGACAAAACACACTGGCTCAAGAATTGAGGGTGAAAGATAGGCAGAGGGCCGTTGAATCGCTGAACGGCCTCAAAGATATCCCACGAGCCGTCGCGACGCTGCGGTAAACGTATATCCAAAGTATTAGCATCATCGCTACTGACAAGTCGATCCTGGACAAACAACTGATTGCCAGCGCCAATGACAAGATGGCCGTCGCCAAGCCACGTGGAATCGCCAATGGGATGAGGAGTTAGTTCTCGAATGCTTATTTCGCGGATTTGTGCCCACGCTGGTCCTTTGTTGAGGTAGTCGAAACGCATCTGGGAGAGAAGGATAACTCGGTATGGGAACCCAACTGCCAATATTGACTGTCCGTCTGGTGTTGACGTCCAATCTAGGTCCTGAATCACATTGTGCACATCATAATCTTCCTCAAACTCCAGGCGAGACCCGCCAATATCCCAAATTGTAAGCTGAGATCGTGAAGAGTTTACCAAGGCTGCCTTTTTCAGTGTACTTCCACTCGCTAGGGCCGGCTCTTCCATGCCAGTTTCTGTGCAGCAGGTAGAAAGCCAATCGACCGTGTGATTTTCCAGGTCCACCCTCGCGGTCCAAAAGTTCACGCAACCATTCCTGGTGTAAGAGATGGCGACGTCCCGAGCAAACACATCCAGGAAGCCCGATGCGACAGGTGTTTTCCCGGCGGGGTCAACAGGGAGCACGTATTTGAGTCCGTCTGTGACGTCCAGCTGGAACCGACAAAACTCGCCAACGCTGCCACTGGCTGGGTCAGAAGCCCCGGTGGAATACATCGGCAAAGTAACTCCCCAAACGATCCCCATACGTTCGGATGTTATCATAGATATATGTGCTTTGGTCCTTTCGCCTGGTTCTGGACGAGGTAGCGCAATAAGACAAAGAGCCTTGCCATCCCACTGTGTCGAGCATCTTGCAAGCATGCAAGCTCTACTGGGGCGGCAATCCCAGAGAGATACGCTGTCTGTGCCGAGAAAGACAACAAATCTACCCTTGCGAAGAACGCAAACTCTGTGGATATGTCCCACATATGGTATGACGCTCATCCGGTTCAGCCCGATATTTGCGATACCTCTCTGTTCCGGATGATTCCATACAAAACACTCTCCTTTCTCTGTTCGTGACACTACTGCACGCCCGCTGAAGTTGCGATTGATCTTTGTAACGGCGGCCGAATGCCCAGACCAAACAGTTTGAAGAGATATGCGCTGGTCATTTGTTGTTGGACTGAACAAATTGGCGACGTCGCTATAGAACACCCCAATTCTACCATCAAATGAATGTAGGAGAAGTGCTAGTTGGCCGGCCTTCCTATCGAAATATGACTGAATCTCCGAATAGTGTGACTCTGGAGAATTCCTGAAGCCCATCAATGACTCAAAGACCGCGGAATTGACCTGAGCAATATTGAATACACGGTCGCCCTGAGGGCTATTGTTACCGACGTTGTCCAGCGCCCAAGCTGACATTGTGCCGTTGCGGTTTATCGCTAGACATATTTCTGGTGTCTTATTCGCAATAGCAACCAGGTGCTCCATAGCCACTTCGTCCGTAGCTGGGTCATCAGACATGCGCACCTGCACTAGGTGCTCCACACAGGGTATGAAGTCTCGACCGTCAATGATACACACAAGCCAGTCGCATGGATCGATCGGTGCGCCTTTATTAGAGAGTCCGTTTATATCGACGGACCCCCAAAGTTGCCAGTGCTGCCCATCTGCGGTTTCCGTAGGTGTCCAGATACGAACAAGGCCGTCTAGACAGAAGGTATACAGAACGTTGGCCGCGGATTGGTCAAGATGGAGAGGCTTGCGCCAGCGTACGGCAGTTACCGCATCTGGATGTGGAAGATATGAGTGGTCGAATCGAACGTCGTCTCGGCCGTATGCCAGGCGACGCCATACTTTGGGCAACTTGTCCTGGTCGGATATGGAGGCAATGTAGGCTGAGTCGTAGGAGAGTTTCGCAAACTTGGCTCTATTCGGGAGTGCTTTTTGCCACGAGCATCGAACCTCTGTCTTTGTGGAATATAGCGACAGAAAAGATGATGCAGCGAGGAGCTCCTCCTCTCGGCCCCATGATAAGGCAAACGACTCGCCGGTCGCAACTTGCGGTGTTTCGAATGATGCTTCTAGCGCCCACTACATCAGAGTCAGCGCATTTTGTAGAATGGATATTAAAGGTAGTTGCCAAGTTGACCTTTAATGGATCCTCCGGTCTGGCACTCGGTCGGTACACTCGAATTGAGTTGGTAGTACAGACAGCGATTTTGCCACTGGCTTCATCGAATGCAATAGCTTCCAGCTCGTCGTCATTGTCGTCGTAAACGGTTTGGATGATCTTTTGCGGATCGTCCAAAATAGTCAGCGCGCTGCCAGTGATATAAGCCTGCAATGATGATAGATTGGTTAGCTTGGCTACCGTCGCGTAGTCGGAGAGCTCACGTTGACGTGTCTGTTAGCCCAGGAGCCGCAAGCAAGCCCTTGAAGCCTTGACTGCGGCCTACCCGGTAGAACGGCACTCATACTACCAGTTGCTTTTGTATGAGAACATTTGCGCTGTTTCTGGTGACTCTACCGTTCATTGATGCAGCTTGGTTACGAAGTTTACGAGTAACTTAAGCTCGAGGTCGTAGCTGTATCGTCATGGGCGAAGCTCACATGCCATGTGGGGCCGCGTGCGTCCATCTCTCCGGGAGAGGGACCTTGGCAAAAGCCTACATAGTAAGATCCCATGATCCTCCCCTGGTATTTCACAAAGAAACTAGTGAATTTTTACGTGGTAACATGATAGAGAGACAGTGGAATTGCCAGTTAATATTTTCATTCACCGTAATAATGATATAAAAAATAAAATCCCCAGCGCCAAACTATTGCCTCCGGTCCTAGCGCCAATTATGTACGTGAACAACCAAAATATGCCGGAACAGCGAGTATGTACACAAGTCTAAAACACCAGGCAAATATCCAAGTCCCAATTGCAATTGCATAAAATCTCAAGCCGCATTTATTTCGCCATGTCGAGCGGCGCAGAAAGACCCTGCACCTCCAGTTCGGTGTATCTACACCAGTTGTTATGCAAAACGCCCTTGCCGAGTAAACCGCGAGGGCTGTGGTGCGGTTTTCGCCGCGTTTGCCCAGCTGCGCAATTCGTTCCCAGACTCACCCCTCATCATGTTTCCGACTGGCCGCCTACTCGGTGTTTCCATACCAGACCAGTTCAATGTTGGAGGTCCATGTCCAAGTGGTCCGGATCTGCCTGGCAAATCGGGTCGGTTTGCAGCATCGACATGGTCTGATGGCTCGATTGGTTTTGTTCCGCTGGCTTCCCTGTGTTTGTATAAGGATCTTCCCAGTGAAAAGGGTTTCTCAGAAACGGTAGATGTCCTTGCAGGAAATGCTGGGTCGCGTACTGGAACGATCCGATGTAAATCCTTGGGCGGTGGCGCGTGTGGCGTTGTGGAAGCCATCTTACCACTTCGCAGAGCCAAACTTTGGTCGAAACGTCGTTGTGATCCTTTCGTGTTCGCTGCCGCCAGAGCACGGGGAATTTCAGCCTCGTCGCTCAAACTAGACGCCGTTGCAGACCGCTCATCTGCTTCTCTTAGAGGCGGCATGGCAGGTTTGGCAAGTGTACTCGGCATTACTACCAGCCTCCCGGTCCAACGTGTAGGAGTGTCTAAATAAGGAGCTGCAGGCGTTTTGAGGGCTCGCGAGTCCTGGAGAGTAGCCTCATACTTCACGGTCGGCTTCCTTAATGACTGTGTTCTCCAGGAGCGTCGACCATTAAAAGCGAGGCTACTCATATGCGGCGTCGTCGCAGTGGAGTTGGCATCAGTGTTTTCTACCTTCTGACTTGTGTGTCGCCAAAGCTGGAATGCCCGGTTTCGTTGGTCTGTTTCGTGCCTTTGATGTACCATTGCCGCTGTGTGCGCCCGGCCACTCCCTTGCAGAGACGAGATTGACCAGGACTTGAGTGCTTGCCGCTGCTTGCGCTGAACCCACATGTCCCAGCTTTGGGCGTTCTGTTGCGCCGCTTCACCAGAAGACTCTCCCCACGAGTTCAGTATATGATAAATCGCGTGTCTTTGGCCCGTGGCATGCTGCTCCTGCGATTCGCTTGTGGCCTTGAGCCATGTTTGGACGGCATCTAGCTTTAAGCTCTGGGTTTGGGCTTCAAGATGCTCCTTCGTTTCAGCCGCAACAGAGGCGTGGCGCCGAGCCGAAGAACGCCACAGTTCCAACGTGGAATGGAACTGTCTTTTCTTCCTCGCAGAAGACACCTCTTTATACCGGGCCCTGAGCTGCTGTCTTATTTCTTCCTTTCGAGAGGCCTTTTTCACCTCGTGAGCGTGATCGAGCACCCGTAAAAACTTTGACGCCATGATAAACAGTCGCGCCCGGTAAGCATAATATTCAAGCTTGTTCACATAGTTGACAAAGTGGTCGAATCGGCCCAGGGTAGCAGGGACCTGGCAACGTTCAATAACGAGAGCTGCTCTGCTCTGTTGCAGTCTTCCATTCTCTTGTACTCGACTCCACTTGTTTAGCGCATATGCAGCGCTCTGATAGTCGCTCCGCCAAACACACGCTTGGGCGCGAGCACGTAGACTCCAGTTGTCCAGGGCAAAATGCGCTCTCTTCCATATCAGATTCGCATGATAGGCTTCTGCTCTTTTTTCAACTTCTGCGTGATCCCACCAGGCTGCGAGATAAGCAAACATTGGCCGTACCAGTCCAACATTTTTACTGATAGTGAGCTGCCTTTCGGCATGTTGAGCCCTGCCAGCCCAGTGATGGATCAGATGCTTTTTCTGGTAATCTTGTCGCTTTCTGGCAGTCGATTCAGCGAGTGATTTGTGTAGAACCGCCAAGTCGTTCCAGGAGCGAGCTACGCCTTTTCTGGCGCGATGAACGGTTTCACGTTGAATATTGTGTTGAGTAGTGCTGCAGAGCCATCGACACAGAGCATGCCTTGCTTGATTGATGCGGTTCGTCTCGTATATCGCCCTTGCAGCCGCTCGGAGCTGTTCTTCTTGACATGCAACAGCACGACGAAGCTTTTGCACAGCTGTGGCTGCCCTGAGATGATCAATAGAAGGCGCCCTCGAGCTGGGGGCATTGCTCCAGCCCCTAAAGCAACGGAATCGGATCATGTGCCGGCGAGCTACAGCCTCTTTCTCTAACCTTGCTGCAGTTCTCTCTGCCCAGTGATTGAAGGTCCTGCTGGCCAAATATATCTCTCGGGCTCTGCTAGCACGATTCAACATGACCGTGTACTCGCCATGGCCGCCACTTTCCTGCTCTGCGAGCGTTGCTGCTCTGCGATGAGTAACAAGAGCTGGAATAAGTGATCCCGTAGCATCGGCCTGCTTGTTCTGTTGGCTTGAAACTTCTGCTTGGCCGGAAGGCAAAGGATTTTTTTGGGAAAGAGTCTGTGACTGAGGGATAGTTGGGCGTGGCGCTCCAGATTCTTCAACATCAATTACATTGGAGGCCAATGTTCCCGATCTTTCAGATTTTCCACCCTTTGTCGCAGTGCGCCATCGATCTAGGATAGCAAGGAGGGGTGGTCGCGATAAGGCGGCTCGTAAAATAGGCACCTCTTCGTAACCGTCCGGAAACTCAAGGGCATCTTGTGCGGACGGTTCGAGATGGGAGATCATGGGCTGTACTGGAGGAGTTTCGACCCGACTCTGAACACTTGGTTGATAGTCCTGCAGAAGCGGAAGACCACTGCTTCTCATTGGATTAGGATTTGACTCGGTAATGAGATTGGCAATGGGAACAGGTGTGAATCCATCAGACGGCTTCCAGTCCGTTTCCATAGTCTCCTCTCCATGCTCTGCGATGCTAGGCCGCGGCGAAACGAGCGGTCCCGATTTACTTCGAGCTTGTGGCGAAGGTAATGTTGAGCCGCAATATTCCATCTCATCCTGGATTGGGATATCCAGGGACGAGTGTAAAGAGTGAGCAGCTCTGTGCGAACCTGGACTATTATCTCCATACTCGAGCGAAATTCCCATACTAGCCAGGACGGCTTGGAACTTTTCAGGAAGGCTGATGGTGCCCTTTTCTCCCCCGATACGAAATATCAAGCGTGAGAGATGATTTTCGTCGTCCGGGTCAATGCCATGCTGGGGGAGCACTTCATCGTAAGCCTTGAACAGAGCAGCAGCAGGAAGTAGTCGCGCGCCGCCATCGTCCAGCTTTTCTTGGGCGATGGAAACAATTTCGTGCAGAATCTCGATATCTTAAAACATGTTAATACCATATTTGAAGCGCGTTGGTTCTTCGACAGACCTTCATTTGAGTAATAAGGGTCTTGTGTGGTTGAGGTCCACGCTGGGGATTGAGAATCGACATGACGCGGTGGGGAGGGCGATTTATTCGTCGTATGCAGGAGCGGCGCGTAAGCCACTGGATTAAAATGGCCTTCATTAGCTCATACGTTCATTACACATTGCTTAGGACATACTTGAGCCCATGTTCGGGAGCGCTTGCTAGCGACCCATAATCAAGGCAGAAGGCAAACTCGCAATAGGACTGTCGAAGTTAGCCAGCTCAGAACCGGGTTGCTGTTGATGCCTCATGACCAGTCCTGATAAAATTGATTTCTGAGATTGATGTTCAGATTGTGCCGAAGTATCCTGGTAAAAGAGGAATGAGCGAACGAGTTGCAAGAAGACTGTTGCAAGGTGAAGCTGGGATCCATCGAAAAGAAAGATTGGGGAACCCGCGCAGCCACGGCTTTACGCGTCCAGAGCAGTCAAGTATGTACATCGGCGCGTACCTAATATGTGGGCCATCGCGCGATTCAACTTTACGGAACCACAAGTTCTGCGTTCCACGGTGCTACGATTCGCACGAAAATAATAATTTGTACTATAATTCCAGATGATCTCTTTAAATTGACCCGTCCGCGGTTCTCGATTTATTTCGTAGCGGCGGCAGCGTAAGTGTGCAGCGTAAAGATCGAAGAGTTATCCTGTCCAGAATGCTAGGCTATAGTATTAGGTAAGACAGGTAGAATACCAACTACGAAGTAAGGGGGTGGTGTGCAGTACCTATCATCCGCCCTTGACATTCAACTTTGAAGTGGCAGGATTATAAGCGCGCGGTACAGTAAAGCATAAACGCTATTAATCTATATTCTACAATTCGCCATGACGCGTCCTCGTCCAATCACAAAATTTGCGAAGGCAGCAGCGCAGTGCCACGTCGAGGTTGGTGCAGAAATTTTAGCCAACAGAGCTCCAATGTTACTGACTTGCCTACCTTAGGCAGCTGCATATGGCAGATGTATCGTCGCTGATTACAACGCTGTGGAAAAGGATAAGTGCGCGAGAGAATTCATGAAATTAAAAAATTGCTACTTGGTAAGTTTCAATGGTGGAGAAAAACGGCAGAAGCTGATGGCTAGTTGCAGCGAGCTGCCAAAACTACACAATGAAGTCATAGAAATTGATCAGTACTTTTTTGCTGCAATCTAAATCGACTCAAAATAGGTGGTGTAAGCTAATGTAGCTACGTAGCTATAAAGGAGCCTAAATACGCCGCGAAGCTATAGCTTCAGCAACCTGAGCATCCAAGTTGCTTTCTGAATTTCTTGCTCTTCCTCTGCAATGACTTCGCCCGTGTCTCCCTCCTGGTGCTTATCAAGTGGTCGACGGAGAACTCTCTCGAAGGCGGCAGATTGGGTGTTGAGAACATCCTCCAGGCCGATCGACTCTGGGTCAGAAAGCATTCGATACTCCATCTTGACGTCGTCTGTCTGCTGCAGGCCTGCCTTTTTACGCAACTTCTGGACTCGGTTGATGACTTCCCGCGCAAGGCCTTCCTGTGCCAGACCTTCGTAGATGTGGACGTCCAAAAGGGTGAGTACATCGCTATCCGTATTGGTTTCCCACGTCTTGGATGTCTCGTCGTCCTTAACACCTCGTCTCACCACCAGATCGCCTTCTTCGAGTCTAATCCCATCAACTAGAATCTCCTTATCGCGCACGTATCCCTGGCATTGTTCGCTTGTCAGAGAAGGAAGAGCCTTCTTCACACGGGCCATGTCCTTCTTAAGCTTCTTTCCTAGCACAGGCCAGTCGGCGGTGACACTATACTGGACACCATATTTGGCCTCATCACTAGTGAGAATAAGATCTCGAACGTTGAGTTCCTCGGTAATGTAATTTTCCAGAGACTTGACGTCGTCGAGATATTGCTGGTCGTGGTGAAGCACTACCAGCGTTTTCAGTGGTGTTTTCAGCCCAATGCTGCGTCTTTCTCGAGAAACTCGGGCAAGCTCGATAACCTTTTGCATTCTCGAGACACGTCGTTCCACAGCAGAGTCAAACAACTCGCTCCTTATATCGGGGAATCGGAGGAAATGTACACTGCGAGCATCTTCCGCTTGAAGGTTCTTGGGGATGTGGCGTAGAAGGCGGCCGTAAATATTGTCGGTCAAGAATGGCGTAAATGGTGCAAGGCCGCGGCAAAGTGTAAAAAGCACCTCAAATAGCGCATTAAGCGCGTGTTGTGTGTCATCCAGGCCATTTTCGCCCTTGAGACGACGACGATTGAAGCGAATATACCAGTTCGTGGTGTTGTCAATCAGTTCCAGCAGGCGGGGAACGACAGTGTACAGCCGATATCCTGACAGATTTGTTAGAATTTGATGGCCCATCAACACCGAAGCAATGGGCTTACCTTTCATTTCCTTGTTTACGAACTCCAGCAGGCTCTGGCAACTTGCCAAAATCCAACGGTCCATCACGTTCGTGTTTGTGCTCTCCAGATCGGGGTTCCACATGTAATCAACCCCTTCGACCTTCTTGAGAAGAGCAACCTGGCCCTCAAAAAATTTGAAACTGTTCCAGAGAGGCAACAATACCTTTTGGACGACTTCTTTTACACCAGATTCCTTGAAGCGAAGAGGCTCGGCTCTGACGACTGGGGAGTTGATCAAGTAGAGGCGTAGGGCATCTGAGCCGTATTTCTGCATAACAATCGCTGGATCCGGGTAGTTCTTCAGGCGTTTTGACATTTTCTTTCCGTCTTCTGCCAGAACAATTCCATTCACCACGCAGTTCTGGAAAGGCGACTTGCCGAAGAGATGAGTGCCCAATACTAGCAGAGTATAGAACCACCCACGGGTTTGGTCCAAGCCCTCGGCAATAAAGTCGCCAGGGAATGATGCTTGAAACTTATCCGCATTTTCGAAAGGATAGTGTTGGCTAGCATATGGCATACTGCCAGATTCGAACCAACAGTCAAAGACTTCGTCGACACGTCTCAGTACGCCCTTGCCCATCTTGCTAGGAATGGTGATGTGATCAATCTTGTCGCGGTGAAGGTCGGTAATCTCGCCCTCATGTCCGCTGAGCTTACGCAGTTCTTCCACGCTTCCAATACACACGCGTTCTTCGAGATCGTCACTGACCCATAGGGGGATAGGTGTGCCCCAATATCTATTCCTTCCAACATTCCAATCACGAGCATTGGCAATCCAGCTGGCGAAGCGCTTCTCCTTGACAAAGCTCGGAACCCAGTGGGAGCTCTCAATATTCTTCAGCATATCTGGGATAATCTCAGGAATGCGAATGAACCACGATGGGACTGCTCTATAAATGAGCGGGGTGTCGGAGCGAGGACACATCGGGTATGAGTGTCTGATCTGGGATTCAACAACCAAGCGGCCGGAATTCTTGAGGTACTTGATGATGTGCTTGTCTGCTTCCTTGACATGCATTCCCGCGAAATCTCTCACACGTTCCGTGAAGTGAGCCGTGTCATTAATGGGATCCGGTGGTGGGCGGTTCTCGGAAATGATACCAGCCTCAAGCGCAACGTTGTAATCGTCCTCACCATAGGCCGGCGCTTGGTGAACAATACCAACACCACTATCAGCAGTGACATAGGTGGCATTCAGAACACGAAAACCCTTGTCTTTGAAGTCTTCGTAGAAGTAGTCGAACAAGGGTTCGTATCTCCACCCCAGCATGTCTTTGCCCTTGATCTTTTCCAGGATTTTGAAGTCGGCTTTCTTGGGATCCTTGTAGAGGGTACCCAACAGCTTCTCCAGGAGAATGTAAATCTTCCCGGACTTTCCATCCTGAAGCTTGATGTATTCGAAGTCGGGATGTGCCGCGAGGCCGAGATGTGAAGGGAGTGTCCATGGCGTGGTGGTCCAGGCAAGAAGGTTAACATTCGGATCCTCAATGAGCGGGAATGACACCACAATAGCAGGGTCCGTCACATCCTGGTAGTTTTGGTTGGCCTCGAAATTGCTCAGCGCAGTCGTGAGAACTGTTGAATACGGCATGACTCGATAGCCCTGGTAGACGCTTCCCTTATCGAACAGCTGTTTGAAAACCCACCAGAGCGTCTCCATGAATGTAGGGTCCATGGTCTGTATCATATTGTTAGCTTTTTGCGCACGAAATTAGGCTATCATTCCAGGCAGCCATACTTTATAGTCGTTGTCAAAGTCAATCCAACGGCCAAGTCGCTCAACAGTGACTCTCCACTCCGAGGCGTAGCGCATGACAATCGCTCGACATTCTTCGTTATATTTTCCAATTCCAAGCTCTTTCACAGCGGCTTTGCCAGAGATTCCCAACTTCTTGTCAATTTCATGTTCGATGGGGAGGCCATGGGTATCCCACCCGAAGCGACGTTCGACATGGTATCCCTTCATTGCCCAATAGCGCGGGATAATGTCCTTGATAGTGGACGCAAGGAGATGCCCGTAATGAGGCAAGCCTGTAGCGAAGGGGGGACCATCGTAGAATGTGTATCGTGGGAGATTAGCCGTCAGCTCAAGCTACAGGAAACGGTCAGATTCAGTGCGCTGAAGTTTGTTACTGGAAAGGATGAGACCAACTTGACGATGGAAAGCATTAAGCTCTCTCCACTTCTCAAGGATGACCTCCTCTTCCTTCGGAAAGTCAATAGACATGGTGAGGAATTTCTAGGCGAAACTTTTTTTTCCGTCCTGATCACCGTTCGTACCCAACGGTGAAGGGATACCTCGTCGATCCCAGGCGCTCCAGGGCAAAATTCGCTTTTCAAATGGTGAGTAACACTGGCTCAATTATTCTGGTCCTATACGTAAGGTACAATGGCCAGGACAGAATAACTAACCAGGCGAGAAAGTTTGGGAACGGATGGTGGGTGAGTCAACCTCGAAGCGCATTTGAAAATGGTGGGGTTGCCGCTGCCCCCCACCTCTCACTTGCCCTTTTGCTCAACTCAGAGGAGGGGTAGATGATAAGTTACCAGGATTAGGTACCTAAACTAAAATCCGTACCTAAAATCAAATACTACCTCTACCTACCTTGGTATCTAAGAGGGAGAAAGGGAGAGCCATTTTCACCATGCTCATTATTATGCACTACATATGTTGTACCGCAAACAAATGAGCGACAAAATGACCGCGAGGATCTAACTAAGCAGGCAGCTATACGTAGGCAGGAAAGACGGACACATCGGCGACGACTTCATGTACGAAATGCTTCGGTGCGGGGCAATGGTTTTCTTGGGGGGGGGATCCCAGTGGAAGAAGAACGAAAGAATTATTAATGTACACAAAGCAGTAGTAGCTAAGTACTGATTACTTCTAGGATTCTTTATCCCGCTAATAAAAACAATATTCCAAGTAGACGGACTCGCAAGCGCGGGTTACCGTTGTGGTGAGCCAATCCTACTACCGCTAGCGCGGCGGCCCTATTGTTACCCAGGTACCCCTGACAGGTAGGTACCTGTTGGCCAGCTAACCCCTGTTTGACAAACAATCACAACCATACGCGGCAACAAAGTTGCTACCTACGTCAAGCAAGCAGCACGCAGTGCGCTGGTCCTGGCGGCCGAGAAGGATTCCGCGTCTGATACAACATCTGATCAAGTAACATCAAAAGCGCACAAAAAGGACACCCGCAACACCCCGCCGACACCTCTTCCGCTTCCGATGTCGTTCCTGTTCGGTCGGGCTCGAGCTCGCACCGTTGCCGATCTCCCCAAGCAAGCTCGCGAGCATGTCTCGAAGCTTGATGGCCCTACCGGTACCGCAAAGGTACGTTCGTTTACCTACACTGGAACAAAACCACCTGCTGACAATAAAAGGCCGAGGAGCTGTCTCGCGTTCTGGCGCAGATGAAGGTGATATTGCAAGGCACACAAGGCATGTTCATGCTCCTCTCTAAATGCGGACCTCAGCCATCTACTCGACTGAATATTAATACTGTGAACCTTTCAGAGACTGATAGTTCCCCGGAACAAATATATCAACTAGTTACGGGAATGATCGACGAGGATCTTCTTCACTTATTAGCCGTCAATCTCCATCGTCTACCGTTCGAATCACGAAAGGATACCCAAGTCATCTTTTCGTACGTATTTCGATTTCGTCCCGCCGCAGCAGCTCCGAAAAGTGATCCAATAGCTCTGTCATACGTCGTATGCAACAGGCCCCAAGTTCTTGTGGAGCTGTGTCGTGCGTACGATCATAAAGAGAGCGCAACTCCAGCAGGATCAGTGCTCCGCGAGTTATTAAAAAACGAAGCTGCGGCTGCTGTCATTCTATATGATGATGGCGATGCGCCAGGATCTAGTGCAAAAGGTCTGAATGCTATCGACAGAGACCGACCCCAGAGCGGAAGGGGCATTTTTTGGAGGTTCTTTGACTGGATCAATAAGAGCTCCTTCGAGGTTGCTGCTGACGCTTTCACGACATTCCGGGTGATTGAAACAACTACACATGAGTCCCGACTATTTACTGACATGCTTTTCTAGGAGCTCCTAACCCGACACAAAGACCTCGTCCCACGCTACCTCTCTGCAAACTTCGACCTCTTCTTCGACAAATACAATAATACGCTCGTCCAATCAAATAGTTATGTTACGAAGCGCCAGTCTATCAAGCTCCTGGGCGAAATTCTGCTAGACCGCTCAAACTATACCGTCATGACTGCATACGTCGACAGTGGTGAACACTTGAAAATATGCATGAACCTACTCCGAGACGATCGCAAAATGGTTCAGTACGAGGGTTTTCATGTGTTCAAAGTTTTCGTCGCAAATCCTCATAAATCATTGCCGGTTCAGAAAATTCTGCTGATGAATCGCGAGAAACTCTTGACCTTTCTATCGCATTTCTTGGAAGATCGGACAGACGACGAACAATTCATTGACGAACGAGAATTTTTGATCAAGCAAATTAGAAATATGCCCTCAACACCGGTTCCACCACAAAGATAGATTCACTAGCATTCAGGATAGTAACTAAAGCTACAAAGGACTAATTCGTCACAACTATTTGTTCTCAGTTGTCGGTGCCTTCACGCCTCGGGATTGCGAAAATAAGTCATTTCAAATAGAACTGTTTAGCATCCAATGTTTAAAATCGTACACAACGCCAATCACACCGTACCCATACCCAGTAAGGAGTTTGTGGTCCCACACAGACGTACAGCTTCCCCGGCCTTTGGTATTTTGCATCAAGGAGTTTGCCCTGGCAGAACCCTTCCATTACCGTTGACGAGAAAGGAGTACATTGACACTTTCTCTAGCCGTCTGTGTTGCCCAAACACTATTGCTCCCACCCCTGCGCCATTCGTCGCCATAGCCATTGTCGCCTCCGTTAGAGCCTTCGCCCATGATAACTTCCAGGTCCCGCTTCTGCGAGCTTAACCAGTTCTTGACGAAAGTCGCGGGATCGTCACCTAGCGATTTCATGAACGTGTGCTTAGCCTTAGAAGCCGATACAGCTTGGACAAGGCGCGCAAGTTGTTCGTCGAGGCCGCTGATATCCTTGAGCATGGCCAAATATTGAGTGTTGTTGATCAGCTCCTGCAAGCTTGCCCTCAACGGGTCGTCAATCGTCACTTGTATGTCGTAGATGGTTGGCTGTGGATCTCTGTGAAATTCTTCGTCGACACGGATGGTATATGGCAGGGCAATGGGCGGAAGAGGACGCAAGTTTTGCGCCACGTATTCGTTGAGCATCGGAATAAATCCAACCTCGCCTCTCACGACCTGCTGCATAGTTAGTAAGGGAATCAAAATATAATTCTGGTTAGGCGGGGTCAGACGCCTGGCAATGAAGAGGACACTCACGTGCTTAATTAATTCGTCGCAGCGGAAATTGCGCTTTTCTTCGTCTTCTTGAAGGCCGCGTTGCCTCACGTATTCCCAAAGCCCCATGACTGCTTCTTGCTGTGTACCCTCTTTCATATCTACAACGTCGGCGAGTTCTGGGCTGAATTGGTACCGCTCGGGTATTTCCTGTCGAAACATGTTGATTGTGATGTTCGCATTTTCATCGCCGTTGCGCTTGAATGTTATCTCGTCAAAATCAGCGGCAGCAGGAAGATTCGGCGCGTTTGGCTGCCGCATTGCTGCATCAGGCTTCTTCCACTCAAAACTCTGCTCAGCGCCGTTGCGGAAGCGTGAACGATCAAAGTCGACGGTTATGGCCTTAAAGAAATGTGAAAGCTTCGGTTTGTTGGCAGTAACGCTCAGTTTCTCTTTTTTGGCCTGGCCATCATCCATGGCGTGGTCATTATCCTCCTTAACACCATCGGTGGCGGTGTCTTTCGATTTATCCTCGTCCTCGTCGTCGAGAAGACGGCCTTCGATTTTTACGCGGTAAGAGGCCTCTGCAGCGCCCGAAAAGTCGAATGAGTCAGACGTCGGTCCATTCCCCTGCCATGCTTGATCCTGGACAGTGTTGCTGATCCAAATGCGAAGAGTTTTTGTCAACTACGTCAATGTTAGCGTCAGTTGTCAATCGTAGCTACCTCGAGTTAACCTACCTTCGTCGGGTGCTGGGTATTGTCAAGGACGTCGAGCCTTTTGCGGGTAATAGTTGCATCAAGCAAGCGCTCGATATCTCTGAGATCTCTGTATCGCTGGGCGCTCTCTGGGTTGACAATGCTCTCCTCGATGCCATCGGGTATGTTTTTGTCGGTCGGTCTGCGGCTGCGTCGCTTTGCGAGCTCAGCAGCCTGCACCTGAGCTTGTTGCTGTTGTGCCATTTGTGCCTGTGTCAGTGGTACTGCTGGGTGCGGCCCGGCAGACATCATTGGGCCTGTCGCGGTGTCAGTAACAATCGAAGGTAGGTGACCCTTCAAACTTGGCGTAGAATTTAACGTACCAATGCCACCTCGGCGGGCAGTCGCATGTGGCGACCTCTGCGGCGCTTGCTGAGCAAAGGCGCGATACTGTTGCTGCATTTTTGGGACGTTTAAATTGCTCAATGTCGCTGCAGATCAATCGTTGTTAACGGTTTGACTATGCGCTGGGAATCCGCGTCGCGACGGGCTCAAGCGCCATTGACACTGAGTCACGTGCTGACATTGCAAGTTCTGCCATCAGACATCCTCCAACCACAGACAAACCTCAGGCATACAACGGACGCTGGGAAACATCCCAAAAATTACAGCTTCAAAAAGAGGAGATCTTGCTACAGTTTGTTTTTGTATGCTGCCAACCGTCACAGCATGCTTCTCTCACCACTGCGTCTTAAACAGCGTCAACGGACAAGCAGCACATCGTAGTTCATGAGTAGATATGGGCTTTTTCATTTGAAACCAATCGTTTAGAGGGGCGATAAGACTAATTTTATGAGCTGATATATCCGTAGTGATCAGCAGCAATCAGCCCTTGATTGCCGGACACCGCCATCAAATGCTGTGAACTGATAAAATGCCAAGAAAAGACGTCTGTGCCCAAATAGGACACCGATTCCCAGAAATATACGCCATGCTTTAAATGCTAGGACGGACTTCTTGCTCAGTAAAGAGTCTCAATGTAAACATAAAATTCGCTGTAGGTGTAAATCGGCTCCAAGCATGCACAAGGCAGCATCCTCCTTCAGAAAGCGGCACCGAAACCACTGCGTGATTGTCGTTTGCTAAAGCGATTTCTCTTCTGAGCAGGCTCCTCTCCGGTGCCTGGACCTTTGGTAAGATGCCCCCGCGATGGTCGCTCATTGATGCTGTATGAATCAGGACCATTGCCCCGGCCGCCAAGGGTGCTAGAGGGGCTGGGCACGGTCGAGGACATTTCGGAAAACCCATTTTCGCCGCCCTGGGCCACAGGGTTCTGTGAAATGGCAAGGTCGCGCGCTCGGTCCAAGCTGCTTATCCATTCTTCTGCGTACGATGTACCGCTTTCCGATGGCGCTGTGCCTTTAGTTTCTTCAAATGTATAGCGGTTCCCTCCCTGGCAGATCATTTGTTAGCGAGGATGGCAGGTGGTCTTTCGCTGAGCAAACTTACAACGTCTACACACCAAACTAGTTGGCCTTTTGCGTCATTCTGGGTGTGCCATGAGCTGTCTGATGCGAGGAGTGAAAGCTCCTGTTTGGATCGCTTTTCTTCCCCCCCGGCAGGAGCAAGAACAATTCTTCCGCTCGATGTAACCATTACAAGTCTTTGGCGCTTCTTCGTCGTGCTGCCTCCGAAGAACCGAGAGAGCTTTTTGTGGCCCTCATCCGGGCCCTTGCCATTGGCGCCGTTATGCAGTGGACTCGAGATGACCATCAAGTCGGCCAGCTTTAATATGCGTTCATTGTCCTTGGTGAGGACTGGAGACCATTCGATATCGAGTTGGGTTGGAGGCGGAAGCTCCGTGATAATTCGTCCTGGACGCGGTGCTGATTTTTGATTCATTTGCTGTCGCGATTGTCCAGCATTGGGGGCATGGGTGTTCTGGAAGCCATTCAGCTGGATAATGTTTGGCTCTTGTGGAGGGGGGACATATGGTCGAAGTCTCGGCGCTTTGGTCTTCCATAATCCTCTCCCAAACTGCTGCCCTTCAAAGAATTCGTGGTTCTTTATATGCTCGATAGTTAGCCTTCTTGCAGGGTCAAGGACCAGACAACGTTCCACGAGGTCGCTTGCAGCTGGTGGGAACCCAGCGGGAAATTCGTATTCGAGGTTGACGATTTTTTGAAAGGTGAGGTACTCGCTTCCAGCTTTGAAGGGTGGTCTTCCAACTAGTAATTGGAAGATGATACACCCAAACGCCCAGATATCACTTGCTTTTGATGCAGTCTTGTGCGTTAGGAGCTCGGGGCTCACATACTCTGCAGTACCAACAAAGGACGCAGCTCTGTCTTCGTCTTGGTCAGAACCGGCATCGTTGCTATGCGCTGCATTTTGCAGATCCCTCGGGTCTCTCAGCAACTTCGCAGTACCAAAATCCGTGATCTTGACGTTCATCTGATTGTCTAGGAGGACATTCTCCGGTTTCAAATCACGATGAATAACGCCTCGGGAGTGCATATAGTCGATAGCATCCAGAATCTGGGCTCCGTAAAATCTTACGCAGTCGATATCGAAAGTTCCTGTTTTCTTCAGGACGCCAAGAAGCTCTCCGCCATTGCACAGGTCCAGGACGTAGTAGAGAGATGCCTCGTCTTGAAATGTGTAGTACAGTCTGACGATGCCGGGATGCTCGGTGAGTCTGTTGAGTGTGTTTTTCTCGATGTTGACATATTTGATCTTCTTCTCTTTGATGATGTGTCGTTTTTCCAGAACCTTGATAGCGTATTCTTTCAGGGTTTGTCTGTCAGTTGCCAGATATACAGTACTGTATGAACCTTCTCCGAGTATCCGGCCGAATGAAAAGTCTCGAACTCCCTTTTTTACTTGTCGTACTATCGACCTGCCATTTGCGTCCACTTCTCTCCTGATACCCACAGCAGCACCGCGGTCTTTCCAGTCTTCTGCACTGGGGTGGCCCGAGGCTGTCCCGGAGTAGGCGACCGATTGGCCCGAGGCTGTCCCGGCGTAGGCGACCGATTGGCCCGCTTCGTTACGCCGGTAGTCATCAGATCTTCCTCGCGACGATTGTCTATGTGGGATGCAATCGTTCGCAGTGCCTGTGGCGAGCGCCATCAGTCGATTTGATTGTTGTTGCAATGGTGACTCGCCGTAGCTGCCTTCGTATACGGCTTGACTGTGTGTTGGCATGGGGTTGTGCGCGGGCAGATCGGATACGCCCATGGGCGGCTGTGTGTAGACGAGGGGCTCTGGTACGTTTCCTTGTGTATATTGTTCCATTTTGGCGCCGTGGTGGTCATTTTCAACGTTGCCGGCGGCAGTTGGTCCGTGATCGCTCCGTGATGGCTCATGTACCGCAGGAAGTGCGGTAGAGGTTTTGTCGATGTGGACGGGGTTATAGTCATTCGTCGCGTCATCAGGGTTGGCTATTCGAAGGCCACCAAGAGCCTGGGAGAGACTCAGGTCCCCGTTCATTTCTGGTGTCCGGGGGCGCCTCGCTGCTCCCTTGGACAATGAGCGGTGCAGCTGTCGTTGATGATGCGTCTTTGTGCACTCCGCCACTGGGGTCCACAGATGCTTTCTCTGACTGACTACCTAGTTAGTTGGGTAACATATGGGGTTCTAACCTGATTTGGCGAACGGCTCGCGGTTGTACGCTATGGGTACAATTCGAAGTGTGTCCTCGACACATAAATTGTCGTTTCTGTATGTACCTCACATGTACCTCGCTTTTCTTTTGAGGTCTTGTTGTGATTATGTAATGTGAGGTCTAGCTGCGAAGGGAGCGAGTTTTTCAACCACGATTCAGTGCTAACCTGGTTACGAGACGTAATTACAGTCTCGTATTTACGCGTGTGCTAAAAAGAGAGACTGTTTTTTTTTTTTTTTTTGCGTGCATTTGTGCAATGTCATGGTCTGTCCTTGCCTATCCATGCTTTGGTGTTTTTTTCTTGGGTGTGGTATTCATTTTGTAACTGCCGAGTTTGTACACGGGTTCTTATACTTACACATTGGTGCAGCAGCCAGGAAGCTGCTACGATTGCTCTGTTCAACCACGCGTGCTCGGCAGTGAACTCCAGGGTGGGAAAAAATCACAAACTCAGGCTTGAGCGATGAGGAACATTGAACCGGGTTGGTCTACCAAATGTCCATTTCATGAAAGGCCACGCCATACCTTCCAATAACCAAAGTCTGTAGGGTAGGTCTGTAGGGACCCGGGCTTCTGTGAGGGCTGGCCGAATTCGCAAAATTTACGGGGTGTGGTGAGTAGCACCTACAGCGGAATAGGCGATCTCGCCTGGCCCGCAGGCGTTGGCCGGAAACATTGGAATCTCGTCCCCGCCCACGCAAACTCGGACGCCGACTGGACAACCGTGACAACCCTGGCCAGCCACAGCCATGCTTATAGCCCATCCTGGCCTCTGCCCCGCCAGTACTGACCAATTAGAGACGTCATCCCCACCCAAGCCGCTGCGCTTCTTTGCATCAAAGTCACTGACAACTGGGGCTAGCGTCGCTGGCCACCAATCTTTAAACAGCATCCATCCTACATCAGTGTCTGCCCAGCGATCGAAACTCTCACCTGAGCAACATCAGCACCCGGGCATCATTCGTTACACCAGTCCACCAGTCCACCAGCCGAGCCCACTGCCCGCCTCCCACCACATCGTCTGGATGCTCCAAGCCACCGACTCTTGTCTCATCCTCTTTCATACACTCCCATTGTCACAAGCTCCTCATCTCATATCGCCCACTGGAAGACCAACACTGCACCGCACGTGTCCGTCAGCAAACCGCCTCGCCGCCGGCCACCACACCGCCTCGAATACGCATCCATTGGTTTGTTGAATCATCACACACTAACTTCATAGCTATAGCCCAAATCACCACATACATTTATACAAGATGGCCTCCTTCCAACGCCAATTCACGACCGCGTCGCCCGTGCTGGCCCTTCCCCAGCCGTCACACCCCAACCAGATCGCGGGATCGGTATTCGCGCAGCCTCATGTTCAGATGCAGATCCAATCGCAAGCTTTCGACCGTCCTATCGGCTCACAAGGCAGAAAGCGATCCAGAGACGAAGCCGGGCCCAACCTCGAGCCCGACGCGCCCCCCGAGCCAATGGTCGAGCCTCAGGATGACTGGGTGTATGGCGAAGGCATGACACTGATCAAACCCAACGCTGGCTACGTCGCAGATGCCAGCACCCAATCGGGCACCTGGATGGAAGAGAAGAACGCCGCGGCCGACGCAGAAATGAAGCGCCAGGTCGAAGCCGCCCATGTCGACGTGCGAAGCCACAAACTCCAGCGCATGGCGAGCAACGATGCATCATCCGCCGCTAGTCCCACAAGTGCGTCGCAAACCATGCCTGCTTCGCAAGCCGACGGTCCAGTCATTGATAGCTTCACACTCCACCTCGGCATCGGTTGGCGCAAGATTAGCGATGACGAGCATATCCAAGCGGCCGCCCGAGGCTGGGCCAAGTTTATCGAGAACCACTACCCGCTCAGCGACGTTCAAATATGCCTCGAAAGCAAAGGGCTGCAGTCCTACCTCGTGAAAGCCACCGAGGGATTCTTCCTCTGCTCAGAGGACCTCCGCCAGGCCCGACTGGTCAGTCGTGATGCCAACACCGCCCTCCGCAATCTACAACAATCTCCACCGACCTTTGAAGGCGCCGAAACCATTGCGAGCGTCGGCACCCCAGCTTCTCTCACACCCAACGCCACCGACACGGACGTCAACATGAATTGAAACAACTGAAAACATCCCATCACCATGGCACACATGTTTAAATTGACCTTGGCCAAACCAGGCCCGGTCTCGATTTTCCTTCGTGATTTCAAACTCGTGGCGTATTAACAGGATGGAGGTAGACCGACTTTTGGGACACGGTATTCAATCAGGCGCAAAAATGTACTTTATTTACTATAACGACGGCGACATATGTATGCCAAATATAGAATTGGAAACAATGACCAATCTGCCTCGCTGTGGAAAGTGAACGTTTACGTGCATGTCTGGCATGGGCTGGGAGTAAGTGGCTCTAAACTACAGTAGTTGAAACTTTTACCGTGTTACATATTTGACCTTTTGCCCATTCCACGCCAAAGAAACGCATGGCCAGCTCCCTGCGTAGCTGTATGTTAGAGAAGTTGGTATCTTTGCCGTGAAACTGAGCATGAACAGTACATGGATTACTAACAGAGTACCTTTTTTCGGCATGCACGAGATACCTATTGCAGGTACCCGCCCTAGGTAGTTACGTCGCTGTGGGGTCCCCTCATGCAGCACGCCGCCGTCCCCCCCCGTCCTCCACCTCCGTCTCCTCCGTCTTTCGCCTTGCTTCGACCACCACCACCCGTCTCCTCCTCATCACCATCACAACGTCGAATACCCATCGCACCGCCAAAAAAACCCAACCCAGAACGTCGCGACCCAGAAGCAGCAACCCCCGTCTTCCGCCCCCCCCTCTCTTTCCTCCTACGAGTTAGCCCTCCGCCACGATGAGCAGCGCCGAACAGCTGTACCTGCTCGCCGACCACATCAAGCTGTCCCTGCTGGAGCGGCAGCGGGCCCAGAGTCTCGGCCTGGACAGCGACAGCCAGGACGGGCACCTCTCGCGGTCTCTCGAGCAGCTCAAGTCCGGGCTGGCCTCGCTGGAGACGGAGACGGCCAGGCTCCGCGACAGCGGCGATGACAGGTATTTATTTCCTTGCAAACGCCCCCGGCCCCGGGCCCCGTGGCCCCGTGACGCACCGGTGTCAAAACTCTTTGCTCTAACCAAACCCCTTCCCCCCCCCCCGGTCAGTGCCGCGTCCGCTCTGGGCGAATCGACTTCGTCCCTCCGGGAGCAACTCGACCACCTGACGGCGCAGTTCCACGGCTTCGTGTCGCCCCAGACCATCGAGACCGTCACCCACCCCAACTCCGAAGCGCTGGCCGACGACTTCCAACACGCCACGTCAACGCCGTCCGCCTACCGCAAGTCCAAATCCGTCAGGTTCAGCGACTCGCCGCCGTCACCCTCCGAGGACCTGTTTGGGCGCTATCGGGATGACCCGGCCAACGACCCGGCCGCGTACCGCGACCAGGCGGACGAGATGTCGAATCAGCAAATTCACGAATACCACTCCCAGATCATGGAACAGCAAGACGAACAGCTCGATCGCCTAGGGGAATCCATAAGCCGCCAGAGGGAGCTGAGTATGCAGATTGGGGATGAGCTGGACAGCCACGTCGTCATGCTGGATGAGGTCGACGGTGTCGTTGACAGGCACCAGAGCCGTCTCGACAGAGGGCAGAGAATGCTCGGCAAGATTGCGAGAGGCGCTGGCGAGAACAAGCAAATGACCGCCATAGTTGCGCTGATAATAATTCTAGTCCTTTTGATTGCCATTTTGAAATAGCCGGGGAACTGCTGTTGGCTACATAGAGGAGCATGGTGCTGGCGTTTTCATGTTTGGTGCACTCAAGCGATTATTTTTCTCATAATTTCCTTCATTTACTTAATCAATCTTTTTTGTTTGTATTGGGCCTGCTAATGGAAGACGAAGCCGGAGTCTGTCAATGTAATGCATCCGTTGCACTGCCACGTCTACCCCTGGTCTGTCGCACTCGAGTTCCTGCACCACTTCGACGCAGCGCCTTCGTCCACGGTGTGAAATAACTAGGGGTTTGGACGATTTTCACTGGGGACTATCGTATCACCTCGCCTTCTTTGTTGATTCCCTCGAGGCTTTCCAGAATATCGCTGCTTCTGAAGTACCCTGGTAAGCCAAGGGCCTTCTTGCTCCCTGCCTCCCAGACCTCATGGAATTTGACTGTCTGATCGCTTGCAGCAACAACAATGCAACCATCCCCCGAAGGCCGGGAAGATCGAGATTGCGCAGATTCGGTATGTTGCCAAGGATATGGGATCGCGTACAGCGCTCGAAGCTCCAAGGACCACGGTATTGCAGCAACTTGCTTGCAGTCTGGCCAACTGAAGACTGCGATTCTGTATGGGTGGTCAGGGCCATAACCGAACGTCGCGGCGATTTCTCGCCGTGTCGTAGACCAGATAAGCGAGGTGACCTGGGCAGCGACGGCTATTGTTGCCAGCCGAGTCCCAGAAGTTGTATGAAAGAAGTGTATGCATTTGTCATTCGATCCGCCTCCGGTTGCAAGTAAGCCATCACGCCAAGGGCAGAATGCAATGGCTTTGACGGCTGCTCCATGGACCTACCGGTGTCTTTCGCAGCCGTGAGTAAGGGTTCGAAGACTGTCTGTAGAAGTTTGAACTCGTCTTACGTCGGTGCCTTCCTCGATAACAGTTCTAATAAAATTGAGAGAAGAACTTCGGCGGGCCCTTTGAGCCGATTGAAAACGAAACTGAAGCCCGTGCCGAACCAATGGAGCCCGTGGCCCATTTTGAGGAACCCTGGTGGCCTGACCTTCGCTTAAAACATCGTCGACATCAAATAGACAACAAAGATTGTCGTTGCCGCCTGAAGCGAACAGTCGACCGGTTGGAGACCAAGAAAGACCACAGACCTGCTGATTGTGGATGACAAGTTTGGCGACCAGATACATTGAACCCGGCCAATTATCTCGAGAGACCTCCCAGTTCATTGGCCATTCAACGATGTAGTAATAGATTGTTCCTGTATCATCGCCTACTAGCAGATCTTCCGTTTGGATTGGAACTCCAGGGTTGAGAGGATTCTTCGATGGCCTCAGCGTGCACACTGGCCGCTAGCTGAGGCAGCTGATACCAAAAGGTTGCCTTACTTCGAAGCGCGGCAGTGCGTCAGATGTCGACTGTAGCACGAGCGATCCATCATTTCTGCCGCTAGCAAGGATGCATTTCTTTCCCTGAACTGACGAAAAGGCGACAGAAGACAGGTAGATCCCGGCCGAAGGGCGCCCATGCATTACGTGGACACTGCTCTCTTCGGTCCAAGTATATAGCGTGTTTCCCAAGCCAACGGCGAGGGTCTGGCACACAGGAGAATAGGCCAAAGTAGAACAATAAAAGTCGTCTCTTAGGAAGGGGGCATCCAGAACCCTAAGAATAGTTAGAACAGGCCGTGGTTCGGGGTCCGTGATACTTGCTTGAATGGTGCCGAAGGTAGCACCCTCGGCTTTGGCGCTGGGAGTTGTCCTGCTGCAGATTAGCCGGCATCCTAGGACGTAGATCAAAGCATAAACAGACTAGGTGCATTATTTGTCCATTCACAACCAGTCCAATACGTTCTTCCGAGATTGCATTGTTCCATGATGCTGGTGGCGAGCGGTGCTGAAGGGATCGGCGGAGAGAATTGCAATATTTTACCGGCTTGGTTGATATCAAGAGCATAGGCAACACGATCTTGATAATTTGCCAAATCTTCTTTAACACTAGATTCGCTGGGAGGTTGTTGGTAAGCCGTGGATGCATCAATATTGATGGATTGTCGAAGCTCATTCGGAGGAGAAGTTTGCGTAAGACGAGGGGGAAGATCACCGATGTTCCACACAGTTCCTGCGCCTGTCTGTATTTGCTCCAATCTTTGGAAGTCGTGATGGGTTGCAAGAGACGGATCTAAAGATTGGAACATAATTAGTCCTTTAGCAATGCGACTGGCCCTAGTGAGACCTACTGTGAGGCTCTTCAGGTGGGTGGAATCGTGCCATGAGCGAAGATGATTGTCTAGCCTGTGGTAAGAAGGGATCACGGCCCGGGATATGTCGCCTGGAGACTTTCTCCGTGTTGGAAAGCAGTTCCAACGGCTTGATAGTTCGGTAGCGTTCGCAAGTAGATTGATTGGCCCTGAATGGGATAAACCTGTCAGGCGAGAGTGATGAGGCAGTAGCCTTGGCAGCTTTCGTAGGTGTAGAATGTGTTGGCACATTCTCGGAACTGTTAGAAAGCCACTCATCGACGGTGTCTGTTGCTCTCAGATCTGTTGCGACATCCTCGTTTGTGATGTTGAAGGCAGGCGCAAAATTGTGACGCTGGTCGTCAGAGTAGGCTCTTTCGGTATTACGAGAAACTTGTTGACCATCTAGACCGCAGATACTAGCAAGGCGGCCCTTGGAGCACGGAGAACCGAGACTGCTACATTCGTCAAAAGAACCGTATCCGGAGTCCGGACTTCCTCGAGATAACCAGGCTGGACTGGTAACACTGCGGCGTTGCATGCGGCTGCGAAGGGGGGTTCCATTCGACCAGCAATCTTCGGACTCAGAAGCCATTGGTGGCTACCTTTGTGGTAGCGGAAAGCTGGCCAAAGAGCGACCGTGCAGCATTGAGGCAGGGAGAGGTGAAGAACAAAGCAAAGCGGTCAGCGATGATTACTATTAGCTGGTGTTGAGCAGACAGAGAGGCTAGTTCTCGGCCAGGTAGAAATATTTAGCTGAAAGTGACGGAGCCGTAGGAGAGAGGAGAAGGGAAGAGGAGACGCGGAGCAGAAAATAAAAGAAACGTCATGCCAAGGTGGAAAAAGAAGAAGGCAAATTCCCGTTGAATAAATGGGAAGGCGCGGTGGTGGTGGTGGTGGTGGTGTGGTTGTGAAGACTGCTATTTGGGCTTCTGCTGTCGGCTCCTCATTGTAGCACTGTGAATTACCAGGATGATGATAGGTAGAAAGTATCAAGCCAGTTGATTCATTATATGTATGCCAATGGCACTGGTAAAATATACCAAAAAAATACACGATAAAAAGATCGGATGTCTTGTCGAGCTGCATCCGTGGCCACCCAGATATACAGAAGCCGTTGAACCAATGTCGGCTGTCAAAATGCCCATCCTCCAAGCCCCTAAGCCATGCCATTCTTGATATTGTCATACTTTGAGTTGGGATAGGAGAGACAGTTTGGTGACTTATCCAGGGTGCCGAGAGCCTGACTGCCCGTGCTGATGAGCGACTCCGAGTTGTTTTTGTCACCGGAGGCTTCCCAATACATGAGACCGCCCATGTTCTCCGATTTGAGCCAGACGGCCTTGTCTTTGACGGCATTTGGGGTTTCCAAAGTGACCAGTGTCTTGGTTTTTGGGTCGTAGCAGAAGCCGGCCATAATCTTTTTATCGTAATGGTGATTGGCAGACTCGCAGGTGACGGACTTGTAGTCGTACACTCCTGGCTCAAAGCTACCGCTGCCGACACCATTATATGACTTGCCGATGCCGCTTGTCTGTTCGAAGGCTCGGGAGTAGATTGGTATACCGAGCATGAGTTTTTCGGCCGGCACCCCGCCCTTTTTGTACGCCTGAATAGCATCGTTCGTGTTGAATGGCGTCGCGGCGGTGTTATTGGTGTCCGGAAATACGTTGGCGTTGTGACCAGTGGTCTTGTCCCAGGCTCCAGCGTAGTCATAGGCCATTATGTTCACGAAGTCAAGAACCTTTCCAAGCTCGGCAAGCTTCAGTCGGCCAATCTTGTCGAGCCCAGCAGGCGCGGCAATAGACAGCAGGAAGTGGTAGCCCGCGCCGTGCTGCGAGGCGTACGAGTCGAGCTCATCACGGACCGCCTGGAGCAGCAAAATCATGTTCTGGCCCTCTTCTTCGGTCTTGGGATACTCCCAGTCGATATCAATGCCGTCAAAACCACAATTCCCCAAAAGAGTAACCGCGGACTTGGCAAAATTTTTTCGGGTAGTCTCAGAGCCAGCGACAACGGCAAAGTTTGTGGACCAAGTGTAACCACCAATCGATACCAGAGTCTTGATGTGACGATGCTGGTGCTTCAAAGCAAAAAGTGGTTTAATGCTTCCATAAACGTTTTCACCGGTTTCAGTCCAAGCTAGAAAATGTAAGCAATTTAGTTTTGCAAGGAAGAAGGGGGATGTGTATACATACAGTCAGTGGGGTAGTGCTTTTCGAAGTCAGCCCAGGTGTCGCCGGAAAACCTATAGATCCTGATCAGTGCCTGTGATTTACCGAATCATCTTGAGTGTCACATACACTGTACCAGACTCATCGACGTTCATAAAAGCGTAGTAAATATGGGTGATTTTGTCGGTTGGAAGGTTGTTGATGTTGTAGCCACGGCCGTAGATGCCCCTGACCGATTATTAGTAAGGTTTCGATTCAAAAAAGAAAGGGAAAGGGACAAACCAGTTGACAAAGTAAACAGAACTTTTATAGCCATCAACACGTTTCTGGAGATCAACTTCAATGGATCTTGTACTGGCCAAAGTGGCGGCTGCCTGCAGCACCACAACGGCAGCAATTGATTGCTTGAGGAAACCCAGCATTGTAGCAGAAAGGAGAAGAGATGAAGAAAGAAGGAGTAAAGTTGAATAGAAAAGAGTAGATCAAGAGTTCGCTCTGGATTTGTTGCTGAAGAAGTCTGAAGGTTGGGTAGCTGGGAGCAACACCCTGTTATATATACAAATACATTTACATGTATGCATTGCGGATGTCCATGAGATTCATCGTTGGGGCTTTTGACGATTGATGATTCCGGCGGCTCCAATGAGACTAGGTAACGAAGCAGCAGAGCTGGCGTCTCGCCCACATTGTCTGGAGATGGATGACATCCCGCCTCGACGAAGACTGGGACTCGCGGTTTCTGCGACGCAAGGAAAGCATGGAAGCTCGTGATGGAGGAAGAGTTGGCGCTTGACTCGAGCAGCGTTGCTCATCCTGTCCAACGAACAACCTGAGCAAGACTTGCCCCGGCCATGGGTAGTACGCAGTTGGCTGGCAATCCGTGTGACTGACTGCTCTAATAGGAATTCCCACAGTCTTGCAGGATGGAATGCGCACAACGTTTGAAACTTGAGCAATACTCGCGCGGGCAACAAAACAGGAATGCAAGGCGTTTCATGAGTGGGAGCGGTCGTCTCTGGGCAGTCTCATGGCGCGAGACAGCCCATGCACGCACGGCATCTACACCTGATACATACTGCGCGCTAAAACGATAACGCTACCATTTTTAGAAGCTCTAGAGACTGGGTGCTCGTGTGACGACAAACGGCAGCGTCCTGGGCTATCGTGTGGTCGCATATGGTTGAGTTGCACAGGCGCCGACTTGGCGTGTGGACGCGATGAATAAGCTCGCGCCATACGGGCGGCATGTGCAATGTATCTCAGCTGTCAATTGTTAGGTAGTTCACAGTTGCCTGGCAGTATCTGAACGCACCTGAAACCCAAGAGAATTTGACGCGCGAAGAATACAGCTCGTGTTGGTCGCACTGGAGAGGAGCTGTAACTAGTGCCAGCGGGTAACTAACTGTACCTTGTACGGTGTTGGCCAGAGACTTGCTGGCTGTTGAGTTAGTTAGTTGCCTTGCATTATCCGTCCTCTAGCTTTACGAGCTAGCTGATGCAAGTCGTTGATTCCAGGAATGATCCAGCGTCTAGAGGGGATAGGTAGCCAAGTGTGCCATCTGGCCGTTTGTTCGGATAGCTACTTATGTACTGGTAGAAAACCGAAGGTTGTAGAGGCATGTAGGTACTAAGTTGGTGGTATCTAGGTACTACCTAGGTAAGTTACTAGGCTACCGTTGTGGCCAGTACTTCAACGCCGTTTGATTCCACCGCAAATTGACGTAATTTGGTTTATGAAATACAGAATTTCTTCGAATACTGGCAGATGTCTTTAAAACTTGACCTCTTAGAATATCATATTCCACTGTCAACGTCCAGGCTTCCCGTCATCCTCCCAGGTACTAAAAGTCGGCGATCGTCAAGTTGCTGCCTACCTACCTCTAACCATCTACCTACCTATGTAGGTAGGTATTGAGTCTACCCCGCCATGTGCTGCTTCACCTCTGAAAGGAAAGCCCCCCCTCCCATACTCCATCTACAGTGCGAAAACACCAGCACCCGTTATTTAATTCATACCAAATGTCCAGCGTATGAACAAACTTTGTCGATGCCTTGTTTGCCCTGTTGCTGATCGTCAACCTCTAGCATGGCGTGCCTAGGACTGAGCGTGACCGGAGCCCAGAACAGCTGAAGAAAGACCTCGACAAGATCGACAAATACCGAACCCTGGATAGCCAACTCCGCGCTCAGGTAAATCGAAAATGTCCCTTCATTCACAGCTGGAGAGCAGTATTGAGTAACACAGGCATGCATCGCTAGACTTCGGAGTCGCGCTTCGATTCGACCACCTTGGAGCTGACCACAAAGCTCCTGCGCATAAACCCCGAATACTATACTGTATGGAACGCGCGACGACGTTGCCTCGTATCCGGGCCTTTAAGAAGGAGTGATGAGAGACCACCGTCGAAAGATGCATCGGAGCTCCACGACACAGGCGACGCGCCCGCCAATGCGCCTCAGTCACTACCAACTAGCGAAAGCGAACCGACGCGACGCCGACTTGCTACAAGCCAAGACCACATGGAAAAGGACAGGGAACAGGATGACAGCGATGGAGGAAGCACCGGAAAGACCTCCGAGGTCATTCGAGACGAGCTTCTATTTACCGTGCCGCTGTTGATGGCCCATCCCAAGTGCTACTGGATATGGAACTACAGAATGTGGACTCTAGAACAGGCCACGTCGTTGCTACCCGCCGAGATGGCCAAGTCCATCTGGCAGGAAGAGCTCAGGCTCGTCGCCAAGATGCTGGAACGGGACCGCCGCAACTACCACGCCTGGGCGTACCGGCGCTACGTCGTATCTCACCTGGAGTCCGCGAAGCTCCAGGGCCAGAGCATGGCCGAATCCGAGTTTGCCTACACGACCAAGATGATTGAGCGCGACTTGTCAAACTTTTCTGCCTGGCATCACCGCGCCCAGCTGATACCGAGGCTGCTTGGGGAGCGCGAGGCGAATGACACGTCGCGCAGAGCGTTTCTCGACCAAGGTGAGTTGACAAGCGCGCGATGCTGGCCGGCTCTGGCGCCCCTGTACTAACCCAGGCCTTAGAATTCTCAACGGTCGATAATGGGCTAAATGTCGGCCCGGACGATCAGTCGCTATGGTACTACCACCAGTACCTCACCCTGAATGTCACTGAGCTACCCGAAAACCTAGCCATTGTGCCTGGGATGCTTGTTGAAGACCGAGCCAAGGTGCTCAGTCGTGAAATCGACTTCATCAAGGACCTCCTTGAGGACTACAAAGACGTCAAGTGGATATTCGAAATGCTGCTTGAATACACACTGCTCTTGCATAAGCTTCGCAACCAGCCGGTCAGCAGCGAGCAAAAGGGTGAACTCGAGGCCTGGGTAGCGAGCATAAAGAAGCTTGATCCCCAGCGGTCTAATCGGTGGAAAGAATTAGCGGACGAGCTAGAAATTCCTCAATAATATATGGACTTTTGTATTATTAGACGTATCAAGCTAGTTCGATGCTAAGACGGGGGCTCGGCGCTGACGCGCGAATCGACGTTTCAGTTGCCGCATCTCGACCTGATCTGGCTGGCATTTTGGCCGACCAAAGCGTCAAAGTACCGCAGCAGCTTCTCAACCGGAATCATGTCCAACAAACCCAGCGCAGGCGTCGATGAGCGCATCGTCTGCCCCCCAAACAGCACACGCACGTAGTATCCGCTGGCGGACGCCTCACCTGTACTTGTCGGCGTGGCGGCCGCAGTGGCAGTAGCGGCAAGGTCAAGGCACGAGCAGGCGGACGCGACGCGAGCCTCGCTGCCGCCACACTGCGCCGGCCACGAGGCGGTCGCGGTCGCCAGCTGCAGGCAGTACGAGGAGGCGGTGGAGGACCGTCGGATGACGTGGCGGAGACAGTTGTCGTGGTTGCAGTTGGGCGCGACGGTCGCGGTGGGCGTCGGCGGTGGTGACTGCTTCTTCTTCCGGTAGACCTCGAAGACGACCTCGGACCCCATCCCGGGCCAGACCATCTCGTCGACTTGCAAGATGGACAGCAGGCGGGACAACGACCCGTCGTGAGCGACGTTGTGATAGTAGATCGTGTCGCTTTTGCCCGCAACCACATCGCGAATGTGCGCGGCGAGTTCGGCAACCCACACGCCGAGGGACCCAGTGCTTGCCTCGAGGGACGCGGAGCTGTCCCGGTAAATCTGGCTGTACTCCCAGTTGCCCCAGCGGTAGACTGCATCTGCCAGCTCCTGAGACACGCACTCGGTGCTGTTGCGACCGTCCACGAGCTTGCACGGTAGCGGCTTCGCATGGCACTGGCGAGCAGACAAGTTGTCGTAGTAGTGGTCGAAAGACTCGTGGAAGCCGCCGTCGGACGGCGGGACACCGGAGATCTCGTCGAGCGTGCGATACAGGTCCGCGGCCAGGTCGAAATGGCGACGCCACTGTTGGTTGGAGCTGGACTTGATGGTGTTGAACAAGTTGCTGGCGGCCTTGCACTGATACTGCGGCTCCAAGCTGTCGACGCCCAGCGCCTGCACAAGAATCGGGACGGGCTCTGTGATGTCCCACATGGCGTTGATGACCATGCCGACCACTTGACTCGTGATGACGTTGTTGGTCACGCGGTATTTGACGGACGGCGGAAGCCCGGAAGAGCCCCTCGGCGGCAGGAATCCCAGAAGATCGTGATAGACGCCGTACAAGTCGGCGCCGTGCTGCCACGAGTCCACCAAGCCCTCGGCAGTGATCTGAGGAAACTTGCAGCTGCCGATCCAGCCAGGCGGCACAAAGGGGTTGATGGCGGAGATGTAACCCTGCTGATAAGCCCTGTCAGCCTTGGGGCCAGAGAAGGGCTCTGCGTAGTAATTGAGCATGGAATCATCACAGTTCCATTGGTAAGACTCCACCGGGAATGCGTTTGAGGAGTATGGCGTCCGCTTGTGATGACGATGAATCTGCAAGAGTTAGGATGATGGGAAAGAGAGGAGGGGTGTAAGCAAGGAACACTTGCCAGCTCAACATATTTCAACTCGTAATCTGCGCTCGGCTTCACGTACTCGGTGCGGCGAACGTGAGGCATGTTGCACCAATTGTACACTCCATAATCACCCTCCGGGGTTTTGGAAGAGTTGAAGATGAAGCCGTACACGCCGGTGGCAGCAGGCACGGCATTGAGGTCGTTGACTTGGTTCTTGCTGGGCGCGTACCACTTGGTGTCGTCGACCTCTACGGCCCAGACCAGCACGCCGCAAACCAGGAGGAGGCCGAAGGTGGCGGCGGATCGAAGGGATGAAGCCATGGAAAGGAGGGTTATTCCCGCGCCCTTGTTTGCTATCTTTATTCAGGCTGCTATGTGGCAAGCTGTGCAACGATGCCGGCAGTGATCGATAAGGGGGGAAGGCAGCTAGCTGGTGGTTTGGTTCACGAGAGCGTCAAGAGGAAGGAAGATGGTGGTGATTTTTATCAAAAAAGAAAAAACGATGGCCAGTAAAAGATTAATTTTTGACTTCTTGCGGCGTCATCGATGCCACGTGGTTTTGATTCAGAGGCCATGGCTGGCTGCTTGGATGCGCGCCAGCTCATAATTTAATAATTAAGAAGCTCTTTCGTGCATGCATGCCTGGCTCGGCTCACATCATTCAACTATCACTGCACGTGGGCGGCGGGTTCGCGGCCATTTCAGCGCCACCAAGAAGAGAAGCCACGCCGAGAACCCAGTAATAAATAAACTTAGGTAGTAAGTTATTAGTGGCAAGTCGGAGTCACAAAACCCCGCGGCTGCGGATATGTATGCTTCACAAATCGCGTCTTGCTTCCATGTTCCTGACCACGAATACACCCATCAGCTATGTTTGGTATCGGCAAGTTGCATCATAGCCCTGTCGTAAGTAGTGGCACAAATATTATACACAACATGACCGCAATTCTCCTTGCGTTCTGGTACAGCCGCTTTCCTCCCTTCCTGTCAAGTTAGGGCCGCCCTCGCCCCCGGGACCGCATGCTCGGTCGTCCTCTCGGCCGCGCGCGCCCCCTGAGCGCGACAGAAATCGGCCTAGACGTACTTCCCGATTGATTAATTCTCGCCGGAATATCATCGTCACTGGAACCTGAATCGCTTCCCGAGCCGCCTGTTTCTGACGCATACCCCATGTTCACATTTTCGTCAACATCCTCAAAAGACTGTTTGTGGACGAAAGACGCCTTATTGACAGCAGTAAAACCAGGTAGCTGCACGGTCATGCTTCCCGATCTCTTGGGGGAATCAGGTGATGATGCATCACCCCGGCCTCGCTTTGCGATTTTGACTGTTTTCCCACGGAGCGCCATACGCTCCTTCAGGGACATGAACTGTTGACCTGCAGCGTCAGCCCTCTTGGGAGTTGGCGATCGAGAGGGCTCGGAAGATTGAGGGGGCTCGGAAGATTGAGAGGGCTCAGAAAATCGAGAGGGCTCGGAAGCACGAGGTCGACCTCTACCTCTACGTGGTCTGTTGGTAGTAGGAGCGGGCTCATGATCGGCTTCCTCCTCAGCTCTGACCCGATTTGAGGCGACCCCTGGGCCAGACTTCCTAGGACGTCCAACGCCGCGACGCCGCGTATCGCCAGTAGCTTTCGTTTTCTCTGTTGCCTCAGCTCTCGTGGGCCGGATTTCTAGGCTGACTGAAGTTGGGCGTTTGCTGTGCGCGGGTGGTCGGCCACGGCGCTTTTGTCCTGTAGGCGCGCCGCTCTGGGGACCGATTTGAGCTGACGACTCATTTCTCTCCATGGTTGTGTCGGCGGCTTCTACCTCAGGCACAGTTTCTATTGTTGGCTCGGGTGAGGATTTGCCGGATGCGAGTGCTAGCAGCGTATCGGCATGCTCATTCTCGTTGAACTCTTCCAACTCCAACTCTTCCAACTCAACATAAGATGCCTTGGGCTTTGCATGCCTTAGTAGGGGCTCATTCACATCATAGCGTGGATTCTCCTTCCTTTTTGCTTCTTCAGAGCCAGTTTGTACTGGAGTCATGTCCTCGCTATTCTCAGCCCCGTTTTCTGCAGCTGCTTCTTGCGCAGAAGCAGCAGGGGCTTCATTGAACAATGCAGGATCCATGCTGTCGAGGAAGTCGTGCTCGCGCGAGGCCTTTGGTTTTTTCCGTGAGTGACTTTTAATTATGAACTCTGGGTCTTCATTTTCCTTCTTTGCCTTTCTCTTTGCGCTGCGAATAGATTTCTTAACGAACTCCGGTATGTCTGCTTCCTCCTCTCTCAAATCCTCAGCGGTTGGGGCTTGGTATGGGTCAAAGAGAATCTTGTCTGGACTATCGTCTTGTTCGTAGTAGCCCATTCCGATCCTTTGAGCTGCGAGAACGGGCGGGTCAGGGTACAATGAATCATCTCCATCTTGCCCATTCATAGCCTGATCTCTATTAATAAGCCAGGGCGCTGATAGTGGCGATGGGTCCGTTGCCTGTTGATTGAGACTGAGCTGCGCAAAGCCCGCTGGTTCTGCCCCTTGCTGGTCAGAAGTACCGCCTGCTATCTGTGTTGGACGTTCTTGAGGGGATGGATCATGGGTCGAGCTTTCAGCAGTCGGGTCTGCCACAGCGTCTTCAGCGTCTTCAGCGTCTTCAGCGTCTTCACCCTCCGCCTTGGCTGTATCCGCTTGTTCTCGCAACCGCCGCATGCGCTTGGTATCCTGGCCGCGGCTTTTTTCACCAGCGGCCTTCAGCCAAGCTAGGTTGTGTAGTCGAAAATCCACAAGAGCTTCGACACTTCGGTCATCCGCAACAGCCCTTGTATCGTGCCCAAGCGATGTGTTTTTCGGTGTATATGGGTTGGTTGTTCCTGTTCGGCGACAGTAACCGCAATTGCATATTCCCAAGCACTTTGGACACTGCCAATTTTCGTCCTGGAGGACTTCTTGCGGCATCATATCGAATGCTCTATAAAGCACACCAAAACAATATCCTTCTAAGCAATCGGGATTTGAGCACATCTGCATGCGATAGACAAGTTCCTTGTGACAACACACATGGCATCGCCGCACATTGCCCATCTTTTTCTTCCTGTTTCGCTTCTTCTTCGATTTGGACTGCTCCTCCCCCTCGCCTTCCTCGGATTCGCTCGGTGCTAGATCTTTTTCAGTTTGAGTGATGTCCTTCCATGGTCGTTGTCGCAGTGCTTCTTGGCAGATTTGTGCAACTGATTTCTTGCCACTTAGTTGTTTGACTACTTCAAGCGGCTGTGGAGAAATATTGACATCGATGAACCCATCATTAGAGATGATCATTGAGCGCCATGTTTCATGGTTTTCCACAAGCTCACTCCACTGCCATTGCTCACACCACTGCAGCCCCGACAGACAGCCACAAGACCGCCCCATGGCATAGCATTCCATACAGACGTCGTATGTATCTTCATCGCCGTTGATGAGGGTCCGAACACACCTCTTGCACGTAAGAAAACGATTGAAGATATTTCCGCGGCAGTATGAGCAAGTAATGCACGAGTCAAAAGGCACGAATTCAACCTCTCGCTCCCTGAACAAGAACACTTCATCAACCAGTATCTTTGTAAAAAGAATGAAAAGCTTCTTGAAGTCCGATGCCAGCTGCTTGGCCCGGAAGGAGTTTCGCATGTCATCCCGAAGAGTTTTTCGAGCATGATCATCGAGCGATTGCAGGCGGTGGTGATAGATTTGAAGCGTATAATAGATCATGGCCTTGTTCTTGTACTGTTCATCCCGACACACCAGCCGAGCTTTGGGAAGTGCCTCTTGTAAAGCTAACTCGAGGGTTTCGACTGTCGTTCGGTTCCACGCAACCTTCATTGTTCTTGTCCCCCTGTTCCACACTTGATGAGCAGCAAGAGGAGGAACCAAGATGAAGTCACCGACGCGTTGTTCTACCACGTAGACGTCGAACGGAGCCTTCTTCCACGCGTTGACTTGTGCGAAATGCTTTTCAATTTCAATGTCATGACCAAGCATTGACAAAAAGTACTCTCGGACGACGCCGCGGTCTTTGCTTTCTGTCATGAACCAGATCGAGCTGCCAGGCTTTTCACCATTTGCGTCGCCTGAGGTCTCCACCATGATGTTTTGTCCGAGAGAAGCACACATTTCACGATGCGCTGGTGTGTAGGTGCCTTCATGGCCAATGTAACACATCAGATTTTCGGCGCGCATCTCTTGTGGCAGGCTAGACATGAGATCTCCAGCTGAGGCGGCGTCACTGATAGGGTTCCGCGGCTCATCTTCAGTTGCTGATATGGCTCCAGTGCGCGTGATAGTGCTGTTAAGATAGAATATAACTGGATTCACAATCTTCTGCAGCGCCTCCTGCCATTCCGGCGGGCAATCGATGTCCTTGAGGTAGAGACGCTGTCGCCTGTCGTCACGAAAGTTGGTAGGAGTCCACTGATTGGTTAACTGCTTCATGGATCGCAAATAGTGACCTGTTGTCATGGGAATATCGCTCTGCGACACGATATCGCGAACTCTTTCCTCTAAAGCGCAGTTAGCACGGGGGTTAACGAGTCACCAGGATCCATTCGCTTCTGACCTTTCTTGTCGTACTTCTTCTCCAACCATTCAGAGCTGAACAACCACTTTGGTAAAACGGCGTCGAAGCCTTCGATGACAAGCGGTTTTCCTCCGTTAATAACATGCATGAGGACGAGCTTTTCGAATTCCTGAGGACCTAGGCTGCGCAGTTGGCTTATTGAGACTCGCTGTGCCCATTTCAAATTGGGTACCTCATCCACCAATGAGCGCAAGTCAAGATCCGGCGATATAGGATCGAACTGCGCCTGAGGGTGAGATGCTGCAGGCATCGTGTCTGATTGTAGGGTGGAGCCTGATGGTCGTGATCAGATATCGTATCTGCAAATCAAGCGTGTTCAGCATCTTATTATTGGTTTTTATTGCTTTCTCGCTGAGAGATAGAAGGATCAAGACGCAACATTACTATGCATTGAACTTTCACAATGGTTGAACACGTTTACGTGCTTGTTCCCTGTCAAGGCAAGCACAACAAACAGTTAATTAAAGTGGGTGGCAAGCTGGGTCGCGTTCTCACGTGATTGAGACGCCTGAGGCTAACAATTCAAGGCTTGTGCACTTTGGACTCTGGGCGATTGGATCTAAATTTAGTGCTGTCATTAAAGCGGACCACAGAAAATGTTCGTTACCATGAGAGCATCGATACTACTGCATATTTTAAAACGGGACTTCCTACCTCTGGTCAATACATGCATCCTGCCATTCGACTACTGCTCCGACCTTGAAGGTGCGTTGCTAGTCCTCAGATCCTTTTCGAGCACCAATTCCTCACCATGGTTGCTTAGATGACCCTCCCCTTGCTGCAGCGCGGCTTCAATGGCACTCTCGCCCGGGGACTCGTCTCGTCCCACTTGGCGAAGGCACAGCATGGCTTGAGGTGTCGCGACGCGAGTCGCGATGCGAGGATACAGCTCCGATCGAGTATCCGGCGAAGCACAACGTTCCATGCAAGTGATCGTCGCCTTCAAGCTGTAGCCGAGCCTACGGCTCAAACCACTCAGCAAACCCCGACGCCATATGAGGCACCAAAAACTGGCATTCTCTCGATGTTACCTGCAAAATGGATTCCCTACGGAGAGCTCATTCGAATTGATAAGCCAACCGGAACTTATTATCTCTTCTTCCCTTGTCTCTTCTCGACTCTTTTGGCGGCACCCATGGCCGAACCTATGACATCAATTGTATCTGTTGCTGGTACCTCGCTGCTTTTCTTTTCCGGAGCTCTGATAATGCGCGGCGCCGGTTGTACAATTAATGATTTATGGGATCGGAATCTTGATCCGCACGTTGCGCGAACGCGACTGCGACCTATTGCACGCAAAGCAGTGACTCCTTTCAATGGCCTGGTGTTTACTGGCTTCCAACTGCTGACCGGGCTCGGAATTCTGCTCCAATTTCCGCTTCCGTGCCTTTACTACGGTGTTCCTAGCTTGCTCTTTGTTGCCATTTATCCATTGGCAAAGAGAGTCACTTATTACCCACAAGCTGTGCTGGGGCTCACGTTCTCTTGGGGAGCTATCATGGGGTTCCCGGCGCTTGGAATCGACTTGTTGTCCAACAGTTTCGCCTTGACCGCTGCTGCCTGCTTGTACACGTCCAACATCGCCTGGACTGTTTTATACGACATGATCTATGCCCATATGGACATTAAGGATGACGCCAAGGCGGGAATCAAGAGCATTGCTCTGAAGCATGATGCGGATACCAAAAAGGTCTTGACGGGACTTGCAGCTGTTCAAATTGGGTTTCTCGCTGCTGCAGGCACTGCTGCAGGGGCTGGACCTGCATTTTTCATCGGGAGCTGCGGCGGTGCCGCCGTTGCTTTAGGTATCATGATCAAGCGCGTCAATCTCAAGAGCGTTAAGGATTGTTGGTGGTGGTTTGTTAATGGCTGCTGGATAACTGGCGGCGTCATCAGCACAGGCCTGGCAACAGACTATCTGATTCGCCTGAGCAAACCGGAGCCAGAAGCAGCCCATCTCAACGCAAGTTCAGTGTAGCATTGCACAAATTGTATAACAGCATAGCATCAATTTGATTGTAGAATAGATGGTGGTCGGTCGCACGCGAATGGCATATGGATTATTCATAGTTCGTGTTTTTTTGAAGACTTTTTTGTCTAAATCTCAAGAGCTGTCTCCATTGATACATTTCCCAGCCTTTAATGCCAATGTAAGCACGCCGATAGGACTCCTCATGCCGAAATAGGATGTGTTTTTCTTCCACCGCACGCCGACTTTAAGAACGGGGCTTCTCCTTCTTCTCCTTCCACAGAGCGAGCAGACCGACGCCGGAAACCTTGACGACCTTGAAGCGAACACCGGGAATATCACCCTTGGCCTTGCCCTTGCGACCGAAACCAGCGAGGAGAACCTCGTCGTTCTCGTCGACGAAGTTCAAGCAACCGTCATTGGGGACTAACGTTATGCATTAGAAGGTGTACCCTGAATTTTGAAACCGGCAGTCTTGTGTTGCCCGTACGTACCGAAAGCTGTGACCTTCTTGCCGTTCTTGATCAACTGAACACGAACGCACTTTCGGATAGCCGAGTTGGGCTGCTTGGCCTCGACACCGACCTTCTCGAGAACAATTCCCTTAGCGTGAGAAGAGCCACCGAAAGGAGAAGACTTGAAGGCAGTGCCTAGAGCACGCTTCTTATAGTGAAGATCGGCCCATTTCTGGTCCTTGCGGTTCGTTCGCAGCTTTCTAGCGGCGTTAAGACCACGGGGTTTGCCTCCAGCCATGATTGCTTCGATATATTAGTCGGACGTGTTCGATGTATAGACGGGGGTTTCGGGGCGTTCGGGTTGAATGCACGTACCGAATTATCTGGGTATCGCGGGACGGTTGGTGATGTGACTTCTTGCGGAGCAGGCGAAAAGTTGGACCAAAGTCCCGCCAGAATTTCATGGTAGGGTTTTCGGCCCTAGTAACCAACTCACAAATTGGTGGGCAAAAGTCACGTGGCTACATCTCCCTAGCCGGGGTTTAGGTAAGCAGTCCTCGAGCACAGTCTAGACTAGATCAGGCTAGTACACCTCTTGCTAGCGTTTGCTGCAAGGAGGCAAGATGACGCCGGACTTGATGAGGCTGTATTCGCAAAACAACGTCAGTATGTCTCTCGCTAAATCTAAGAGCAAGCAAAGAGACCCTCCGCCATCTTTGTTTCTTCACCCCTCTCCAGGCGCTTCCCGCGTTTCTTTACCCGGGATTCTAGCTCCTGGCTCTTCTGCACCCGGACCAGCCAGCATCCGGCGAGAGCGTTCGTCATATGACAGCAGCGCCTCGATACGGCATGCACCAGCAACCACATCAGACCAGCAAAGAGCTGGCCGCGCTGTGAATCCAGCGGATAGCAATCGGGCAGCAGACCGCACAGATGCCCTTTGGGCGGAGATGCAGGCAACTCTAGAGGAAGTTGAGCTGTCAGCATCTGCAGGCACTCATGTATTCGGCCGCTCCCACGATGTCAAATTGGCTGAGTTGCGAGCAGCACAAATTGCACTGGCACAGGCTTGGGCACGCAGCGAAGCAGACGGCACTATGGAGAAGGCTTCCCATGAAGAGGGAAGCCCAGATGTTGGCGATGACCTCCGGAGCGCAAAGGGGTCGTTCGCAGACGCCATCAAGCCAGGTACCAGCGACACAGAGCCTAATAATAATAGCAAGGGAAATACAAGTCTGCCACGGCAATTCGGTGAGGACGTTGAACGACTGGGGGCCAAGTTGGAAGAAGAGACCGAGGCAGACATTTTATTAGCCAGGAAACGGCGCGAGGCAAACGATGAATACTTTCAACGTGTAAATGCTGGTGTCATCGACGTAGTATCAAAGCTGGAAAAGGTTGCGGTAGCGATGCGAGCAGTGGAACAGGAAAGTAAAGATGTCTGGGAGGAAGGTGAAAACGAAGGTGGCAGCGAATAGCCGCAGGGAGCATCCAGAGTAGCATATTAACAGCAGCATAGCCTGTCATTGAGAAATCCTCGCATAGCGATGTCAAACTCGAAGTAGGGCTCCAAGACTAAAAATGACAATTACGCATGATGCCCAAAAAAAAGAGAAAAGCCATCAAGGAGGACTGAACGCCACACCGTCCTTCAAGGGTTTCAGAAGCTCCGAGCTCCAGTTTCATGATTCAGGCTGCAGGTAGGACTAATAGACATGAGGTAATTCTGTGTGATAATACGGCACTCGATTCTCGAATTGTCTTGCGTGTTCTTTTAAGTACCTGCCTAATAAAGTAGGAGGTTTATTGTAAAGTACTTGTGCGGGGAATTTCTTGGCTGTGCTTGTGGCAATGCGGAAAAATTAAATTGCGCGCCGTGCTTGCCCGCGGTAAATATGGCTGGTCTTGGTATCGATGTCGTCAGGTGTCATTGGCACTTCTCATCATCCCTCATCACAACCCGCCACGTTCCTTTAACGCTGCCCAAAAAAAAAAAACACTGCCTGATACCGTACCCCTAGCGATTGACGCAGAGTCTCAACTGCAGCAAAACCGCAAAGCTGACAAAATCGTTCCGTCGAGATGAAGCTTCTGCCGCAGACCATCGTGGCGTTGGCCCTGCTTCCGGGCGGGTTCGCTGTGGATCGCAAGATGTCGGTTATCGTCTCCTTTGACGACTCAACACCCGATTCTTTTGTAGCCGAAGCACGGGACAAGATAGTCAATGGCGGCGGACAGATTACGCATAACTATCGGATTATCAAGTATGTTTCATGTTGCCTGCCAGTCGATTGTTCCAGATGCTAATCATGCTATTCGTAGGGGCTTCTCTGCTATTGCGCCCGAGAAATCGGTGGAAATGGTGCAGGCCTTTGGCAGCAAATATAAAATCAGGATCGAAGAAGACCAGATTATGACGGCTAACAGTGGTTGATCATGGCCTTCTATTTGGCCTGTGTATTTAACCATTTGAGAGCATCGTTAGAGGGACATGATTATTTGATGTATATGGGACGGCGTTGGGTTTAGCTAGTTGTCTTCTTTTTCTCTTTTTTGTAGGTACACTCGGTGGTAATATGTATTTACCCCATCAAGAATTTCTTTATCTTCTGTGTTGTGCTTATCTTTCCTACCTTTTTTAATATTTTTATCTATCTTGTATATTTGAATTATCTTTACATTCTACCTCTTCTTTTATATGCATGCCTTTTAACTATCTTTAGTCTTAGATATTCTTCACAATGCACCATGTTAGCTTTCCTCTATGTCACGATCTTAGGTGCCTATCTTAGAGATAGGTAAGTACCTAGTAGAGGATCCATCACGTGGTTCGGCCTAAGGCACCACATACACTATTTAAGCAGGCCTACAGGGCATCGAACAAGAAGATCAAGTCCCCTAATTTATGAACACCTCACAAACTAGTAGCAACAAATCAATTCCCTACATATAGGGGACCATTTTAGCACTAATTACATTCCTCTGCCGCGTACTTTGTGAATCGGGTTTGCTGAATTAGATGCTCGCGCAGCTCTCGGCAATATACCTCACCATCTTGAAGCCACATTTATCGCGACCTCTTGCGGACTGTCGGACAGGCGGAACAGCTCGCCCGGGAGCAGGACATTAGCGCTTTAACGTTGGGACATCGAGCCATTGGAGGTCATGGCCCCTGTCAAGTCCCACGAACAATCACTTTACGCTCTGCAGGACAGCCACAAACTCAACCATTGGATCTCTCGGGACCCAGATGCCCGACTCTCTCCAGCAGATCAAGCTCCCCAATTCATAAATACCTCACAAATGCCGGGATACAGTGGGCGCGCGCAAGCCGCGCTCTTAAAGGCTGTGAGTTCTGCTGGCTTCGCGATCTCCTGTCAGCGAGAAACTAACCCGGCCATGCTCAGGTAAACCACGTGTTTAGTCTGGACCGCAAGGCCGACTCATTAGAAGATTTAACAAACGGCATAATATTAGCGAATATCCTGCATGAGCTGGATCCCGAATTTGATCCATCCCATCTTGAGTCCAATCCCGCCACCTCGCGATACCTGACGAACAAACGCAATATCCAAGCCGTCTATAAGGGTCTATTTCGTTTTATCCGTCGACAAATTCCCGAATTGGGCTGTCAGGCTAAAAAGTTTGACTATCATGCCGTTGCCGAGAACCCCGAGCCGCAAGGGCTCAGCCAGGTACGCAATAGCATCGACAATACTGTAATCTGGAAGATCGCATGCTAAGACACAGCCCTCCTAGCTCCTTGCTGTCATGGTTTCTGCAGCGGCCATGGGACCGGATAACAAGAAATACGTCCCTTTGATCCAGACAAGCCTTGACAAAGTCAACCAAGCGGAAATTATGACCATCATTCGTGCCATGCAAATCGATGCAGCGAATGCCGGCAATGAAGATAAACTCAATGAAGATATTGACGCAGTTATGGAAGCAAGAGATATGGACCTCGTGGTTGAGGAGCAGAATGCAGCCTTACGGCAGCAACTTGAGATCAACAAAAAGGCCCTCTCTGACTATATTACCCGGTTGGAGCACCTACAACAGAGCCACGAGGAGCTGAAGTACGAAAAAGAGCGAAACGACCGGGAACTTGAAGTGCTCCGCAAAGCCACGAAGGATGGCGCCAACAATGCCGAGGCTATTCGTCTCTTGGAGGACCAAGTGCACGAACAAATGGAGATTATTGCGAAAAATGAAGAAGCCATCCGGGACCACGAAAGAGCACGGGCACAATTGGAAAGTGAGGTCCAAAAGCTTACCCAAAAGAGTCAACATGCAGACGAACTGCGAGATCAAGCTACGGAATGGCGCCACAAGGCTGAAGAGTTGGAGAAGAAAGCCAACGCGGCGGAACGCTATAAACAGAAGCTGGAGTCGCAACAGCATCTTGTAAAGGAAGTGCAAAATTTACAATATGAGCGCGCAGAATTGCAGGAGCAGCTTCGGTCTCTGATGGACGAACGAGATAAAGGGGACCGGACGAGGAAAGCTGAGGATGAGCTGACGCGCATGTTAACGCAATCCGAGCAGCATTTGTGGGATGAGCGCAGCCAGAAAACTCAACTTCTGAAGGATATGCAGACGCTGGAAGATGAGCTCCTGCGACTAAAGGCGCAGCGCAGCCACGACGAGCACTTTATCCAAGACCTACAGGATCAGTTGCAGCAGGGTGGTGGATCTTCGCAAGGAGACGCCCAAACACTGCCTGTATCTTCAAGCTTGGAGGATGAGCTGAATAGTGCAGCCAGCGATGACGGACAGAAGAACATGCCACTTGAGCTATCTCGGCTAAAAGCGGAGAATGACCTACTTCGGAGAACCATTGGCTCTACTGGGGACGCAGTCACTCTACGCAAAGAAGCCGACGATGAGAAGAAGCAACGTGAAAGACTTCAGCAGAGCTTGAATGGAATGTTTGAGAAACACACGATAATCCAGGACCAGATCGATGCTTTGATGAAGAGCTCTACAGGAGAGAAGTCTGCAATCCTAGGCCATCACCCCATTGTTTTACGCGCCTACTAATATCAGCTATAGTTCAAAAGCGTTTATCAATCTGCGATCTGAGCATGGCCAAACTCAACATGAGCTCGAGGAGCTAAAGAAGCGCACCGCCACCCTGCAAGCAACACTCGCAGACAAAGAACGAGAGTTGATGGGGGCAAAGACAGAGCTGTCGGCTGTTGAGAAGGACGGCATTTCCGCCTTGGACGAACTCAAGAGCACCGATAAACTTATATCTGAGTCGCTCAAGGCGGAACTGGATCGCCTGCGAGAGGAGCTCGCTTTTGTTAGCAATGAAAGAGAGGCCCAGAAAACGCAGCTGATTGACGCCCTGCTAGCGAAAGACAAGTTTCGCAAGGACGCCGAAGAGGCAAAGGAACTTCAAGAAACGGCTGCACTTGGTGCTGCGAACCAAGATTCTTCGGAAGCGGCCAAGAAGGCAGCCGAGAAAATTGAGAAGTTGCGAGACCGTCTTGTTGAAAGAAAACAGGTGAGAAGCTTAGAAAAGCGTCCCAGTGGCCATTGCTTCAAACTATATGTCTGAAATTTAAAGAAAAGAGCTAACATTTTTGAAAGCAACTTGAACAAGCGGAGCAAGACAAGATTGGCCTACAGAGAGAACTCAAGGCTTTGCAGGGCGGCGAACTCGCCACTGCGCAGAAGGTAGGTGTACTTGGCATCGAACTTGCCGAGAGCATTAGTGCAGCCGGCAGGGAAAGGCTAACCGCCATTTCAAACAGGCTGCTGCGGATCAAATGATCAAGAACCTGCAGCGTGAGAACGCGCTCATTGCTACGGCGTGGTACGACCTCACCAGCCGTCTGCAGAGCAACCACGTTGTGCTTCAGCGCCGGCACGACGCGCCCAAGAGCTGGCTGAACAAGCAGAGGCAGATGGTCAATGGTCAGTTGCGCCAACGCGACATGCTCTACCTCTACTGACCTATTCTTCTCAGCTTCCCCGCGGAGATAAAGGACGTAGTGGGGGGGTTTGAGCTCCGTGTCTGCTCCGCGACGTTGCCCGCCGAAGACCTGCGCTCCCCTCTGCGAGCCGGTTTTCGAGAGTGCCGATACGGCCCACGCCCCTCGGTCGCTCGGAAGGGGAAGAAGAAGAAGAGAAGGAGAAGAAGGTGGACCGCTCTTTACAGACTGGCCATCAATCTTCAGATGTACACAAAGCTGGGTACCACCCAGAAGACCGTTCCAATGTTGAAGCCAAGCTTCGTTTTTATAGATCTTAGCGCTCTTTTATTAATATCTCATGTGGCTTTCTCGAATTTTCAGGCTAGAAGCATTTGGTTTCCGAACTGGTGTTCGGTACTTAGGTAGCTTACTTATATAGACATCATATCATCTCGAAGGAAAGGAATGTACAAAAGACCACAATCATCCACTTGGTCACGGCAGAACGCAATGTGAGTCGTTAAGAAGTTTATCCTCTAACTGCAGTGAAAAATGCCAAACGCCGGTTACCTAGACGTTGAAGCACTCGATACATAGATTTTATCATAACCCTAGGACTACACGCGGTAAAATTCAGTACCCGCTGCCGAAAAAAGACACGCACGCCATGTGGCCCCCTTCTTGCCTTGACGGCTTGATTTTATCCAATTGCGCCTCTGGTCCCCGGTGTATGAGAAGACGAGGCCGGTTGAGACGACGGGGGTCCTTACTTCTGGCCCTCGAGGATGGTCAGCATGTTCTTCCAGACCTGGCCGGGCTTCTGGCTGGCGTCGATGCCGTGCCAGATGCCGTGCTTGCGGTAGTAGTCAACGACAGGGGTCGTCTGCTTGTGATAGGAGCCGAGGCGCTTCTGGAGGGCCTCGGCGTTGTCATCGCTGCGCTGGATGAGAGGCTCGCCGGTGATGTCGTCTTTCATGGCCTCCTTGGGGGGGTTGAAGGTTGTGTGGTAGGATCGGCCGGAGGCGGGGTGGATTAGTCGGCCGGTGATGCGCGCGACGAGGAGGGCGTCATCGATCTGCAGCTCGACGGCGTGCTTGAGGTCACGCTTGCGCTCCTTGAGCATGGCATCGAGGCCCTCGGCCTGGGCAACGGTGCGGGGGAAGCCATCGAGAATGAAACTATGAGTGTGCGTGTTAGTAGAACAGGGACTGCAAGGCGCTTGATTTGTAAACTGACCCGCCCTGGCACTCCTTGTTGTTGTCAAGCTCTTCCTTGATCATGCCAATGACGATGTCGTCAGAGACAAGACCGCCTTGATCCATGATCTTCTTGGCTTCACGCCCTAGGGAAGTCTTCTTGGCGACCTGGGAGCGAAGCATGTCGCCAGTGGCCTGTAGTGTGGTGGGAAATAATGCGTCAGTTTGCGTGGATCACTTGGTGGGTTCGGTTCCGGAGGCGCGATTTGAACGTACCAGGTGGCAGCATGAGAAGCGCTCCTTGATTTTGGGCGCCTGCGTTCCCTTGCCTGCATCGAGAGGAAAGATTAGCAATTGGCCTGGTCCGACGGCACGGCATGGGACTATGGGGTGGCGGGCGGCCGGGGGTCAATCCGGCGTGGACGGGCATCGCGACTCACCAGCTCCAGGGGGTCCGATGAGCAGCATGCGGATCTCCTCGGTGGAAACAGGCGCGACAGAGCCGGTGGCACGCTGCTCCAGGCTCTTGATGCGGGCGTCAAGGTTGCCAATGACATCCTTCAGCTGCTTGAGCTCATCCTCAACGAAACCCATCTTGGCGGGCGGGCTAAGGCGCTTTGTGGGAAAATGGGGGAAATAATCGGGACAAGGTCTTTTGCTGGCAGCCGGTGTCTGTGGCTAGTCGAGGAGAGAGCACGGAGGACGCGGAGGAGGCAACGGAGGCGCAATGCCTGGGACGCGGGCTCGGACGAGGCGGAATAGAAATAGGATGAGGAAGTGAGGTGAAAGAGGTCGAAAAATTGGCAGTGACGCTGGAATCTTGACCTTGGCTGCCGGCCACGGCAAACGCACGGGGATTAAGTGGTCTTGGTAGCAGAAGCTCCGTTGGTGCGGGCTGCCTGATTGGCCTGCTGGGCTCGGTCCTAGGCTTACCATGTTTTTTTTTTTGGCGCAAGGTAACGTAGCGGGTACTGGGAAGAAACATCCACGTGCAGGCCCCTTCACCCTTCACAGCGCCTGTTTGCAGCGTCCTTCAGCAGCTCGCTGTAAATCGGGCTTACTACGGGGCCATGTCCGAGGTGCCTGCCAAGTAACTGATACATGCACCCTGTATCTACCTGTTGAAGCTCGGCACAGGCCATCGAATCCCGGTCGTGCGGCTGTATTTTGCTCAATGCCTTCCCTACCATCCTACGAATGCTGCTATATCCGAACTCGACGAATCCAAGCTCTACGTTGTTTTCTTGCCCACAGGTTATCTCTCTTCTTCGAGCAACTTGCCATCCTGTCTCCCCCTTTTTCCCGGCAAGTCACAAGTTTGTTTGCACAATATACAGTGTACGCTCACGTGACGCTTCCCGACACGTGGTGATATGTATTACCGCGTTGTGAGATAAGGAGGAGCACTCTGACTAGCAGGAACGTAATGTTTGGTGTGTCTTATTAGTTCTCAGACTATTCATTGTCCCCATCGGTGAGCCTCGATTGAGGATAACAGCGCCCGTTATTTAAGTGGACTGATGGCTTCCGGCTCCCATGGCAGTGTCCTGAGACCTCAACATAGACAGGTAGGTATGTAGGTACCTGCAAGGTTAGTACCCAGGTGCGCAGATGTGACATGCCTTGGCCTCTCATCATTACCAAATAGATGCATGCAACGCTTTCGAGGAGTTTCTTTTTCTTCGGAATGCTGGCTCGACCCCTCATCGGAATGCTGCTACTATTGCTTGACCTCATCGGCGGACCGGAATCCCATTGCAATGCCTTTTGCTACTACGGTCGGTAGTTACTACACATGTGACACGGCAGCAAATATCGGCAGTCTAGGATCGCACCAGCTGTCACGGATGCCACACACAAATCTAGCCAATCGATGGCCCTACCCCGCGTTTCTATTGCAACCATTTCATAGCTGAAAGGTTAGTCTCTACCACTCAACCCCTGCAAGTAGGGTTCTGTCCCAAGTACTCGGGAGCCCATAGCCACAGACAAGTACCCGGCCCCCTACCAGTTGACAGGACCATATTACCTTTCTTGGAGTGCAGACCTCGAGCACCTTTCGTGCTTTTCGAGCCGGAAGCCGCAGAAACCGCATCTCACCTCTGAGAATGGTAGAGAACAAGTTGCTGTTGTCCCGGTTGAGGTAGGTAGGAGGAGCCACACCTTTTCAACCCGCAGCAGCGCAGCTGCATGAAAACAAACGCCTGCCAATACTAAGCTGGTAAAATATTTGTAATACGTCGCTTATGCGGATTCGGAACCAAGAGCGGAAAACTTGGGTTGATCTATAATTTCCAAACGACACGTACTTACTGCGGCTATAAAGTCTCTTCCCCGCCCCTCACCTCCTACATGTATCAGCGCCTATCTATACTGATGGGAACTTTTATGCACGAAAGCCCCTCAAAAGAAGCATATATAAAGACGCCATGGAATCCAAAGCACAGGAAGCCAAAGAATCTTACGATTTCATCATATGCGGGTATGCTACTTCACCCAGCTGAGCCGAGCCTAGACTGCTAACACCCTAAAGAGGCGGCACCGCTGGCTGTGTCGTGGCTGCAGGCTTAGCAGAAGACCCAAACATCACGGTTTTGGTTATCGAAGCTGGTCCGCATAATGAACACCTGGAGAACGTCCACATGGTCGGCGGGTAGGTTGATCCTGTTCTGCGCAGCCGCAGATGACAACTAACAACAAACTTCTCAGCTGGGCGGACAATTTTGACAAGGAAACCGATTGGAATATCATCACACCACCCGGAGCCGGGATCAATCACCGCCAAGTGAAACTAAGCAGAGGAAAGTTCCTCGGCGGTTGCTCCGGCTGCAATGGTACGCTGTGTATTCGCGGATCCAAGCAAGACTACGATGATTGGCAGGTGCCGGGCTGGAGTGGTGATGAGTTCTTCGAGTACATGCGGAAAGTAAGGCGCGAATATTCTCCCCTGGTTCTCGATATCCTTGCTAACTTGGGTCAAGGCCGAATCGTTTGTTAGTAAACCTTGGTTCAAGGCCTCAGAAACGTCTCATGGGTATGGCGGCAAACTGGGTGTAGAGCCACATGATTTGGCCCCGATCTCTCAGCTGATGCTCAAGTCCATGGAGTCCAAAGGCCTGAAGCTCGACGAGGACATGTTTTCGCATGGAGAAAATCCTCACGGCTGCGGGCATGCGCCGAGAACTGTGACCAACGGCCTTCGAACGACAGGGGCTGACTTCGTTACGAATGTGAATGCTAGACAAAACATCACAATCCTGACGAGTGCTCATGTCGAAAAGGTCATTTTAGAGCGTGATGCAGATGGAGAGCTCAAGGCCACTGGTGTCAAGTTCATTTCAGGAGATGGGCAAGCAGTTGAGGTTGTCGCAAAAAAGGAAGTGATTGTGAGCGGCGGTGCTTACTGCAGCCCGAATATCTTGAACCGGTCCGGGATTGGCGCCAAGGAGGAGCTGGAAAGAGCAGGTGTTACTACTCTCGTTGACCTGCCTGGAGTTGGAAAGAACTTGATGGATCATCTTGTAAGTCTGCTCGCCAAAACTCGCGGCTGACGGAGTGCTGATATCCGACCAAGATTGTCTTCATCTTTTATGAAGTTGAACCACCTGGATTAACGACGGATCACCTTCTTCATCACCCAGGCGCCCTGGCTCAGTCATACAAGCTTTGGTTGACGGAGAAGAAGGGCGTCTTGTCCACATTCCCCTTCGGTGCCTTTGCTTTTGCACGCCTCGATGAGCGCTTGAGTGACTCTGAGGTGTGGAATAAGGCGCCGCGTGACGCAGGTCGTGACCCGATGGGACTGACACCAAGACAACCCAACGTCGAGTTTTTCACCACAGAATGCTATGGCGGCCCCAAGCAATTTTCTGACTTCCCTACCAATGGAAAGTCGGCCTTTAGCATCATAGTAGAGCTTTTCGCACCCAGGTCACGGGGAACAGTGACTCTGAAAGACGCAAACCCACTCTCGGCTCCTGTGGTCGACTGTCAGTACTTGACCGACCCTTTGGATGTTGAAGTTCTCGCAGAGGCATGTCGTTTCGGAAACGAAATCGTCATGCAGGGCTCGGGTACCAAGGACGTTGTCAAGGGTTCCTGGCCACCAGAGGCTGGGCACCACGCATTTTCTTCCCGCGAGGATTGGGTGCCGTTTGTTAAGAACAACGCGACAACTTGTGAGTGCACCTCCTCCCAAAAAAAATGGGATTTTGAAGTCTTGTGCTAAAAGATTTGCTAGGCTATCATGCCTCTGGCACATGCCGCATGGGCGATCTGTCGGACGAGCGCACCGTTGTCGACCAAAACCTGTGCGTAAACGGCGTAAAGTCCCTGAGGGTTGTTGATGTTAGCATCATGCCGATTCTTCACGGTGGCCATACGCAGATGCCTGCATTCGGTATCGGAGAGAAGGCTGCTGATCTCATTAGGAAGACGTGGAAACTGAGCTCAGAGGGAAAATAGCCCGTGTTTCGACGGTGCAAATTAGTTGCGAAATTTAAAGCGGCAACCGTGCACACTGTACAACCATGACAAAGTCTTTCACTTAAACAAATCGATGCCAGTCTGGAAAACCCATTTTGATTTTCCTCACAATATTCACAATTAAAATTGCTTAATTCCGCACTTCAGTACTATCTCTCTTCATAATTGTCATCGTAGTGTTGTTGGGCATCTATCTTACTTCCTTTCTCTCTTTCAGTATTAAAGCGGCGTCCGCGTTGGCTAGCGCTCTGAGCTTCTGGTGGGTTGACTAACGAGGACATGCGTATCCACAGCTGCCTGCCACCCTTGCTTGCCTCATCGGCCGGGTGAGCTTCCAATCTGCATCTTACTTGACATCACAATCAGTGCCGCACACGAACAGGCTGCACCTTGAGCGCAAGCCGTGACCGCATTCCATCTGCGGCACCCAATTCATTCATCTCGACCTCACGTTGAACGTGCCGACAGCCTCCTCGCCCACCTCGAATTGCTCTGATCGCACGCATCCAGCCCGTTGCGCAAACCACCCACAATGCCAACCACAACTGCTGAGACGCTCTCGCTCGTGACGCGCAATGTATCCGTTGCACCTCTCGTTCTTCTCTCTGCCGTCGATCATTACAATCGCACCGCCCAAGGCAATAAAGTCAAGAGGAGAGTTGTTGGTGTCCTGCTGGGCCAGAACGATGGCAAGAACGTGAGAGTGTCGAACAGCTTCGCCGGTACGTACTCATGTGCTGGAAGGGGCAATATGAAGCTATGTGAAAGTTTGAAAGCTAAGACTCGTCGCTCTAGTTCCCTTTGAGGAGGATGAGAGGGACCCGTCTGTGTGGTTCCTCGACCATAACTACGTCGAGTCCATGAACGACATGTTTAAAAAGATCAACGCTCGAGAGAAGCTAATAGGATGGTACCACTCCGGCCCTAAGCTACGCGCATCCGACTTGGAGATCAACGAGCTCTTCAAGCGTTATACACCAAACCCTTTGCTGGTCATTATTGATGTTCAGCCCAAGGAGTCTGGCGTACCCACGGATGCCTATTTTGCCGTCGAGGAAATCAAAGACGTAAGCTGCGCAGGTGGAAATTATGGTCCAGTTTTCAATTCAGTCAACTAACTTTATTTAAGGATGGTACCACGACGACGAGAACATTTTTCCATACCCCGTCGATAATCGAAGCCGAGGAAGCCGAGGAGATTGGTGTTGAACATCTGCTACGAGACATCCGTGACGTCGCTGTGGGCACGTTGTCCACGCGAATCACAAACCAGCTCCAGTCACTTCAGGGTCTTCACTTGCGCCTGCGCGACATTGGCGTTTACCTGCAAAAAGTGCTCGATGGCCAGCTCCCCGTAAACCATGCCATCCTTGGCAACCTCCAAGACGTCTTTAACCTGCTGCCCAACCTTTCGACCCCCGAGACTGATGGAAAGTCCAGCGGCAGTGAACTTGCCCATGCCATGAGCGTCAAGACCAATGATCAGCTCATGACTATCTACCTCAGCAGTCTGATCCGCGCCATCACTGCATTCCACGACTTGATAGAAAACAAGATTCAGAACCGCCAACAGCAGGAGGAGAAGGATGCCAAGAAGGAGGAACTCAATGCCAAGGATGAGAAGAAGGCAAACGGCTCGAGCGATTCGGTTACGGAAACCAAAGAGACCGCCGAGAAGGAGAAGGAGTCAAAGGAGAAGAAGAAGGAGTCAAAGGAGAAGAAGAAATAGAGAGCTGGGATGATGTTGGGAAGATATAGGACAAAGGCTTGCCAGGTATATCTGTTGCCAGCATGCCCATGGCCAAGCCATGCCGCCTCGCAGCATAAGAAGAAGAAAATGCCTTTTTGTACACATATCGCTTGTCTGTTTTTCGTATAAAGCACTATATCACAGCCATGCCGAAACGCCTACGACGTAACTCTTCAAGCCGTACAACAACCGAGTGCCTCTGCCACCGTTCAATCGTGAACCTTCTAGATCCCTGCGATGATGCCCGCCAGCTCCTCCCTCGTGCAGCTCTTCTCCTCGACGTGCGCGAGCCTCAGCTCCTCCCACTCGTCCACCAGCAGGCACGCCAGCAGATGCTTGCAGCACGGCGTAGCCTCGGCGCCTCCATCATCCAGCCACGTCCTGCTACACCCGCCAAACCCGCCCACCCCCGCCGTCGTCCGCGGCGCCCCTCCTCCCTCCTCCTCCTCCTCCCGCCCGCCCGTACCGGCATACGCGTCGACCGCGAAGGCGGCGCAGGAGCAGCTCCACGCGTCCAGATGCACCAGGTGCGCGCCGCCGCCGCCGCCGCCTCGAGGCCGCGTCGAGCAGACCGTGTACACCGCGCGGCGCGACCGCGCGGCCGTCGCCACCGCCGACTCCCCGTCCTCCCGGCGCGTGAGGAGGCGCCGCACCAGGTTCCGGTCGAGCAGGTCCAGCGCGGGGAGCAGCATGCCGGGGAAGATGACGTGGAGCGTCAGGATGAGCGCCCTGCGCCGCAGCGCGTCCCACGGGCGGGTCGCGGCGCTGCTGCTGGCGCTGCTGCTGGCGCCGCTGCTGGCGCCGCCGGGTTCGTCGTGGTGCGTTTCGGAGAGCGCCCGTACGAGGGTGGTGAGCAGCGCGCGCTGCGAGGGGAGCGTGTCTGGCATCCTTTTTTTTCCCTTGGCCTTGGTTGCTTCAGCGCCGTGGTGCACAAATCATCGTTATTGTTCGATTCTGTTTCAGGTGGGTTCGAGGACGCGCTGGCGGGCTCATAGCGCCCGTTCTGGCTGTAGATATGTAAACGGCCAAGTTGGTGATGCCGTCGTCTCCACCACTCTGGACAAGCGGCATCTACAAGGTGTCGAGACGGCCGTTCACCGCGCTCCCGCATGCTGAAGTGCCGGGGGGCTTCAACCCGGCATATGTTATATCAGAAACCAGCATTATATTTGATGATGGTGTTTTTCATATGCTACAATATTGATACATAAATTGGCCTCAGCTGGCATTTTACGCGCACAGGGGGCTGTGGTCTCAAACCCATTCCTTCGGCTTTTGAAGAACGTCGACCAGACGCTGCTCCCGGCTGTTGGGCTCGGGAATGTGCATATAACCCCACGAAGCAGTTCGGGGCAAGCTCATGAGAATACTCTCCACACGCGGTCCTGGAGTGTGAAGCCCGAACGCCGTACCGCGATCGTGCACCAAGTTGAACTCCACGTATCGTCCTCTGCGAATCTGCTGCCACTCCTTTTCCTTCTCGTTGAAAGGCATGTCCTTGCGTCTCTCTAGAATCGGCAAGTACGAAGGCAGGAACGATTTGAGGCAGTCTTGGACAAAGGCAAAGGTGTTCTCCTGGTCACGCTCTGATTCATCCAAGTCATCAAAGAAAATACCCCCCACGCCGCGACTCTCCTTGCGATGCTTGTTGTAAAAGTATTCGTCACACCATTTTTTGAAACGAGGATAGTACTCCTTGCTGTGAGAGTCACAGGCGTCCTTGAGCGACTTGTGGAAGTGGATGGCGTCCTCGTCAAAGAGATAAGACGGTGTCAGATCGCTACCGCCTCCAAACCACCACGCTTGAGATGTCCCGTCGGGGTTCGCCGTTTCAAAGTAGCGGTAGTTCAAGTGCACAGTCGGTGCCATGGGGTTCTTGGGATGGAAGACAAGGCTGAGGCCGGCGACGAAGAAGTCGAGGGAATCGACATTGGTGGCAAGGTTCTTATGATCCGCGCGCATTCTTTCTATAGCAGCCTTTGGAAGAGTACCGTAGATGATACTGACCGCAACTCCGGCTTTCTCAAAGACGTTGCCATCCTGCAACACAGCAGTAATTCCGCCGCCATTGCCATGGTCTCGGTCCCACTTGTCTTGGAAGAACTTCTTGCCGTCGATTTGCTCAATGGCCTTGATGATTTCTTGTTGCTGTTCTTTGACGAACTTTTCCATACGAAGTCGCATGGGTGAATTATCGCCAACAGGACCTTCTTGTTTCGTTCGCATATCCATCTCGAAGAGCGACGCGGCATCCAGTTTCGCACTACCCGAAGCATTCTAGTTGCAACGCAGGTTAGATATCTGCTGCGGATACTAACACGGCTAGCTCATCATACCGTGCTGTAGAACTGATATGCCAGAGGGACGGCAAAGCCAATTGCGGCGGCCGTCAGCCATGTAGCTGCGCCTGGCCGTTTCGCAGCAGGGTTCTGGTTGCTCGAGAACATTCGGGTAGCACTGGCGCAGTGGCCTCGGGGTGAGCGGCGTGCTCCATTTCGCAGCAGTGCCAACATGCGTTGGCCTTGTCGTTGTGTCGCCATTGTGATGATACGTTGCGCTGTGATATCGTCACTGGTTAGTGGCAATGCTCAATTCATCGATTGAGGGCTGTAGGCTCGCAATGAGCTGCTTACTCTTTGATCGACACCAATGATTCAAAACCACCTCGTCTGCAGGGCAGTCTTGGTACTTAATAGACGACACAGGTTGAGAAGCCGCACCTAACGCAGTTCAGCGTGGACTGATTTCTTTCCAGTGGCGTGGTTCTCGGGCAGCCTCAGCAGCTTCCATCGCGCTAGCGGGGCCGAGCTGCGAGCTTACTCAAAGGTAGAGGAGCTGGAGCTGCTGCAGTGCGAAAATGACAGTACCTGCACTGTACGCGTACGTCGTGGCTGGTCATGTTGAATCATCAAGCGAGTCAAGGTTCAGTAGTCTGGGTTTGATCTCGGAATTCAAAAAGATTGGGTTCTCGATATTCTAGAAGCATGTCGAATTTATTTATTGGAATTGATTGCTTCGGGGGGTTGGTCGGAACCTCTTCAGACAAAGCCAGCAACTACTAAGGAAGCACAACCTGGTTTGTAATCCAACCCGGCTGGGTCGTTCACGTTCGGTGATGACACACTCGGTCGTAGACCCAACGAGAACATGGTAGAGAATCAAAATCGCTTCACAGAACATGACAAAGTTCAACAAGTGGCTCGCCTAAATGGCTCGGCTTCATCGAAGGGGCGGACTTAAGCGAGAGCTATGCTGGCAAGTAGCTACAAATTGCCCGATCCGCCAAGCAGTAATTTTTTCCCAATAAACGCTGAGATATATCGAAAAAAAAAAACATAAAAAAAATTCGGTACATATTTCCCGTCATTACTCGCCAACCATAGCAGTCAACCTACATATGACTACACCACTGGCCGTGTCGCGATGCACCTGATTGGAAGCAGGAGGCTGACTGTGTCAGCTGGCAGCGGGCGTGCGGACCATGATTCACACAGTACTGTTCCAGTAGGCCAAAAGGGGCTAGCGCCACAGCCCCGCGCCCTTCGTCCTCGTGCCTGGCTCTGGTCGCCATCCGCTGGCCATTCGCCATCACTCTGCCTAATCTGCCTCTGCCTGGTGCCTTTGCCTGACCGCAGCGTCGTCACTCTCCCTCCGCGCCCCTCTCTTCTCATCCACCTATTCCGTCTCCGCCTTACCGCTGCCTAGAACTTGGCTTCATCAAACAACCAACCCATCGCGCCTCTGCTAAACTTCCTCTCATCATCTCACCAAGCAACACATATTGCCCGTTATTAGCTGTCTGTGCTACATTTCCGCCCAAGATGCGCAGCAAGTTCAAGGACGAGCACCCTTTCGAGAAGCGCAAGGCCGAGGCCGAGCGCATCCGCCAAAAGTATGCGGACCGCATTCCCGTAAGTCGCGCCTCTCTTTTTCGGCCGTGCATCACGAAGTGAACACCAGGTAGTCTACTTGATGCAGGCTGCCAATATTTTGCGTGGCATCGGCAACTTGTTGACCGCCGAGCTGACGCAATACCCGGGCCAACGCTTCACCGACTCGTGCATTGGTGCTAACAGTTCTTGCCCAGGTCATCTGCGAAAAGGTCGAGAAGAGCGACATCGCCACCATCGATAAAAAGAAGTATCTTGTGCCTTCAGACCTCACCGTCGGGCAGTTTGTCTATGTCATCCGGAAGCGGATTAAGCTGTCCCCCGAGAAGGCCATCTTCATCTTCGTCGACGAGGTCCTGCCCCCGACGGCGGCTCTGATGAGCAGCATCTACGAGGAACACAAGGACGAGGACGGCTTCCTTTATATCACTTACTCGGGCGAGAACACGTTCGGCAGCGCTTGAAGCGTTGCAGTTGTGGCAGCTCACCCGCCGAGAGATGACGAGAATGGCGTTCAGGTTTACTTTTGACTACTATGCATTCAGAGTGCAGCCAATTTGGCTTTGATGTAATGAACTGTTATGGAACTACTCGCTCAGAGAGGGCTCGGATAGACTGTGCAATATTCTTTTACCTTGTTAGGTAATGCTGCAAGTGCAAGGTCTATTTCCCCACGAGGTGCATCTACAAGGTCACGCGGTTCTAGTGATGGCCGTACCAATCAGGCGCTTGAGGAGGATATAGGATGTTGCGGGGCCTGGTAGCTGAAGCGTCAGATGCAAGGAGCACCTCATGGTTACTGTGCTAGCAGGTGAGAGTACTTGAAATAGCCGTACTGTCTACCTTTCATGCTGTTTCGTGTTGGGGGTTCTGCAATGAATACATATACAAATTAGCTGAGAGACATCGCCTGTGCATTGCAAGTAAGGGTTAATAGCTAAATTGTTACCTCAGCGGCGAATAGACGTGGCATGGCACATGTTCGAGGAATCTTTTGCAATCTTTTGCGCAAAAGTTTGAAGGGCACGCAGCAAAAAAACCCCTTCAGTTTCGTGCTGGGTGAGAGATCTACCTTGTTGCTCGAAGAGCCACCGAAGAAGAAGTGTTATAGCATGTGTTTGTCCACCTCCCTCCTCTGCAGCATTTTACCTATTCTCGACATTTTACCCGCGGACCCCTCCTGGCTTGGGTGGGATACCTACATAGCAGGGGACAAAGACGTGTAGCCACCCACAGTGTCGCGCATACCTGATGCAGTCCCTGGCGGCCTCTTTGATAACAGACCACAGAGCAATATGTCGTTGGGCGAATGTGACAAGAGTAGCACCTATGAAGTACATATGAATCTAGCAGAGGCCCGAAAGTCGAAGGGAGTCATACTTGTAAGGCAAAAAACCTGTTTGTACCCCTGCTCTTGGTGGACAAAGCTGGGCGGGGAACTGATCGATTAGATGCCAAAGATGGATACATAGATAGTAGCAAGTCAAGTCAGGGTCGCTGTGGGGGATTCCAGTGACGACATCGCCCTACGTATTACAGACTCACTGATTAAGATGTATGTAGGGACCAAAGTTTGCTATTATGATACATGGACAATTCAGGTACTCGAAACCTCCGTAGGGGCACTTTGTGTGGCGCACCTGCGCCACTGGAGACAATTAGTGGCGGCAAATGGAACAAATCGGGGCTGCCTGGAAGGACAAAGTGCACTGCTTGGGTTTCCGATTCCTGATTTTTGTATTAAATGCCTGCCGGCATAGGTCTTGACAATAATGCATTCTGTACTCGGTGCTTAGTATTGTCCTGCAGAAAGTAAGCTTTCAGTGAGCCGCTGACAATTGAACAATGCTATTGACAGGGACTTGACCCTCACCTTGGAGCTTCCCGGGCTTCGCCACAGCAAGTGAGCAGGGGTCTTGACGCACCTCACCGCCAAGTGATTGGGCTGTAGCGACTTGTTGACCCTGCACTCCAGCGCCAACGACGACATCTATGAACTTGTGACCCTGTTTGCCAGCAACACCAGCATTACCAGCCTTTTCACGCCAACATGCCCTCCCACGAACCCGCTGCCCTCCGGCCAATCGTCTGGCCTCGTATACCCCGGCCATGATACATGCCCCCGTCCCGGCAGGTGCTCGCAAGCCGCCATCGACGTCGCCAGCGCGCCGCTCGCCACACTCTTCCCGGTTTCCGAGTGTAGCCATGGCGTCAGTGTGCATCTGTATCGTGCGCCGAGCTCAGAGCGGTAGTCGTCTTTTCGAATCATAAAGAAGAGCGACGGGCCCCCAGGGTATCGTGAGGCGGCGGCGTTGGATCGATGGGCACCTGCAAAGTATCTCTTGCCAGCCCGAGGTGAACCCCCTTGGCCGTTGGAGTCCGGATGAATCTGCAGCAAAGCCTCGACCCTGGCTTGCCAAGAGTCACCTGCCACATATTCTACGGAAATCAAGTATATTGACGCCGTTTGCTGTGGCACATTCATTCAGTTGAATCACCGCGTTGTGGACACTATTGTCAGCCGCCGCCCTCCACTGCACACCAAGACAATCAAAGGAGCACAGTTTCTTTCTTGCTCGCTTTCTCCTCGAAACGAAAGCAAGAACGAAATCGCGATACCCTGCTCGGCCCCCTTTTTTTCTATCCTATTTCCCGTGGTACAGAAATAGCTTGGCCGGTCTGCGTTTGAGAAGTGCTTGCCGCTGGCACCATGGCGCACGCTGACTGGTCCGCCATGTCACTCGGCGCTTAATCGCAGCAACACAAGCAAATCGTCCTTCGTGCGTACCCAAGCAGGGCCACAGCTAGGGGTTTTGCAGTTTCGTTATTTTTTTTCTCATTACTATTTCTCTTCTTGTGGAGGCGCCTGGTAAGATTCCCATGACGCTTTGCTACCGCCCTTACTTCTTCTCTCTTACACCTTACCCTCTCTTTGTGCTCTTCATCCGTCTCCTTCATTGTGGTGCTTCACCCTTGGGTTTCTTCCTTATTGTCCTTCTTTCTATACTCTCGGCAATCCAGATAAAAAGCTGGGGCAACTCACTTTAATACTTTGTCTTTTCTTCTTTTTTTCTAGCCGTCTTCTCCACGCTTCCGTCATCTGACCGCAGCTGCCTGCTGTTCACTGTCGACCAGGAACACAGACTTCATCCTCTTACACCGTCACAACCTCTGTCACTCTGTCACACCCGGCCACCCTCTTTTCCCCAACACTTACGAAGAACCCGAACCTTTCGCCTCGACACAACATCATTAACATCACGAATAGAATCATCATGATCTTCTCTCGGAACCGTGACGACCAGGCGTCGTATCCCGAGGTCCCGGCCACCCTACGTGCTGAACCGTATCAGAACATCGATACTCCGCAAGATGATGCTCGTCCAGCCGACAACTCCAAAATTACCCCTTACCTCGGTATTCGGTCTCAAATGTCCCAAATCTGGCTTAATCGTTGGACTATTCTCCTCCTCCTCGTCCTTGTGCGCGTCGTTCTGCTTATAGCCTCGCTCAATGACAATGTCCAAAATGCCAAGGACAGGGCCCTTTCGGCTTGCAGCAAGGTTGAGGATGTAGGGAGTGCCATGGCCTCCATGCCGCACTACTTATCCTCCGGCGTGAACGCGTTGGCGGCCAAAGGCATGGAGGAGGCTGTGCATGGAATGGTCGCGATGCTGGATCTCATATTGCAAGCTGTGCCGGCAATGATTGTTTTCTACATCAATTGGCTGGTCGCCACCTACGCCTGTCTCATCACTGCCCTGGTTCACGCCAGTTTGGAAGTGGTAGCATCGGTCGCAGAAGATGCCACGAAAGCCTTCAACACCGTGATCGAGGGCGCTACAAAAGAAATCAAGGAAATTGGCCAGGGTCTGGAAGATGCCATCAACAGTGTCACAAAGGGCATTCAAAACTCCGTCTTTGGAAAGCTGATTCCTAAAATACCCACTGTCGACTTCTCGAAGCCGCTTGACGAGCTCAAGGCTTTCCATCTGGACTCGAGCGGCTTTGTCAAGGACGTGCAAAAGCTCAACGAAGATCTTCCTACTTTCAAGGAGCTTCAAAATCTCACCAGTCAGGCCGTCTCATTTCCCTTTAAGCTTGTCCGCGAGGCTCTCGACGACTCGTATGGCAGCTGGACATTCAAGAAAGACGTCTTTCCACTAGCCCAGAAAAAGAAGATGACATTCTGCTCCGACAACGACACGCTGAGCAACTTCTTCCAAAAGCTGTTTGATCTCATCCACAAATTCGAGGTCATTTTCCTGGTGGTGCTCAGCTTGCTCGCTGCGCTCGCCATTGCACCCATGGCTGCGTTTGAGATATACCGATGGAAGCGCCGGGCGAAGCTTGGCGAGCGCATCGAACAGAACCGAGTTGACAGCATGGATATGGTGTACATTGCATCGCGTCCGCTGACTTCCCGAGCTGGCATCAAGTTTGCCTCGCGGTTTGAAGGAGACAGACAGCTCCTCATGAGGTGGTGTGTTGCCTACGCGACCTCTCCGCCGGCTCTTTTCGTCCTGTCCCTCGCCATGGCTGGCCTCTTTTCATGCTTTTGCCAGTATATTCTACTCAAATTTATGCAGCGGGAAGTTCCTGAAATCACAGCAAAAGTTGGCGAGTTCATCGAAGACGTGGTCAAGTCCTTGGAGCAGGTCTCGGTGGACTGGGCCAACGACGCGAACAAGGTCGTCACTGGGTTCAGCGACGAAATCAACCATGATGTGCTGGGATACGTTACCAACGCCACGGATGCTGTCAACAACACCATCAACATTTTTGTTGACAACATGAACACGGGCCTGGAGAGTGTGTTCAACGGCACGATTCTCATGAAGCCCATCAAGGACGTCATCTACTGTGTCATTGGCATGAAGGTGGAAAGCGTCCAAACGGGCCTGACATGGGTGCACGACCACGCTCACGTTAGCTTCCCACTGTTCCCCAACGACACGTTTAGCAAGGGCGCGAACGAGTCCGTGTCGGGCGACAACGATCTCCACTCGTTTCTCGCGTCGCCCTCGGCCGTGACAACAGACGAGGTGAGCGGTGCCGTGGAGCACGTCGTCAAGTGGCTGGTCAACAGCATAGTCAAGGAGGCACTCATCTCGACCGGCATCCTCCTCATCTACGTCATCGTCGTGCTGATGGGCGTGCTCCGCATGCTGGTGGGCATGGTGACGGCTGGACGCTCGAAGGAGGCGGAGATGGATGTGCAGTACACGGGCGACGGTGGGCCGTCGCAAAGCACTGGTGTCGCCCATGGCAAGTTTAGAGACGAGGGGAACGAGGATCAGCTACGATATGCCCAGATGGATGAGAAGCACGCGGCTGCATACGGGGGTCATGGACCGGGCAGCGGTTTCTAGCATCGGCTTGACGTTTGCCATGCCGGATGACTTTCCGTGGGAATTATTGTTTGCTGGTACTGGCGTTGGGGACTAGAATTTTGGGTACACTTCCTTGTCAGCAATGAGTATAATGGGAGGCAATATCGTGCTCCATTCGGTATTTTCGCTTTTAAATGCTGTAGAATTAGAGATTGGACACGGTTCATGCGAGTCGGTCACATTGATTTTCCTTGTACAATAACACGAACTACAATGCATCACGCTTACTTGTGAGAGACAGTATGTATTATGCTCTATTCTGTGTTGGTACTACCCGCGCATAATGCCCTTAATATGACATCAAGTTGGAGAGTAACAAGTATGCTTATGGAGATTGATTTCATTAATTGCAGGAATCTACTGTATTCACCAACTGGAGTCGAGATGCCCAGGAAGCCGCGCTCGTCATAGCCTACAACAACGTAGCTCTTTTTATGCCAAAAAGCACATTCCAGAGTCTCCTAAGCAGAGAAACTCGGCAACCCCAGCAATGAGGAGCATTGGGACAGAAGAGAGTTGCTGGGGTTCAAGATTGCATATTTGGACAAAAGAACTTGTTCCCAGAAGACGCGTCGCCAAGCGGAAAGAGTATACGGATAATTGAAAAGTGACTCAAATCCCTTTGCACTGCATCATTATTACCAACAGACAGCAATTTTCACAGGCAACATACAAAAATATATGACCGTGAATAAAGCCTACTACTCTGTGTATCCTGTACAGACTGCCTCCATGTCTTGCCCCTTTTGGAAAGTCCGGCTTAAGATGCGGCACTGCAGATGCGGAGTGCGGAGTGAGTGCGGCAACCTGCAGCTCTAGTGTCTGGTGGCGCAGGGAAGTGGCGGAGGCTACCCTTCCGGTTTCGCCGCCCATCTGCTTTTGCTCTTTTGGAACAGGTACATAAATTAGTGCATGGTACATGCATACAGCGCAGTAACAGTGCCGCGGGGTTGTCCCGGTGGCCGGTGTCGCCACTGAAAAAAAGAGCCACTCTATTCGTTGTGCGACTCAAGATACCTATAACTTGGACGTTTTCCCAAATACCAGCTTTGTCCCTCCAGCCCTCTCTCTTCGTTTTTTTTTTACCATTGGTCTCCAGGCTTGAGCTATCTTCTTTTCACATCAACCAACCATGGAGGCTATCAAGCAAACATTTCAGCGCTGCAAGGCGCAGAAGCGAGTACGTTGAAATGGCGGGGTACATCGAGACAACAAACGCATGGCTAACCGTTGCCGCCTCTTCCAACAGTCTGCTCTCGTCGGCTATGTCACAGCTGGCTATCCCAGACCTCAAGATACTCCAGAGATCCTCCTTTCCATGCAAAAGGGCGGTTGCGGTACGCTGCCATCTTCAATCCCTGATCTCGCCAGCCAGCTAACTCCCCTCCAGACGTCATTGAAGTCGGATCTCCCTTTACCGATCCCATTGCCGACGGCCCTACGATTCAAAAAGCCAATGCTGTATGCAATCCAACTCCTGTGTGGCCTTTTCAACCAGGCAAACACCTTGCTGACTCAATTGCAGATTGCGCTGAGCAATGATGTCACCATTTCATCGACTCTCGCCATTGTCCGCGATGCCCGCAGCAAGGGCTTGACCGTTCCCGTCATCATCATGGGTTATTACAACCCTCTCCTCAACTACGGCGAGGAGCGCCTCCTCACCGACTGCAAGTCCGCCGGCGTCAACGGCTTCATCGTCGTCGATCTGCCGCCCGAGGAGGCCATTTCTTTCCGCAAATTCTGCACCAAGGGCGGCCTCTCCTACGTGCCCCTCATCGCCCCCGCCACTTCGGATGCCCGCATGAAGATTCTCTGCCAGCTTGCCGACTCTTTCATCTACGTCGTCTCGCGCCAGGGTGTCACCGGTGCCACGGGTTCCCTCAGCGCCAACATCCCCGAGCTCCTCGGCCGCGTCAAGAACTACAGCGGCAACAAGCCCGCTGCCGTCGGTTTCGGCGTCAGCACCCCCGAGCACTTCAACAGCGTCGCCTCCGTCGCCGACGGCGTTGTCGTCGGCAGCCAGATCATCACGACCATCGCCGAGGCGCCTTCCGGCCAGATCTGCGACAGCGTCCAGAACTACTGCTCCAGCCTCTGTGGGCGCTCCGCCGAGCAGGTCGCTGCCGACGCCAGCAACGTCGCCGCTCACGATATCCAAAACAGCGAGGCCACTCTTTCCGAGGCAACCATCACGCCGGAGAAGGACAAGGAGTTGGTTGCGCAGCTAGCTGCCATGCATGCCAAGATCCCCGACCGTTTCGGCGAATTCGGTGGCCAGTTTGTCCCAGAGAGCTTGATGGACTGCCTGTCCCAGCTCGAGGATGGTTTCAACAAAATCAAGGACGATCCTGCATTCTGGGATGAGCTCCGCTCTTACTACGACTACATGGGTCGTCAGTCCAAGCTCTACCTTGCCAGCCGCCTGACCGAGCATGCCGGCGGTGCCAACATCTGGCTGAAGCGTGAAGATTTGAACCACACTGGCAGCCACAAGATCAACAATGCCATTGGACAGCTTCTCCTCGCTAAGCGTCTGGGCAAGACCAAGATCATCGCCGAGACTGGCGCCGGCCAGCACGGTGTTGCTACAGCCACGATTTGCGCCAAGTTTGGTATGGAGTGCACAGTCTACATGGGTGCTGTAAGTTATCTTCTCCGAATTCACTACACTGCTCGAAACATTTTCACTGACGCATCTTTTAGGAGGATGTTCGCCGTCAGGCGCTCAACGTTTTCCGCATGAGGCTTCTAGGAGCCAAGGTTGTCCCGGTCACTGCTGGCAGCCAGACTCTCCGCGATGCGGTCAACGAGGCTCTTCGCGCCTGGGTTGTCGAGCTAGACACTACTCACTACATCATCGGCTCTGCCATTGGCCCTCACCCCTTCCCTACCATTGTGCGCACCCTGCAGTCCGTCATTGGCGAGGAGACAAAGCAGCAGATGATGGAGAAGCGCGGAAAGCTCCCCGACGCCGTCGTTGCCTGTGTCGGTGGCGGCTCCAACGCCGCGGGCATGTTCTTCCCCTTCTCCAAGGACCCGAGCGTCAGAATTCTCGGCGTCGAGGCTGGTGGTGAGGGCATCGGCACGGGCAGACACGGTGCCCCTCTCAGCGCCGGATCCAAGGGTGTCCTGCACGGTGTCCGCACCTACGTCGTGCAGGACGAGCATGGCCAGATCTCCGAGACGCACTCCATTTCCGCTGGTCTCGATTACCCCGGTGTTGGCCCCGAGCTGAGCTCTTGGAAGGACAGCGGCCGTGCCGAGTTCATCGCTGCTGACGATGCGCAGGCCTTGATTGGCTTCCGTCTGTGCAGTCAGCTGGAGGGCATCATCCCGGCGCTCGAGTCCGCACACGGCATCTACGGCGGCATCGAGCTGGCCAAGACTATGAAGAAGGGCGAGGACATTGTCATCTGCCTGAGTGGTCGCGGCGACAAGGACGTCCAGAGCGTTGCCGAGGAGCTGCCCAAGCTCGGCCCCAAGATTGGCTGGGACCTCCGCTTCGAGTAGGGGCATTGATTATGGAACGCATCTTCATTTGTATAGATTTTGTCGGCGTATAAAGGATAGGGTCATATTTTGCTGGTAGAAAAGCCATCTGCCGTGTGGATACAAGGGCGTTTAAAAGGGTTGATAGAGACGATACTCCAAGATTCAGACACAAAGCAGAAACTTAATCGTACATTATGTGGTGCTTTAAAATACATACAGAATGGCTGCAGCTGCCTCTCCTTTTCAACATGAATATCCATGTCAACCTTTGCTTTCCCCAGCCATTACAGCTGCGGCTGCTTCTGCTCCGTCTGCGTCTCCGCCTGCGCCGCCGCCTCGGCCGCGTCCGCCTCGTCCAGCTGCCGCAGCAGCGTCGCCTCCTCCTCGTCCGTCAGCTCCTGCACGCCCTGCACGTCCGCCAGCTCTCTCGGGCCGAGCACCAGCGCGCCGCCGCCGTCGCCGTCCCGAAACGCCGCGCGCAGCTCCTCGAGCGTCTCCCTGCTGCGCGCGCCGAGGCTTCCCGGCGTGGCGTGGTCGAGCGCGAAGCGGATCAGCTCGTCGTTGTCGCGGAGCGGCGCGGCGGGCAGTCCCAGCGCGGCGCGCTGCTCGTTGAGGCGGCGCTGCACCGGCGCGCTCTGCATCAGCAGCCAGCGCACGTTCCAGCCGCCGGGGCCGAGCTCGCGCAGGCGCGCCGGCTTGCCCTTGAGCAGGTACGCCTCGAGGCCGCCCTCGCGGCGGATCGTCTTGAGCACGCGCAGGGTCAGGCGGGTCTTGATGCGGGCGCCGCCGCCGCCGCCGAGGGAGGGCAGGGAGAAGGTCTTGACGTGCACGTTGGGGCGCCAGGTGCGCCGCGTCTTGTTGCCGCGGCCGGCGACGATGTTGCCGTAGCGAATGCGCGCGGAGCCGTACAGGCCCCGGTTCGACTGCTTGTAGATGCGCCGCTCGCCGTAGGGGTACGGCGGGATGAGGTCCGAGGGCAGCCGGTGCGGCTTGACCGTCTTGGTCTGCGCGGCCGGCGTCGTCGAGAACGGGTGCTGGTGGCGAGGCGCGGTGATGGCGGCGGCTCGTGTGAGGAAGGGGCTCGTCGCAGTCGTCGGCGGAGCAGTGAGCGGGCATTGGACCGCCCGCGAGAGGATTGACCTCGTGGCGGCGAATCTAAAGGCCATGGTTGGAGAGAACGGGGGGTGGCAGTTGTGGAGGGTTCGTCGTCCAAATGTCCAATTCCAGGCTATCGATGTTGTCGTGTCGATATGAGTGGTTTTTATCTCATCGTATGAGATCGGTTGATCAATGGATCGAATAATGCACGATTGCAGCTGACACGGCGGTCTTGCGTCTCTCTTTGCTGATGTCAATGTCTCGTGTGAGGTGGCCGTCACTCGAGAATAAATTTTGGCTCGTCGGAGCCGCTAATGATCCGGTGCTCGTTTTATTAGCACCACCAAAGCCCCTGGGTTTGTGGGAGCTCAGTAACTGCTCCACTGAACAATTAGAGGGGCCTCAAGCCAAAGCTTATGACATTCATTGTCCATCATCACAACATCACAGTTTCAACACCCATTCCCCGGTGGGCGTTGCGCGGGTTCTTTCCCAAGATCACTTTCCTTGCTTGTTTTTTCTTGTTAGCGTCATTGTCTCCTTTGCATTAAACCTTCCGCTCCGATACCCATTTGTCCTTGTCGCATTATCCTCCGTCATGTTTCCACCCGTCGATGACCATGTTCTCGAGAACAATCCCGACTTTGCCAGACTATACAGAACCCTCACAACCTCCATTCTAAACCCCGATGGCACATCAAGACGGAGCAAAGAATCCAAAGAAAACGAGACCATCCGAAAGGTAGATTGAACCTTCCCAAGCCAAGCGTCACCACGCTGCCCCCCCCCACTAACCATCACCCTCAAACAGCACGCCGATCAACTCCGCCTCCAAGCCGCCAAGCAGCATCTCCTCGAGCGAGCCATCGCCACGGTCTCTCCCGCCGATCAATCCCGACGCACCCCCAGCTCGCGCGCCCCGAGCGGCTCCCACGACCCGACCCAGGCCGAGCACGCCGAGTCCCTCGTCGACCTGCTCCTCGTGCTGCCACCACTCCTCAACACCACAAACCCCATCGCCCCCGACTCCGCCGCGCTCCTCCTGCGCAGCAAGCCCCTCTCCGACCTCGCCTCCCTCGCGCCCTCCCTCGCCGCGCTCCTCTCCTCCCACCTCCACGCCGCCGCCCTGGACCTGACCCTCCTCACCCACCACCAGCCCTCCGCCTCCACCGCGCAGCGGCACATCCCCGCGCTCGCCCACGACCACGCCGCCCTCCGCGACCGCCTCGCCGCCTCCCGCGCCGCCCTCCTCGCCGCGCGTCTGCGCGCCGCCGCCGCCCTCACCCGGCTCCTGCACGTGCACGCCGAGACGCTCGCGCGGCTCGTGCG
>MWMN01000016.1:0-27870 GCA_002968875.1 Cordyceps cicadae | reverse complement strand
TGGGGGGGGGGGGGGGGGGGTCTCAGAGGTGAGAGTCAGCCAAACGTGCAGCCAGTTGGTCAAGTCAGATGCCAGCGAGGACCCCCAGGGCAGAAAAAAAAAGGCTCCAGCTAAAAAACAGTGGTAAATATCGGGGGTGGGTCGGACATGCTCGGGATGAGCGATGAGTCTACTGGGCGTGATGCGTGATTGATGGATGGCGTGAGCTGTTTTACCTTTTACCGCCTGTGCAAGGGCCCTGGCAAGTCCATATTTAATCTTTTTACTCCGAGACAGAGTATCTACCTATTTACAAAGTCTTCGCGATAGGCAACCTCTCTGACCGTTACCTACCAACTACCATAAAGGTCATTTGGGAATCTTCTAGCAGCCATGTGGTTGCTCCGTTTGTCAAGCTTGACGCTTCGCTCACTGGCAGCTTAAGCGGGCTCCAGCTGGCTGACCACAGGCACCGCTTTTCTTACTGACACCCAAGGCACATATTACGGCACTAGCAGAGACGCCGGCTTATTATGCAAGACCCCTTGTCTTTAAATGTTTATCCTCGAGCTAATTGTTCTCTTCTGCCGCACCAAAAATAAGTATCAATGTCCATGACGAAGGAGACCAAACCAAACAAGACGCTTCAAACGGTGAAACGGTGAAACCGCCAAAAAACGCTTGTCCTTGTTCCCCCCCTGCTGCACGAGTCCGACTCGGTGGGTCGTCGGAGCGCTGCCGGCGATGCTCGGAGGCCGCGGCATCTCTCTCCAACTACGAAGGTAAGTCGTGTTTGTGTCTAGGTAGTAATGACTTGGTACCGAGTACATACCGTACATGTAGTTTGGTTATCCACAATCAAAAGGCCACATTCTACAAGAGTCACGACACCGCTCGGCCGTCACCAACAACAACCCTGCAACAGTAGTTTGCAAACACGACCTCGCAACACTAAACAGAACGACCAAAATCGAGCGTTGTCAATTTTCTTCATAATTGCATGCTTTTCATAATTGCATGCTATGCTACATTAAAACATCAAACCCTGCTTACCATCCCCCCCCCCCCTCGCTTCCATCCACGCTCAAACAAATTGTCCCTTGCCGCGATCCACCTCGTCGTACGCATTCATCACGTCCTGCTCGACAGTCTCGCCAAACACGTCCACCTCGGTCGACGCGAACTTGCGCGCGCTCACGCCCTTCTCAAACAGCACGTCCAGCTCCGCAAACGTGCGGCCCCGCGGCTCCGGCAGCCGAAAGTAGACGTAGACGATGCACAGGAAGCAGATGCCGCCCCAGAAGAAGCCCGCGTAGTTTTTCCAGTTCCACGCCGTCGGGTTGAGCATGTACGGCGTGATGACGTTGTTGATGATGGCCACGATGTTGCTGCAGAAGCACCTTCCAGTTAGATCACACACAAAGCTTGGCGAGAGATGACGGGTTTGGTTTTTTTTCAACTTACTACAAGTTTCGGCCGAGGACGACCGTCTTGATCTGCAGACGACGCGACGACAGCTCGCCCACCAGCGAGTAGCACACGGTGCCGACCGTGAGCTGGTAAAAGAGCGCCCACACGACCATGACGGCGCCCGTCGCCAGCGCCCCCTCCCGGCGCTGCGCCTCCGGCACGAGCCCCAGGAAGCCCAGGACGAACAGCATGCTGCAGAGGCCGCAGAGCCCGTACAGGTACAGCGAGCGGCGGCCGATGCCCATCGACATCAGGCCCCAGGCGCCGAAGACGCCCACCATGTTGATGGCGTACTGGCCGAGCGCGAACGAGTACGAGTCGTGGTCCGTCAGGCCCGCCTGCTTCAGAAAGTACGTCGAGTAGTTGGAGAAGGAGTTGCCGCTCAGGTTTTGGATCGCCCAGACCATGCAGACGATCTCGGTGCGCCGCCGGTCCACGCCCTTGAAGCAGTCCCAGTACGACGCGCCCGCCGTCATCCTCTCCTCCATCGCCGTCGTGTGCACCATCATCGCGATCGTCTCGTCCGGGTCGAACTCGCTCTCCTCGCTCTTGCTCGTCAGCCGCAGCAGCGACCGCTTCGCCTCGTCCATCTTGCCGCGGCGGACGAGCCACCACGGCGACTCGGGCGCGAAGTAGATGCCGACGGCCAGCGGCAGCGGCCACATCCACTGCAGCGCGTACGGGATCCGGTACGCCCACTCGTCCTCCCGCTTGAGCATGGAGAAGATGACGCCGATGCCAATCTCCTGGCCCAGGCCCCAGCAAAAGTTGACGTACGTGGTGAGGTAGCCGCGCAGCGCGACGGGGCACACCTCGGAGGCGTAGGTGATGGTCAGCGTCTGGAAGATGCCCCAGGGGATTCCGCACAGGATCTCGGCGACGAGGAGCATCTGCACGTTTTGCGCGGTGAAGAAGATGGTGGTGAAGGCGGCGACGAGGGTCAGGCAGCCGATGACGGTCCAGCGGTAGCCAAAGCGCTCGGACACGAAGCCATTGATAAAAAGACCAATGATTTCTCCGACTTGGGCGCCCTAGGATGTGCAGGTTAGACTTGCGTGCAAACAGAAATGAGTCAATCAGGTGTTGGGACGTCGCACTTACATTGCTCAACCCGGCCTGCCAGCGCGCCGGAACCTCGTACGTGCCCTTGTCGGTGAGCTCACCATACTTTCTGTTGAACTGCGGAAAGGCATCTAGAGGCCGTCGGTCAGTCATGGCACTCGCCGTCTCTCCCACTCACAACACTGCTACCCACAAAAGTTGTTGACCAGAGTAATGTCGTAGCCCTCCATGACGATGCAGGTCGAGATGAGGACGCTCCATGCGACGGCCTTGGGGTAGAGGCGCAGGCCCTGCATGAGGGTCATCTTGCGCTCCTTCTCAGCCGCCGCGCGCGCGCCGTCAATGACGCGGCTGTTGACATTGTCCGCCTCCTTGCTCATCGTCACCGGGTGAGCGGTCTCGGCCGCGACGTCTTCCACGGGTTGCACGTTGACGTCCTTTTCAGAGCCCATGGCAGGAAAGGGAGTTGATGTGCAGCCTGTTGCGGGAGAAACGGGTATGTATGTGGGTGTCGTTTGCAAGAAGCAGAACAGGGGTGAGAGAGAGAGGCTACTCTCAGAGAGAGAGAGAGAGAGGTTAAGCTGAAGGAAAAGAGGGAGAAAGGGGGCGAGTCGAGTTGGCGTCGATGTAGGGCCGCGAGAAGCCAACGGAGGAGATGGGGGTTCCACAGCGGGCTTCTTATATACCCAGCCGGTCGGTCTCTTGGCAAGGATGGATGGGTGGAAGAGGGAAGCAGAGGGCTGGGGTGGAAAGTAGAAGGTATCCCCGTGATTGTCGTGGTGGCTTTGACTATTGGGGAGAGGGAGGAAGATGGGATCACCAACGAGAAATTTAAGCTGTTCTCGACCCAAGGTTTCTGCTTTGAAAGCGGCGAGGGCTTGTTAGCGGCTTGAAGAGTGTGGAGAGTCATGCATGCCACTATCTGTAGGTTAGGTAGTTTGTGGTGAGCTACAAGGCTTAATAAAAGTAGCAGAGCAGAGCATGCGGGCAGACGGTTGGCTGGTCTGAGAAAGGACATTTATCCCTTGATTCTGAGAATAAAAAATACAGTTGAATCGCATCACAATATTTCGTAATTTTGAAAACATCTAAATAGCAACTATCAACTTGAAGCATCAGCAACGCTGCATTGCTTCCCCCAAGTCATGAGCAAACCCCCAAACGTGGCGGCGCGCCACCATGCACAAGCCCAGCGCCTCGGGTTCACGCACATGTCACCTTAAGTTTTCAATTACCGTCGGCTACTTTACGCCTTTCTGAATAAAACAGGGCAAAAGAAAATAAACCATGTCGCTTCGGTTCAGGCTAGTTTAGAGACGGATGCTACGATCCGAAAGTTCTCATGATCAATTAAAGTCCCCAATGTCGTATGCAGAAGAAATACCATGTACAGCCTAATCCCCCGGTCCCTCTATGGAAATTAACAGTGGTGCGGGAAAAAAAAATTTATTGCCCATTAAAGAAAAAATTTTCACTGTTAGTGCTCGGAGGACAAGTAGGCCCGGCAGCAAGCCAGGTGCCGGTTGTGCAAGCTGGGGTTTATCGTTGTCGTTGTCGTTGTCGTTGTCGTCGTCGTCGTTTACCCCAGGATCTTCACCCGCAAAAAAAAATAATACAGACGAATGCCATGTTAGATATTAGCTTCCGTCCGGGGTAATCTTTCCTTCGAATTAGAAACAAGCCCATGCACCACCCCCCCAGGGTTTACCTTTCCTTGTTACCGTGGTCAGGCAACCCGTCTTTTCCTTCACGAACCGAAATATGGAGAACCTTTGTAAAAAGTTTCCTCTTCTGGTACCCTCCCGCCGGCGCTAGTCACTCCCCATCTTACCTTGAAACGGTGCTCCTTCGCCGATACCTTCCTTTTCCAGCTCCCGCCCAGCGGGAAACCCTCGCCGAGATCTTGAGGCTCAGACAATGAAAACGCCTCGATCCACTCTCCCCAGCTTTCCCTTTCTAGAAGCGGTAGTTTTGCGGCTACGCTCCCGTTTACTGTGGCTTGCTTTCCCCCATGGCCTTCTGTTGGCTTTCCCTTTTCCATGTTTGGGAATGGGAGCCTTTTAATTGGCGACTCGAACAATGGTTCAATAGCCGATGCGCCCGGGGCCCCGGATTCTCACAGCGCCTTGTTACGTCAACCCGGTATTTGGCGTCTTAGCCTTGATCTATGGCACTTGTGGCATGCATTGCTCTATGCTCATCCCGGCGCAGTATACCCTCGACCAGTCTACTATACACAGCTGCTGTCTTGTCATCCCCAAATTCCCCCCCCCCCGTCTACTTCTTCCAAAAGTCTCTCCACCACTCCTTCAACCCAAACGCCTTGTCATCTCCCTCCACATGAATCTTCGCATCCCCCGTGCCCGTCATCGTGCTACCACCCCCAGTCCCGACCTGCCCCCCTGCCAGCCGTGAAGAGCCCGTCGCCCTCGTCGTCCCCCGGTTCCTAATCTCGCCCGCCACCAGCGGCGCCACCGTCGCGTAGCACGTCGCCAGCTCCCTCTCCAGCGAAAAGTACGGCTTCCTCGCCAGCTCCGGCGCCATCAGGTTGTAGCCTCGCGTCAGCGCGTTGAGCCGCTCCACCGCCAGCGTCATGTACTTGGCCTCCGCCGCCTCCCACGCCGGATCCCGAAACGGCCGCGCGCCCCCGACATCCGCCGCCGCCGCTGGCTCGAACGGCTGCGGGCCCGCCGCCCATGACCGGGTCGTCGGTCGCCGCCGCCGACACCGCCATCTGGTCCGGTCCGGCGCCGTTGCGGGTTGTGCGCGCGCTCCGCCGCCGCGTAACGCTCCGCCCGGCCCACCTGCTCCGCCAGCGTCCCGCCCTCGGAGGAGATGAGCCTCGCCGCGTGCCTCTTCCAGTCGCTGCGCAGGCGCGCGCGGAACGCGTCGGCCTCGCGCACCAGCTGCTGCTGCTTCTCGATCCAGGGCGGCACCAGGTCCTGGCGCTGGATCAGCCGGTTCATCAGGTACTCGGTCGTCTCCACGAACGGGTTGCTGGCTCCCGAGTCGTCGCGCTCGGCGCCCTTGCCCCGCGGGATGTTCTTGAACTGCCCTCGCGCGATGGCGTCCTCGATGCGCTCGTTGGCCATGGACGCGATGGCGGAGATGGAGGCCGGTGCTATCCGGCCCTCGGGCTCGAAGCGCTCCCGAAACTGCCTCCTCATCTCCTCCTTTTCCTTGGCGCTGAGTCCCGGGCTCCCCTTCATTCCCATGCCCGAGTACGCTGACGCCCTGTCCCGCGCGGAGGCTGCTCTCTGTCCCGGGCTCAGTACTGGCCCACGCTTCAGCCGTGTATCGATCGGTTTGCCTCGTAATTCTGGCTTGAGCGGCTTCTTTGCATCATCCAGCATCCGTAGCACGGCATCCTCTGTCCGCTCTTCCCCCGCCCATGCCTGTTGTGTGCCGAAAGAGCCGCTGCGTAACTTTTCACCCTTGGATGTGACACCAGCTTCCGCCAGTGCCTCAGCAAAGTCATTTTCAAACTTTGCGCCCTGTATTTTACTCATGAGCTTCTCCTTGAGCTCCTCGGAAAATCCTGCATCTTGCACTGCCTGCCGCCCTGCTCTGCCTCCAGTAAAAAGCGCCTCCTCCGTCGCCTCCTGCAGACGACGTGCCAACGGACCCAGTTCTTCCGATTCGCTGTCTTTCGCCTCGTTTGCCTTTTCTGAGCTGTTTCCCGACTTTTGAGTGCCCACCGACCTGTCGAGAGATGCGCCATCCCCAGGCTGTGATGAATAGGAGATGATACGCGGGACCTTGGTTGGCGGACGACATTTGCGACATGCTCGCAGCATGTTGCATCCCGCCGCTAAGCTCATCTTCTTCCTCTCACGGATTCTTCTCTCTGGGGGTTAATCCTGCAAGGAGGTGCATTATGCACTGAGCAGATGGTTGGATGGTGTTGGAGTAGTAAGCCCTTGCCTTGCTAAGCTTTCGCCACTTGCACCAAACCCTCCCTTAGTCAGCCAACCAAATAACACTCAACAAGAGGCACAAAAAGACATCGACAATAAATCAATCACAGGTGGCTACAGTTGGGCATTTCAAAGTTAATTCAGTAAAATATACCTGGCACCAATGCCTCGCACATCTACAGAGCCACGGCACGGGGCCAACTAACAAAACTCCAGCCTTACCAAAGGTATCGTATCCTATCGTGTGTATACAGCCGGAAACTAAATCGCGCCAAACGCCATTCCGCGGAAAGCAACTAGGAACTTCTCTTGCCATAGGGCTCAAATGGAAAGCTGGCAGAAATGACAGCGGTCACGATGAAAATCCCTGCACAGACATACAGGGGCGCCGAAGTTGATGTATCAGCCACGGTACCGATGACTGCGGAAATAATACCCATAATGCGGTTTAGGGCAACGGCAATTCCGTTGCCGGTGCCTCTGTGCGCGCTGGGGAGGACCTCGGGGGTGTACGCATACAGTGTGCCGTAGTAGATGTTAAGTACGCAGGCAATAATGCAAGAGAATGCGACGTCCTGGTTCGAGGTCTTGACGGCCGTGTAGGCAAAGAAGAAAGCCATGGTAAGAAGGGATCCAACGACCATGGTGTATTTGCGACCAAAGAAGCGCGTGTTGCACATGAGCCCGGCAATGATGGGGCCGGGAATGCCGCAAACATTGGTGAGGGCATAGTTGCGCCAGGTTTCAAAGACGGATCGCTGGAATTCACCACTTCGGTTCTTGAGGTAGGTTCTGGAGGTGGGTCAGTGTTGTTCAGACGTGTATAGCGCTGAGAAGAACGGCTTACGGTAGGAATACATAGAAGAGGGGATAAGCAAGACCGATCAGCATCCAAGAAAACCAGATCAAGGCTGTCGAAAGGCCAATCTTCTTGGTACAGAAGAGCCCTCGGAAGTGGACCAGGGTTTCGCCGACTGAGAATCTGCTCTTGTTGTGAGAGGATCGGATGGAGCCGCAGGCCTCGAGGCGTTGTAGAGTGAGCGAGCAGGGGCGGTTGTACTTTTTGGCCAGTGCCTGGATATTCTCGACGAGGAGGGCGTCCTCGCCGGAGCCGAGCAGATACTTGGGCGTCTCCTTGAGACGGATCACAAAGATACGAAGCACAGACATGACGAAGACGAGCGCGCCGCCGGTAAACAATGCATATCGCCAGCCCCAGTTGTCAGCCTTGCTGCAGGGACCTTGGTCGGGACAGTTCCACTTGGAAGGAACGAGGAAGCCCCAGGCGATGAAGCCGCAGATGGCCTGACCGAAACCCCACCAGGCGGCCATGAAGGTGACGAGCCACTGCTTGTTGCCGGGTAGGTATTCGAGGAAGACGGTCGTGTCCATGACGAGGTTGCCGCCGCCACCGAAACCGAGGAGTGCGATGAAGAAGGCCAGGCTGGCCCAGCTGGGCATGGCGCCAGCGACAATGCAGGCGACGGAGCAGATGAAGAGGGAGATGTTGAAGGCATACTTGCGGCCAATGACATCGGCGCTGAATCCCCAGAAGAGGGCACCCGTAAACATGCCGGAATAGACAGCAATCGTGAGGGCGTTCTTATAGCCATGGGAACCAAACTCCTTGTAGGCGGGGCCGGCGATGACGGACTGAAAGAGGAGAATCATGGAATCGACACAGTAGCCAAAGCCATTGAGGAAGAATAGTTTGAGGTGGTAATTGGTCCATCCGATTTCGTCAATTGCCTATCGGAAAAGTCAGCTTTCAAGTTTCGCAGGGTGTAAGGTGGTCGTCGCGCGACAGTGCAAGCCAGCGCCTGAGCCCGCAACCTCATCTCGGCGAGAGCCGAACCAAGGAGGCTTACATTGTTGACAAGGTGCATCTTCATATTAAGTGCCGGGTCCATATCTTGCATACCCAGGATGTCCTCGCCGCTATGGACGGATCCAACCTCGCCGGCCGTAGCTTGGCCATCTTCGGGGCTGGCGAGCTTCTTGTCCAGGTTCGCAGCGTCGGCATCCTGGTATGAGGGTAGCTGCGCCATGTCGGATACCGGAGAATGCGGTGCGGCTTGACCGTTGGTATATTCGAGAGGACAGGCGAACTGAATCACGATTGGAATCCTTTCACTCGGGACTTGGCTCGGCTTAGAGTTCTGGATCCACGTGGGGGAGGTGAACGGGTGCTAGGAAACGGTTGGGTGCAGGCGCAGGCGCCAGGACAACTCTGTTGCGCGTGTAGGAGAATTGCAGTCGGGGACAGGTAATTATACAGCTTTGAGAGTCGCAGGAAGCGGCGATTGTCGGAGAGGCTTTGGGTATGAGAAATTCGGCCGAGAAGCAAAGGTAGGTAGGTATGGTACCCGGATTAGGTCGGGCCGGGTGGTGCAAACGTTTGCATCAGGGATCGGGTTGGTTTGCGCTGGCTGTTTGGAGGCAACAAGAAGTCAATGGAAATTCAAGAGGACAAGGTTAGAATTTTCCGGGAGAGCAGACGGATAGGACGCGAGGGAAGGTCAGCGACCGGAACAAGACAAAAAAAGTAAAAAGTGCGGCTCGTGGCGGGGAGGCGGGCGGGCGGGCGTATTTCAAGGATTTGGGGATTTTGGGGATTGTCAGCTGGGGATGGATGGGATTGGCAGCCAAGCAGCCACAGCCAGATGCCAGCAGCCAGAAGCCAGCCAAGATGATGATGGCGCTTTCCGTCAAGAGCTGGCTTGGCATTGAAGTTTGTCGGCTGGGGCTGGTGGACAACGCTAAACCACGCCGCTGGAAATGGCCATGTGCAGAAAAACCAGCAGCTAGGAGACAAATTAAACAAGGCCACTCATTACTGCTATGTAGGTACCTAGGTAAATTAGTTACTACCTATAGTACCTAACTAGAACCCGGAACCTGGTAAATGATTGACTTGCAAGTTGGTGCTCCATGCCGACCTCCATACCTACATAGATAGGTTAGGTAGTAGGTACTTGCGAACAACCCAACAGTAGGTAAACGTTCCCGTCGCTGCCCGCCGGCGCTCGGGTTTGGCTGCCTGGCTCCAAGGCTAACCGGTACTAAGGTAGCCTCTAAACTTGCTGCCAGGTACTAGTTAATGTACTAACTAACTACCACTAGTATGATGTACTTGTCAGAGTAATTGCCATCTTTCTGGTTGGTTGTCAATCAGCGGGAGGCGCTGCCAACTCACTGATTCTTTGCATTGAGTACGCCCGCGGGCGTTCCAAAAGTCCCCCCTCCCCAAATCATCCCATTCAACCCATTCGACACGTTCAGCCCAGACGATGAATTGCTTCGAGTGGATTAGTTATTCCCTCTTCATCCTTCATAATCTCACTCACCTCACTAACCTCGCCGCAATAGCTAGTAGTGACCACTTGTCCCCCGCTCAACGGAACCCCCGTGCGGCCAGGCCGCCATCGTGATAGGCCACTCACTACCGACTCAACTGTAGCCCGTCAATATCCAATCGCGGGCGGGGCGCGGGCTCTTTGTTCATCGACTTTACCTACTAATGCACCTATCGCCTGACGTTGCAAGAAGAGCTGTTTGTTCTAATTTATTAATAACAAATCACGCTAAAATGTACTTGTTGAAACCTTTACAGAAGCCTGGCTGCAAGCCCCAGCACTTGGGCTGCATGCTCAACTGTGCATGTGCTCTTCTTGCCCAGACTTATTATTGGAAGCATTCGGCCCAGATAAGGTTGCATACATCACCTGCACTTGCAGCCCATCAATTTGCTACAGGACAACTATTTGCTTCCCTACTCCTCGCATTCTTCAGACGCCGTGCCAGTTCCTGGGGAATCGTTTCACGACATATACATCTGCCCACCGAAGCTGACCGCGCCAAAGCTGATCCCCCGACTTTACGTCAGTGGCTGGCTGGCTCATTGTCGTGGCGTATTCTGCATCATTATAATGCATGTATTCCAACCACTGCCTCGCATCTCGCATCGCCCCACGCGACGGCCAACTGCGGGGGTTACCATGCGCTACCCTGCACCTGTACTGGAAACTGAATCTCGGCTAAAAGATCCTGTCAAAAAAGCATAGGGTAGCTTGGAAATATTCGTGATGAAGAATAGAGACTGTCTTTCAACCCCCAGCTAACACCGTCAGCTGTTGTTCATTGGTAAAACAGGAGCCGAGTTTCGCCTCCCGCACGACATACGTAATAGAAGCCTGGTGGTCTTGTTTCGCGTCTCACGATTTGCCTATATTTCGACCTACGATGGCTACTATTATTACCCGACACAAAAAGTCATACATGATTCTGCCAGATACGTGCTCGGTTGTGCTCGGCATCCATAGCTTGATTGACGGCCAACCTCACGCCGCAGGTTCCAGCCGAGGCCAACAGAAGCCCTATACTTCTCTACCCAACAAAATCTTCACACCGGGGCACCTTTGCCCCCCTCACCCCGTAGCTCACCTATACGTGTACCAGCTCCCCAGCCACCTAAACTTGTGCGCCATCTTCTCAATCTTCTCCAGCGCGCTGCCCACCCGCCCGTCCGGGTCGTCCAGCCTGTGGCCCTCAAACTCGACGAAGATGATGTACTGGAACGGCCCCAGCAGGCTCGGCCGGCTGTTGATGCTCGTCAGGTCCAGCTGGAACTCGCGGAAGCAGCCGAGGATGTCCGCCAGCGCGCCCGGGCACCTGTGCGGCACCGTGAACGTGACCAGCGACTTGGTGCCCGTCCGCCGCGCCGGGTCCTGCCGCAGCGGGAACTCCCGCGGCAGCGTCGGCCGCGTGCCGATGACGAGGAACCGCGTCGTGTTGTCGTCGCGGTCCTCGATGGACGCCGCCAGCGCGTCCAGCGCGTACAGGTCGCCCGCCAGCCGGCTCGAGATGGCCGCCGAGGCGCCGCTCGCGTCCGCCGCCACCAGCTCCGCCGCCTTGCTGGTCGAGCTGACGTCGAACCTCTCCGCGTTCTTGAGATAGGTCGAGATGAAGTGGGTGCACTGACCAAAGGCCTGCGGGTGCGAGTACAGCTTCTTGACGTGGTCGAGGTTCTCCAGCGGCTTGCTCTTGGGCTTGGTCGGCGTCGGGTCTGCTACCGTCGGCGTGGACGCGCCGCTTGACCCTTGGTCCGAGGGCTTCGCCGCATCGGGGTTCTTGTGGCCGAGCAGTTGGTGATGGACGTCGACGTACACCTCGCCGTTGACATAAATGTCTTTGTAACGCCCATCTCGATCTGCCAGGTCGTCTAGCGTGAAGATGACGGAGCCGTTGGTTGAGTTTTCAATCGGCACCACGCCCAGCAGCGCGTGCTTATCCTGTGTCTCGTCGCAGACATCTAGTCATGGTCCCCACGTGAGCAACGGTGCTTGAACTGCACGTACAAACAAGGTATAATGCCAGTCCCTACTTACCGTCGATGGTGGTGACTGGCTTCAGATACCAGACATCTTCCGAAAAGGCTTGTAGGGCCGCCTAGTTCAGCGTTAGTACACCCAAGCACCCGGTTCGATGATGCCCAATGTAAACCATACCTGTTGAGAATATGATGCAATAGGTCCTAAATACGCCACTATGGGCTTGCTATCGGAGGGCGTCATCCGTGGCAGTTTTTATCACCAGCGCCAGGGCTGTCTCGATATCTTGTTGTGTGGTGGTACTTTTCAGTTTCCTGCTGCCCCTCTCCTCTTCCGAGACTCGGCACAGCACTATTTATTAATCACCAAACCGGCGTAGAACAGCGAACCAACTTTAATGCTCCAGGCACTAGAAGACCGCCTTTTGATGCCGAAAAACCATGACTTGGTAGACGAGTGACGAGCTATCTACGTGCATATTAACTACTATTATCGGCCACCATGCTAGTCAGTAATTGCTGGTCGGAAATGTATACTATGCAACCGCTAGGTGGGTTGGTTGACTGCCTACTCGATGCCATCTATGTACATGGACAACATCTACCACTATTGCCCGCCACTTCTGTTAAATTAGGAATTAATTATGATGACGTATACATACAACCACTTCCCCGTGTAAGAACCATATCTAATTATTTTCCACCACTTTAGTCAGGGAATTAATGGTAGGTGATGTTCCCCTACGCCCACTTCCACTTCCACAGAGGACTGGGGAGCTGAACGGATGCCAAAGACCGTTAAAAAGCTTCCCCGCTATGCGTCGAAGTTTAAAAAGAAGACGCAACTGACAACAATCACACCTTTTAGGAGTCAAGTGTAAAGTTGATAGTAGACTTGACCAAGCTGAACTGCAAAAAGAATAGGTCACGGTGGGGATCGAACCCACAATCTTCTGGTTCGTAGCCAGACGCCTTGCCATTTGGCCACGCGACCGTTGGTTGAGATGTTGAAAATGCCTCTTATTAGAAGTTAATAGCCATCTGCGTGAGCGATCCATAAAAAGCTGGCGATCCTTTAAAATCGCCAAAAAGAAAGGTCACGGTGGGGATCGAACCCACAATCTTCTGGTTCGTAGCCAGACGCCTTGCCATTTGGCCACGCGACCCGCTGGTTGGTATGTCAAACTGACGCTAATTAGATACTATAAATGCTACAGATTCTTCCACGCATTATTGGTGGGGTTTCAACGCTCTGGTACTCCCAGCGAGCGTCATAACGTCGGTCCTTGTAGCTGCAGATTGCGCACACCTCAACCGCCGAAGCTGTCGCTGCCACCACAGTTGCCGTCTGAACCATTACCGCATCGATTATGCGGATCCGATAGCCGCCATGGCTCTCGATCTCATTGATGGCTTCAATCCAGCCAACGACCTTGGAGCGAACGGCCATGATCTGCCCATCTTCACTGTGGAGGCGGCACAGCTCGGCTTCTCAGTAACGGCTGACTTTGTCGCCGCCCAAGTTGCCAACGATGTCATGATCCTGGCCCTGTCGAACGGGAGAATTCTACGCATCGATCTGAATAGACCAGAAGATATTGATGGTGTGTGCCGCAGATTTACCACACTCCGCACGCTCCGAGCAAGTCCCTGACACTGTTGACCAGACATCGACCTACCCAAGAAAACATCCGAAGTTGGCGTGATTTCCCGCATGTTCCTCGACCCTACCGCATCGCATCTAATCATCTGCACATCCCTCGGCGAAAACTACTATCTCCACTCCCAGTCGCGTCAGCCTCGGCCACTAGGACGACTCCGCGGCGTTCCGATCGAAACCATAGCATGGAACCCATCCCTGCCCACTGCATCTACCCGAGAAATCCTTATAGGCGCATCTGACGGCAATATCTACGAAACTTTTATCGAAGTGTCCAACGAGTTTTACAAAAAGGAAGTCAAGCACTTGAAGAATCTCCATAAGCTCCCGGACGGACCCATCACAGGCCTTTGGGTCGATAACTTGGACGGCCGATCGGATCTGCGCAGAGTCATCATAGCTACACAAAGCCGGCTGTTTCACCTTGTTGGTAAGATAAGCACTGGTAGCGATGGCAGTGGTTCTGTGTACTCGCGGCTGTTTGAGTCGGAACACCCGATAATCCATGAAATCCCGCGCAACTCGGCGGCAGCGCATTCCTCGTTGGCGGTATCCCCTGATCCGCGAGAAACCGATCCATACCAAGACCAAAAGCAAGAGAAGGCGTACGCCTGGCTCTCTTCGCAAGGCATCTTCCACGGAACTCTGTTGGAGTCACCGGCTGAACAGACCCTTGGCTCCAAGGTTTTTGCGGAGTCGAGGACGCTTTCACGTTCTCAGATCTTCTCGGACCCATCAGGTAAAAAGAAGGCTGGGCCAGATAACATTGATGCCATGGCGTTGACGCAGTGGCACATCATCTGCTTGCTTGGAGGCCGAGTCGTAACTATCAATCGTCTTACGGGCGAGACAATATCCGAACACGATGTTCTGAAGAGTGGTCAAAGAACGATTGGGTTCGCGGTCGACATGCAGAAGTACACATTTTGGCTATTTACAGGACAAGAGGTCTTCGAGATCGTGCCAAACGACGAAGACCGCAACATCTGGAAGATCTTGATGGACTCGCAGCATTTTGAAGCGGCGCTCCAGCAGGCGCGTGGCCAGGACCAGAAAGAGACTGTCGCTGCGGCCTACGGTGACTTCATGGCCAAGAAGGGAAACTGGAAAGAGGCGGCAGCCCTGTACGGAAACAGCAACAAGCCTTTCGAGGACGTGGCCCTCCAGATGATTGATAATGGCCAGCATGACGCTCTACGCAGCTTTCTGCTTACCAAGCTGGCTGCCACCAAGCGAACGGCAATTATGCAGAGAATGATGATTGCCGGCTGGCTCGTCGAGATCTTCATGGCCAAGCTCAACTCGCTCGACGACACCATCGGCACGCAGGCGGAATTATCCGAATCGCTCAATGCCAGCGAATCCCAAAAGCTCCTCCAAAGCGTGAGAAAACAGTTCCAGGAATTCGTTGTGCGCTCCAAGAACGATCTGGACAAGAAGACGGTGTATGATATTATTAGCAGCCATGGACGGGAAGAAGAACTATTATTTTACGCCAACTCGGTCAACGACTACCAGTATGTGCTTTCATACTGGGTACTGCGCGAGAATTGGAGCCAAGTTCTGGACGTCTTGAAGCGACAGACGGATCCGGAAGCCTTTTACCGTTACAGCACCGTTCTAATGACACACGCGCCACAGGAGACTATCGAGATCCTGATGCGACACGCGGATCTCAAGCCAAGACGCTTGATTCCAGCGTTGCTAGAGTATAGCCGTTCATATCCTAACGAAGCACATGGGAAAAACCAAGCAATCCGGTATCTCAACTATGCCATTCATCAGCTCAACTCCAAGGACTCTGCCATCCACAACACACTCATCTCCATCTACGCCTCCAACCCGTCCAAGGACGAATCTGGGTTACTTTCATATTTTCAAGCACAGGGTGACGAGCCGCGCTACGACCCGGACTTTGCTCTGCGTCAATGCATCCAGCATCACCGCACTCTCTCGTGCGTCCACATCTACACCAGCATGGGCCAGTACTTGCAGGCAGTGGACTTGGCCCTCTCACACAACGAAGTAGAGCTGGCGGCCGTGATTGCGGACCGGCCCATGACAAACCCGCAGCTCCGAAAGCGACTGTGGCTTGCCGTTGCGCGCAAGGTGATCTCGCAGTCGGACGGCATCAAGTCTGCGATTGAATTCCTACGGCGCTGCGAGCTGCTCAAGATTGAAGACTTGATCCCATTCTTCCCCGACTTTGTGGTGATTGACGACTTCCGAGAGGAGATTTGCGAGGCGCTGGAGGACTACAGCCGCAGCATCGACGATCTCAAGAAGGAGATGGACGAGTCGTCGCAGACGGCGGCCAACATCAAGATGGACATTGCCGCGCTCGACCACCGCTACGCCATCGTGGAGCCCGGCGAGAAGTGCTACGTGTGCGGCCTGCCGCTGCTCAGCCGCCAGTTCTTCGTCTTCCCGTGCCAGCACGCCTTTCACTCGGACTGCATGGGCCGCAAGGTGCTGGAGCAGGCCGGCGTGGGGAAGTCGGGACGGATCAAGGACCTCCAGCTGCAGATTCACAGAGGACTTGTGAGCGGCGCAAAGCGGGATGCTGTCGTGGCAGAGTTGGACTCTCTGGTGGCTTCGGCCTGGTGAGCGCTGTCCCGATGCACTTTTGGTGAGATTTTTTTTTTTTTTTCGCTAATGTGACTGTCTAGTATTCTGTGCAGCGATTTTGCAATCAAACAAATCGACGAACCCTTCATCGCCGAGGGAGAGACGAATGAGTGGGTAGTATAAGGCATGAGAGTGCATAAATACATGTGCCAGGATTAATATAGCATTTACGGAGCGCGGGCGGTTGAACGCCCTTCGCATGTACAACAGCAAGTGATTTATTATTCATGTATTCTCCGAGCATTGCCCATAACCACAGAGGAATTAATTTACGCGGATGCCCTGCTGCACCGACAACGTGACTAGTACATGCACTTGGTCACGTCATTCTTTGACTTTGTAATCATCAAGAGCGAGACGACAAAGCCGTAGAGCCCGAGGACCTCGGAGAAGATGAGGATGAGGACCATGCCCATGTACAGCCGGGGCTGCTGAGAACTGGCGCGGACTTTTGTTTTGTCGTTTCCCCCCGGGGGCTTTGCGTCAGCACCGCACCCGTAGAGAGGGCAAAAGGGGAGTGGGGGACAAGGACAAAACTCACCTCCGGCGTCGCCGCAGATGCCGATGGAGAAGCCGGCGGCGAGGGAGCAGAGGCCGACGGCGATGCCGCCGCCGAGCTGGAGGAAGGCGGTGTGGACGGCCATCTTCTCGTTGAGGGTCGGGATCATGACGACGCAGCAGACGAGGCCGTAGATGGAGAGGATCTGGGCCATGACGGCGCAGAGTCTTGTTTCGGTTGGGATTAGTTGCATTTTCCTGGGATGAACTTGTCGACTTGTGTGTGGAGGAGAGGTAGAGCGAGAGACAGAGACAGAGACAGAGCCGGACCACGTACGTGTTGGGGACGAGGCGCTCCGGGCGGAGGATGCCCGAGGAGAAGATGCCGGCGGCGGGCTTGGCTGTGCCGTACGCGGCGCCAAAGGTCGAGAGGACGATGGCAAAGGCGCAGCCCATGGCGCCGAAGAAGCTCTTGCCCGGGCGTTAGCATCGGCGAGTCCCGGTCAGCAAAAAGTCGTCGGTGGTTTTCTCTCACGGCGTAGGAGGGGCTATTCATGGAAGAAGACGGGAATTAGACATGTGGGAAGCCCGGTGTGTGTGCGCGGTAGACTGCTTACCAGCGATCCATGCTTGCGATTATTTCGTAATCCATCCTGAACCCTTTTTTTTTCTATATTGGAGGAAGGAAGAAAAAAAATTGATGAAGACTAAACTGAGGCGGATGAGGTACAGTGACCGCGTCACGGCCATCACGGGGGCCTCATGGCGGGCTTATTATATGGCAAGCCCATGAGCGGAGAGGGTACCCGTTGGTAGGAAATTCCAGCAAGCCTGCATTTTGAGGCTGAAGGCCAAGAGAGCGGCATGTCATCCGGTAGGCAGCCGAATTAACCAAATGAGCAGATATTGGGAGCCTGGGCTGACGACGGGTTGAAATGTGTCTGCCTAAAAGATGGCGTACGTGCGCTCGCTCGAATCATGGGCTGGGCAGCGTTGTGTCTGGTCATGGCGGAGAGGCTCGAATGAAAATGCCTTTTTTTTCTTTTCAACATGTTTCGAAAAAGTCAAGAAATACTACAACTGAGTGATATGAGAATCTTTGTTTTGGTTGCGCTGCTGGCTTGCTTGGGAGATGCGGATATACGTAGTAACAGTAGCCATTACATAATAAGTGACGGGCGGTCTGTCGGCCACGAGTCTGGCGAGTTATAGAATGGGATGTAGGATTTGTTGTAGAGATAATTATCCCTTTGACTGGGCTGTGGAGGAGGAGCAAGCTGGTCACTCACAGGGATTCCATCCAACCAGGTGGTTAGTACCTTAGCCTGTAGAGGAATTATTATTAGCAATAGCAGGCCTAAGCTTATAATAGAGTGGCTAAATACACACAGCTTAGACGATAAGATCCTAGACTATATAGGGAGATATTAGAATAGATTCTTAATATTATTAATAACTACTATCTATAATAACCTCCTAAAGAAGATACCTCCTTTTATATAGCTTCTACTAGTAAAAGTAGGTATCTTTTCTAAGGGTTACCCCTTATTAGTAGGATTAAAGCACTTCTTTAATTAATTACCTTTATCCCTACCTAGGCTAGCTTTAATACACTCTCTAGTTAAAGTTATTTATAATAAAGGAGACTACTTTAAAGCCTTTATATACTTAAAGAGTATTATTATAACCTTTTATATACCTAAATAGTATAGAATTAATACTATTAATTCTATTTTTATTATTATATATAGTTATATATATACTTTAAAAAGGTAAGTAGTAAGCTTACTTTAAAGCTTATAAGTAGTTTATATATATATTAAACTTCCTTTCTTTAAAGATAGTTTATATATATACTATTATAGATTATTTAAACACTCTTATTACTACTATTACTAATACTACTACCTATAATACCCTCTAGTCCTATACTATTACTATTACTACCTTCTACTCTACTACTAGAGCTACTACTACTACCTTTAAGAGAAAGGGGGTAATAAAGCCCTTATAGAGCCTACTACCTCTAATAGCCTACTAGTATACTACCCTTATTATAAGTATTAATCTTCTTAGCCTATAGTTAAGTATTTAACTAATTATATATATATAGAGGAAGAAGGCTACTAAGGCTATTATAGCTATAAAGGTGGCTATAGTAAAGAAGAAGAAGGAGGAGAAGAAGGAGAAGCTCTAGAGGTAAGATAATAAAAAGGAGGTGTAGGTAATACCTAGGGGGGAGGAGGAGGAAGAGGAGGATAAGGAGGAGGAGGATAAAGAGAAGGAAGAGCTACTCTCTATTACCCCTACTATTAAGGCTACTACTACTACTTATAAGGCTACTACTACTACTACTACTATTAATAAACCCTACCTAAGGGAGTACTATACTATCCTATATAATAGTTATATATACTTACTCTTAGTAGGTAAAAATTTAATAAAGAAGGCTAGGTTTTACTAGAAGATAGTTAGTAGTATCTTTAAGTAGTACTAGTACTACTTTAAAAAGTACTAATACTACCCTCTATATATTTATATAATTATTTAAGTGTTTAAGACTAATATTATATAAAGTAATCCTTAGGCTATACTTTTTATATAGGCCCTATAGACTACTATTAAAGTAGAGAGTAGTACTATAGTAAGTATTAAGTATATACTATTTATATTAAATACTTAATTAATTATTTATAGTATTAAAGGAAGTACTAAGAGGTATTATACTTTATTTTTAAGTTATTAAAAGATTATATATAGGTATATAGTAATATTTTTACTAGCTTTAAGGCTAAGGAGGGCACTATAGTATTACTCTATAAGTATACCTTTACTATTTTTAGTAAAGTAATAGATATAGTCCTATTAGAGTAAGTGTGTTTTTAGGCCTAAAAGGGGTGTTTTTTAGTAGTATTAGAACTAGTAGGCTAGTTAATAACTCTTATAGATACTATACCTATATATACTTTCTATAGGATAAAAGGCTACTTTAGTAGGCTTTTTATAAGTCTATTAGTAGGTATATCCTTTAAGGTTATAAATATAATCTTAATTCTCTTACTTAAATATTCCTACTTAAGCTAGAGATTATATAAATTAATATACTATAGGTATATATTAATCCTCTTATTTATATATTCCTACTTAAGCTAGAGATTATATAAATTAATATACTATAGGTATATATTAATCCTCTTATTTATAGCTATAATTAGGTAGATTATCTACCTATTATTATAAAATACTTTATATAGTATAGGCAATTATATATATATATATAAGTAAGTAACTAGTATAGGGCTATTACCTCTTTTATTATATATACTAGGGCTAATAGCTCTACTTTAGTTATTAATATTATTATTATTAATTAGTAAAATAACTTCTATATAATTAGGCCTCTATATAGGAGGAATATATACCCCTAAGTTAACTTATATATAGTTTAGGTTATTTTTAAAAGATATATTACTTACTATTATAATTATCTATACCTTATTATTAGTTCTAAAGTATAATAATAATTCCTTTATACTATATAAATATTAAAGTATATATCTTATAGCCTTTATATACTTAGGTAATAGATTTATAAGATATCTATATAATATTAATACTATATAGGCTATATTAAGTTATAACTACTATATATAATAATAAACTAATAATCTTTTAATAGTCTTTTATTTTATACTTTAAGGTAGTACCCTTATATATTAAAAGCTTAGTGATTCTAAAAGGTATATTTTCTATATATTATACTTTACTATAGTACTTCTATACTATTTACTTAATATAGGCTTTATATAAGAGGTATATATACCTATTAGGTATATTATATATTATTTTTATACCTAGGAACTAGTTAGCCTTACCCTACTTATAGAGGGTATATTTACTCTTAAGTCCTTATATAATATCCTATATTATATTAAGGTACTTTACCTATACTAGAGTAAGGATATTATTAATATAGAAAATAAGGTATACTTAGTAATTATATATATAGAATATATATAGCTCTTTAGAGTACTACTTAAGCCCTATCTCTTTAAGTGTTCTAGAAAGCTCTTAAAACTATAGATAGGGAGAGTCTTATAGACTATATAGGGCTTAGTGTAAGAGGAGGACTTTCCTAAGCTCTTAGAAGCCCTCTAGTATCTTATATATAACTAGGTTACTATTATCCCTCTTTATATTTATAAAGGCATTCTTAATATTAAATTAAAAGATCTTTATATTAAATTAGACTATTAGTGTAATAGCTATTTAGAAAGACCTTACTATAAGTATTATAGTATATATTTCCTTACTCTTAGTAAGTGTTTAAAGGTCTTCTTAAATAACTATATAGGCTTTATATTAAAGTAATAAACTATTAGGATTTAGCTTATAGGTAAATACCTATTTAAGAGGTATTAGCCTAATTAATAGTTCCCTATTAACTTTTAACTATATACCTATCTACTTAAGCACTCCTATCTTAGAATATATAGCCTTATAGAATTAATTATATAATAGGTAAATTAGTATCCCTTTCTAATTCTTTAGTAGAGTTAATAAGGATACCTTAGCTAGAGTGCCTAGAGAAGCTTAGGTTAGTCTCCCTATATTTATATATTTAGTTATAACTATATTAAATATAGTAAATACTATTAGTAAGGGCTAATAATTATATACCTTATAGTTTAGTTAATTAGACTAAACTAATTTAATATATTTATCTAGGCGCTTTCTAAGTATTATAGTATAAACCCTAGGCTTATTAGGTTAGTTAGTATAGTTATTAACTTTTCCTTAAACTTTATATTTATATATTTAACTACTCTACCTTATTATAGTTAATTAGTTAATAGCTACTTTACTTACTTAACTAGGTGTTACTCTAAGGTCCTCCTATTCTATAGGGGTTATAACTTCCTAAGCTAAGGATTCCCTAAATAGCTTAGTAAGTATTTAACTTATTAGATACTCTAGTTTATAAGCTCTAGTTTAAGGAGGCTAAAGCTTAATTAGAGTGTTTTAAACATCTAGTTCTAGTGTACTAGAAGGTATAAATAGCCCTTCTAGCCTCCTATACATACAGTTAGGCATCTACTTTTTAGCTTCTACTCCCTCTAGCTTATAGCTAGGTTTATAGTCTAGTAGATAGTATATACCTTCTTATATAGGGGGTCTAGTGTTATAGGCCTTATTAGGTAGGTTTATAGGGAGGGTTATAGATAGAGGCACACTTAGTTAAGTGTTTCTTAGGTTATCCTCCTACTTACCTACCCTTAACTTTAGTACACTTAATACTTAGTTAAGTGTTAGAAGTAGTTAAGGACATTTAAGCTCTTTAATATTATATAGATACTCTTTAGTCTCTACTATAGAAAGCTTAAATATATATTCCTTATCTATTCTATATATTATATCCTTATTAAATTAGATATTCTATATAATAATCACTTACTTAAGAATAAGAATCTAGATATAATATAGGTTACTTACTATATAGCTAATAAGATACCCTAAATAACCTTAAGGGCTAACTTTATACTACTTCTAATTCCTATACTTTTCTTAGTTACACTTAAGAATATATATATAGTAGCTATATACTAATAGTAGTGCCTAATTAAGTCTCTTATTATCACCTAGTTAGGTTACTAGTAGCTTTAAATTAGTAGCTAGCTAGCTATATAACACCTTATAAAGTATATACTACTTTAGTTTTTCTTTTAGGCTAATATTATATAGATAGTATATAGCTAATATAGCCTCTAACTATATATTAGGTAGGAGGCTTACTCCTTTAAGTATAGTAATCACCTTTATCTATATCTTTTAATTTATATATTCTATACCCCTATTAGACTTATATATCCCTAGTAGAGTTATCTCTAGCTTAATTCTAGAGAAATAAGCCTAGTGTTAATAGGTAGACTACTTATATATACTAATAAGAACTACTTCCCTATTATAATATAGTATATATATATATATAGTTTAAATTAATTCTAAACCTAAGCTAGGAATACTAATATATAGTTAAATAGTATATTATACACCTTATTAGCTATAGTTTAAGTATATAAATTCCTAGTATATTCCTCCTTTATTATAAAAAGGTATTATTTACTATCCTAGCTAAGTAGGTATTATATAATATCCTAGCTTAGCTACTAGTATAGGTATAGTAAAGGCTATTTACTTAGGCGTTATAATATAACTTATTTTATATACACTTAAGTATATACCTTATATTTAATCCTCTTTATACCTTACACTTAGGCGTTATATATATACACTAAATATATAAGGGCCTTTTCACCTAGATACCCTAACCTTAGGTGCTATTTTACTTCCTTATCTATTCGTATAGGTAGAGGTATAGTAGAGCGCCTAGTTATATATTACTTATAGTCTTCTATTACTATAATAAGTATATCTAAGTAATTAGGGTAGGCTAGTTCCTAGTTAAAAGGTTTATATTCCTAGAAGTAAAGGTTATTATTAACTTTAATATTCTTAATAATAATATTATTATTATATATTCTAAAGTAAAGAGTATTATTAAGGCTATATATCTAGATTCCTATTTTCCTTATTAGGTTAATTAAGATAATATTAATATAGAATCCTTTAATAAGTATAATATATATTAGTTTAATATTATATATTCCTTTTAAGCTTTATATATTGCCTTTAAGTGTATAAATCCTAAATCCTTAAATTATATAATCTAACTACCTAGTACTAATAGTGCCTACTTCTATATAAAAGGTTCTAGGATTAAGGAGGTTCTTATTATTAACTATATATAGCCTAGTACTAGTATCCTATATTATACTATAGTGTAGATAATAATATACCCTAACTACTATTACTATTATATCTTATAGATTAACCTACTAAAGAGCTATTAAGTAGAAGAGTAGATCTATACTTAGTTTTAACTCCTTAAAAGTATAGATAAGATCCCTATTAGGTAAGTTAATACTCTTCTACGCCTTTAGTAGATAATACCTAGTATTAGAGAACTTAATCCTAAGGTCCTTCTACTTTAGCTTATATAGCTAAGTGATAATTTCCTACTTTTACTAATCACTTAGGCGAGTAGTAGGTAGTCCTTATAGTAGACTAATACTTAAAGCTGTATATAGGACTTAGTAGTTAAAAGGCTTCTACTTATAACCTCTATTCCCTTTAAAGATCCTTCTATTATATTAGAGAGGATTCCTAGTCTTATATACTATAGGGAGGATAAGTATAAGGTGGTTAGGTTACTATTAAGACTAGGGAGGAATAAATAGCTATATAACGCCCTAGTGAAATTTTAAGAGGGTAGTCTATTCTTTACCTTTATTTTCTTTTAATTAAATTAAATCTATTCTAAATTTTTTAAAGTATTTATATTATTATAGGCTTCTACCTATTAAAAGGCTTTATATTAGTAATTAAGGCGCACCCTCTATTATAATCCCCTTAACTATTAAATTTACTTATATTAATAATATACTCTTTAGAAGCTAACTAATATTAAATAATACTATTAAATTCTATTAAGCCTATAATACTATTAAATTTATAAGTGTATAAACACACCTACTAGGATATTAAAATATAATATAGAAGAGGTATATATAATAGGTGGGTATAGGGTCCTACCCTATACTATAGTTATAATAGTTATAAGTAGCGCCTCTTTATTAAAGTGGTTATAGATTACTATAGTTATTCTACCCTAATATAAATAGAGGTTATAGTAGGGAGATATCTTAATAAAGGTTAAAGGCACCTCTTAGCTACTATAATAAGAACCTATAAAAAGTAAAGGAACTAGAAGAACTATAGTAGTCTTTAATATAATCTAATATAATACCTAGTTAAAAGCCTAGTACTTATATAGAAATATATAAGAATAGCCTAATTAGACTAAGAATAGTATAAATAGACTACTCTAGAAACATTAAGTAAAGGTCTATATAATTTTAGAAAAATAAAATTATATATAACTATACTAGGAACCTATATTAATCCCTAAAATTACTATAGAAGGAACTAAGTAGGTTAAACTAACTATTTACCCCTAAGCTAAAAAGGTAAGTATAATAGATTTAGGGGAGAATAAGATTAAACTATAGATTTTCTAGAGGAAGAGTTTAAAAACTAAAAGGACCTCTATCTACCTCCTTTAAGTTAGTAACTAAAATAAAAAATAAGCTATTATAATAAATAATAACTTAAATAAAAACTAATTCCTGTAGAATAAAACTTAAATAAACTTAATAACCTTCCTTCTATTAACTTTAAAATATCTATTAGATTATAAAGATCTAGATATAGTTATAGTAATAAAGGAAAATAACTAGATTATAGATTATCCTTACTAGGCACCTCTACTAAGGTAGAAAGGATCTACTTCTCTAGCCTAGGGAACTAATAGTTAGAGCCCCTACTCCTAGTACTAAATATAGATAAAGGATTTCCCTTTAATATAATTAGAGGTCCTATAGCTAGAAATAATTTACCCTATCCCCCTTTTAAAGGTAAAGAGGGACTAGGTAATAAGCGCCTAGGCCCTTTTAATATAGGTATTAGTATAGGTCTAAACTTTATAAATATTAAGGAACTAATCACCCTTAGTAACTTAGACTTAATAAACTAGGATTAGACTTATAATCCCTAGGTTCCTCGCTTTATTCTCTAAGACACTAGGATAGGAAGAGTGTAGAAGCCTACTTACTAAGAAGTTAACCCTACCCTTTAGATAAAGTATATAGAAGAAATAAGGATCTAGGAGAGGACTTTAGAGTTATTAAAGGAGATTATAGACTTAATTAGGAGAATAAAAAGCTAAGTTAATATTAATAAGTTTAAAGGGACGTTTTCTAAGTAAAATATAACTAAGTTTTTCTAGAACTTTAATAAGTTCCTAGATAAGACTAATATTCTACTAGATAACTAGTTAATACTCTTTAAGAAAAAGATCTACCCTAGTGTTTATATAATTATTAAATAATTAATTAAGGATTATAATTAGGAAGAAATAAAGAAATGTCTTTTAAAACACTTCTAAATAAATAATAAAGAGTACTTCCTAGGTCTAACTATATACTTTATAGAGTATATTACTAGCTAGCTAGTAACTAACTTAAAGGATATTTAGGAATAGGTAATTACTTATAACTACCTTTATAAGAAACTCCCTCTCTAAGCCTAGATAGATAATTTATTTACCTAGTCCTTATTTATAGGAATTCCCTATACCTAATATATTAAGATATATAATTACTATAACTTTATAAATAATAACTTTAGGTATTTACTATATTTAACTCTATACTTAAAGATCTAGAAATTCTTAGAATTATATATTAAAGGTAAATATATTATAAAGAATATAAATATAAGAAAAATAGTAGTGTCTTTAGAATTAGTCCTATTATATAACCTTATATATAAAACTATAACTAAAGGGGATATATAAGAGATAATAGATTCTATAGAAGTATATATATAGTACCTAATAATTATATATAATAAAAAGTAGAAAGAAAATACTAAGTTAATCTAGTAGTAATAGGCTATATAAGAAGTAATATTCTTAGAGTTTAGAGCTATAGACTAGTGTCCTTTTAACTAGGCGGCTAGGGCTATAAAGGAGGTTAGATCTAATTATAACTAAATAAAAGCCCTAGTAATCTTAATCTTAAAGCGCCTATCCCCTAAAGAACTAGAGGAGGATAAAAAAATAGATTTAGAGATTAACACCCTTAGCTAAGGTGTGAACTTTAGGTGTTAGTACTACTATTAGAGTAGATACTTCCTAGACTACTATTCCCTCCTAGATAGTAATAGAGCTACTAGACTTACTATATATAACTTATTAGTGTTATATATATAGTTAGGCTATTATAAGATACTAATCCCCCTAAAGTTAGTAGGCTACTTCTAGTTAGAAGGTAGGATCTAATAACTTATACACTTTTAGGTCTAGAGACACCTAAACTATAAGTAGGCGCCCTTACTATTAAAAGTAAGGTAGAGGGATATTAATAACACCCTAGAAATGTTTAGAGAAACTAAAGACCTTAATATAGTTCTTAAACACCTAGACGACTAGTTAAGGGTCCCTAACTACACACTTAAAGGCCCTCCTACTAAAATCTAGACTTCCTCTTATTTTATCTCTAATCTAGCTAAAGAATAGGAATATCTAGTAGCCTATTAAGCCTTAATTAAAAACAACTAAATAGAGAAAAGATAAGAGTATTCTAGGGCTAATAACCTAGAAATTAGTATTAATACTTAGAAGCGGCTACACCTAATAGATAATAAAGGTGAACCTATACCCTTTAGTAGTAAGAAATCTAAAAGGGAAGTTATTTAATTAGTTATAAAAAGAAAGGAATTTATATTTTAAAAGATAATAAAAAGTATATATAAAAAATAGATTAGAGTACTACTATTTAACCTTCTAGTCCTACTCTCTAAAGCTATAAAGATTATTTTATATAAGATAGCTAATATCTAGGATAATATTAATTAGGTTAAGAATATTAAACTAGATTAAACCTTAATTAAAATATAGTCTAAAGTTAATATAGTTAATAGGTTAGATAGGATAGAGGAGCTAGTGTATAGGACCTATAGGTTATAGTCTAGAGGGCTAAGTATTAATATAATATCTATTAAAAACACTAAGCTATCCCCTTCTTTAGCTATACTACTTAAGATAATCTAATTAACTATAAAAAGGTGTTTAAAAGGTAAAGAAAGGTATCTTCTAACTATAGTGAACCTTAAGATAGGCGAATTCCTTACTAAAGAACTATTACTAAGTAGGGAGAGGCGCCTAACCTTTACCCTAAATAAGATTAATTAGGACACCTAAAAGCACTATAATAGTACTATTACCTTAATAATAAAAGGCGATAATATTATATAATATTACTAGACACTACTAAGGGTAATAGTTAAGCTCTAGAACCTAGAAAGTGCCCTAGTAGGCGCTCTTTTAGATATAGGCGCTAAGGGAAATATAGTTAGGAGGGATATTACTAAAGCTACTAAGCTCTAAATTAGACTAATTAATACTACTACTACTACTACTTATAATAGAGTAAAAGTTATAATAACTAGTATTACTATAATATATCTTTTCCTAAGGAATACCTAGATGTACTAATATATATATATAGCTAATAGGCCTATAATTATAATCCCTCTTCTCCTTAGGATACCTTTCTTTTATATAGTGTAAAGATAAAAAGGAGAAAAGTGGGTATCCACAAATATACCCACTTTTCTCCACTTTATAAGATTATAAGTCTCTATAA
>MWMN01000015.1:333883-374987 GCA_002968875.1 Cordyceps cicadae | reverse complement strand
ATATAATATAATATATTATATTAATATATTTAAAGAATATAATAATAACCTGTTATACTATATATAAAGATATAGTTAACGGGCTTATAACCTATAAAGGTTTATAAGGTTATCACAAAGTGGAAGATAATAAAACTTAGTAAGAAGTTCTCTTATAAGTATAAGAGAAGTAAAGGTTGTAAATTCGTTACTTCTTCTATTCTATTTAGTATAGGAAAAGGTTGCCCTTTATATAGTTAAGTACTTAAAAGTCTATTTAAGTCTAGACCTTCATTGAACATTAGAGGGGTAATATATAACCTTATTATAACCTTATATAATATTATAGATATTATTAATATTAGAAATAAGGTTATTAGTGATATTATAATAATATTATAATAACATCATAATAACATCATAATAACATTATAATAATATCATAATAAGGTTATTAGTAATATTATAATAACATTATAATAACATCATAATAATATTATAATAACATCNATAAACTTTTAACTAGTATAAAATTACTAGTAAATCTAGGGGCATTATATAAACCCTATAGAACTTCCTATAATTCTTTAGCATTATTTATATGCCTTATCTAAATAAGTGGGCCGTTTTATAACCTAAGCCTAATATAAGCTAGAGCTTCTTTAGATCTTATACTGTTTATAGTTATACAATTTTCTAATTTTTCCTTAATTAGAAAAGATTTCATTTNTGACATTATAGATAACTTAATAAAAGTGGGTATATTTGTAGAGACTTTTTTGTCCTTATAAATAAGGTTAGTCTTTTATTTTTCTTATACTACTTAGTATTCCTCCTATAGCTACCTAGTATTATTATTCTACTAGTATATATATTTAGCCTTATAATATAGTAATAGGGTAGAAATATCTATAAAGGGTTTAGTACTATAAAGGAAAGTAATTTTTACTATATATAAGTCCTATATAGAGTTCTTAATTAGGGCCTACTAAAAACCTTATACCTTTAGTCTATTTAATAGGTTTACTATAGTAGAGAAATAATTAATAAACTTATAGTAGTATCCTATAATACCTAGGCTAGCCTCTAGTTCTTTTAGGTTCTTAGGTATAGCTAGGTTTTATATTACTATTATTTTATTAAGTATTAATATTAAAATTCATTAGATTAAACTAAAGTTAGTATTTATTAAAGAAATTTAAAAAGAGTTAATAATAACTTCTATAAAGTTTATATAGTCCTAGTTAAAAGTTTTTTAAATAGTAAGCCTTTTACTACTAAGGGTTATTAATAAGCTTTTACTAATTAGTACTATATTTTTACTTTTTCTAGCTTTTTTATTTAAATAAAAAAAGTCTAATTAGAAGTTTAATATATAGTTTAAATAAGTAAAGTTATCTAGAAAGTATAAATATAAAGGTTATATTTTCTTCTTTAGTTAGTAGGAGTAGAGTTTACTCTATTTATTCTTCTTTATAAAGAAAGTATAAAGGCTTAACTAAACTACTTTAAAAAGTAATTAAAGTTAATTAAAATATAGTTTCTAAAAGGGTAATAAAGTCTATTTATTTAATAAAATAACTATATATATTTTAAAGTCTAGTTTTTTTTAATTATAGTTTTATTATAGATTATAGTATATTTAATAGGTTTATTTAAATAATTTAAAAAAGAGATAGTTAAACTAACTAGAAAGGCTTAAAAAAGGCTATATATCTTTAACTTATATACACTAAATAAAAAAAAGTTTCTTAAAACTAAAACTAAAATAGTAATAAAAGTTAAAAATAGTTTATATTTAAAAAGATATACTAAAACCTTTTCTTTTATTTTTTATAAATATATATATATATAATAGTACTAATATCTTAGTAGAGTAGAATTAGTAAAAGAGAGTTAGACTTAATTATATAAGTTAATCTCCTTTTTTTTCTAAAGAAGATTAATAGAATAATCTATTTTAAGTATAATATAAAAAGATAAAAAATTCCTATTAATTAAGTTAATAAAAAAACAAAGGTATTACTATTATAATATAGCTTATAAAGTAAAAGGATAAATAAAGTAAAAGTAAGGAAAAATAAGTGTTATATAGTTAAGTATAGACTAAAGAACCTAGATAAAAAGTGTAATAATTAAAGAAGAAAGACAGGCTATAGAGGGTCTAAAGGTGGCGGCTAATAAGGGGCTCTATACTGACTTAGCTAGGGAGGCACGCCTGCTAACAAACGCCCCTAATGAAGCAGGTCGGTCTCTCCAACCCTCGCTCGCCCTTTGACCGTCTTCTCCTCCTTCCGATACCTGCTAGTACGGCTGGCGGTTACAGTATAGTCCAAGCTGGCCCCTTTGTCCTTGTTAGGAAGCTCTCTCCAGCCTCTAGCGCTGCCAAGCATCGTGGCGCATCGTTGGCTTTCCTCGTCTAGAAATATCACCAAGTCCCACCCTCATGATGCGATCCGCACACCATGCTCGATGCGGTAGGTCGGCCAAAAGTCACCCGTTTAGGGTTGAAGATAACCTTAACCCGCTCCAGTTCTGAGGAAACATTGCCATGTAAGACGTGACAGTCATGAAATTACGCCGCCGAGGCAATAAGCAAGCAGGGAGCTGCCATGTGGTCGGTACTGGCCAACGACGACGGTGGTTGCCGTCGGTCTCATGAGGTCGTCAGCATGGACAACGGCTCACATATATATATTGGTCTTCCAAGTCGCGAGTTGTTGCAGGACATGCAGCCCCAGCATTGTCTGAAGGAACTCGGCCCCAGTCCTGTCTCTTACTCGTGAACGCCTCGCCTCGCCTCGCCTCTCTCTACCATCCCCTCGCCATCCGTCATGCACCTGTCCGCTCGCATCGTCGCTGCCGTGCTGGCCGCGCTGCCCTTGGCCGCCGCCTGGCCGGCCGAGCTCACGCGCAGCGTCGACGGCTTCTGCCAGAGCAGCCCCAGCTCGCGGCTGCTGGAGCTGCACGAGAGCATCGTCAACGGCGAGCAGGAGACGATGGACATGATCGCCAAGGGCGAGGCCATCATCGAGGAGGCCCTGGTCAAGGCCGAGAGCGGCCTGCAGGCCCGCGATGACACTGGCATGACGGTGACTAGACGTGATAGCGGCGCGCTGATTACTCTTGATGCCTGGTTCCATGTCGTCTATAGTAGTAAGACGGCCAAGGGTGGTTATCTGACTGTGAGTGGTGTTTTTCTCTGTTGCCTTTGCTGTCTTTGCTGTCTTTATTATCTTTACTGTCTTTGTTGTCCTCGTTGTCTTTACTGTCTTCGTTATCTTTACTGTCTTCGTTATCTTTGCTGTCTTTGTTATCTTTACTATCTTCGTTGTCTTTACTGTCTCTATTTTCTTTACTATCTTTATAGTCTTTATTGTCTTTCTCTTCTTCCTCCTCCTCCTCCTCCTCCTCCTCCTCCTCTACTTACACCCCACACAGGACAAAAACATCCAAGACCAATTCTCCGCCCTCAACAAGGCCTTTGACCCCAGCAACATCGCCTTCCGCCTCGTCAACACCACCTACACGCAAAACGCCGACTGGGCCGCCTCCACCTCGGCCTACCAGTCCACCGCGCGGGCCATGAAGAGCGAGCTGCACCGGGGCGACGCCCGTACCCTCAACCTCTACCTGCTGCCCGGCTTCGACGTCAACGGGCAGTGCACCTTCCCCGACGCCATCGACCCCCGCGACCCCGCCACCCTGCGCAACGACGGCTGCCTCGTCGGCTCCTTCACGCTGCCTGGCAACGACAACGTCTTCAATATGGGCCTCACCGCCGTCCACGAGGTCGGCCACTGGCTCGGCCTCCTGCACACCTTCCAGGGCGGCTGCAGCGACACCGCCGGCGACTACATCTCCGACACGCCCGCGGAGAGGACGAGCAACTACGGCGAGTGTCCGGCCGGCCGCGACACCTGCCCGGACCTGCCCGGCCTGGACCCCATCGACAACTACATGGACTATTCGCGCGAGTGAGTCTGCGGTCGAGGGCTTGATACAACAGTCCCGGGTGGGGTGCTGACCGTGTAAAACAGTTCGTGCTACAGCAGGTTCACACCCGAGCAGATCAAGCGCCAGCGCTCGATCCTGGCAGGCCTCCGCGTCGGAAACTCTGCGTAGATGGGGCGGCATTCCGGCCTTGTTACATGCTGTATATCGATGGAGGCGTTGAGTTGGAACAATTATAGGGAGCAGGCGTAACGAGCAATGGCGGGTTTCGGAGTTGGCTGTTGGAGCATTTACAAAGGCGTGAGGCAGCGAGTGCAGTTGTTCAGTAAATTCTGGGCGAGTTGATATACATCTTCATCTTCTTCAAATTCTTTTTTTCGGCGTTGCCGGTGATAACACGGGCAGCCACGGATGCCGAGACACGGGGGTCCGTCCGAGGTAGCACAAAGCCGGGGGCCGGGGTGGGGGTCGAATGCGGACGCGGGGCGGAACACGGCCTTCCGAGCTCGGGTCACGGACTTCAGAGAGGAAAGGAGTTTTGAGAGAGAGAGAGAGAGACGGCGCGAAACAAAAAAAAAATGCGCCTCGGGGTTTCGAAATGTGCTGGGGCCATGGACGGGTGAATTGTCGAAGCCCCCCGCCGGAAACATCCCGGCGCGCCCTATCCAAGTAAAAGGCTGCGAGACCGGACTTGACCGCTGGTTTAGGGAGTGCGTGTGCACAGCGATCGCGGCGCGAGGCTGTCTGAGGCTAGTCATGCGCATTGTTTTGTCTTGGCGATTTCGACTTCTGGAGATCTGTGAGTAGTCCTGTTGGTCCCGGGATAAAAGGTCCGAGCCGGAGCGAAATGATGTTCTTGTCCTACCTAGTTGGCTTTGTAGCCGGACTCGGCGCGTTGGACGCTTGTACCACCATGAGCCCCAATTCCGGCACCCCTCCATAGACACCATGTAGCTGGCGATTACATTCTTGGATTAGAATTTATAAATGACGTTCCCATACCAGCGCTTAGGCTATCAATTGTTGCCTATTTTGATAGAGTTCGTGGGGTGATGGTCAAGTAGCGAAAGTTTCCCAACTAGGCAATTACACTTTAGTTCTTGCCGCCGACGTTGCTTTTGGAGAGCAAGTATTGTTCAAGTCAAGAAATTAAATCAAATATTACAGCAAACACTGTTGTAGAGGCGTATATATAGTCGAGTCCTGCGCCTGCACGCAATGAAGACAGACATCAACCACCACCACCACCTCCTCTCTACTCGACAGATCTACGCTCAACACACCTCACCTCCACGACATACAAACAGTGAGTGTTGCGTCGCCGGCCAAGAGAAAGTGAGAGACTATTAACAAAGGACAATAGGATCATGGATGTGCTTAGTGGCCGGGGCTTGCTCCAAATCGTATGCGTACTGCCTGTGCTGGCATACCCCTTCCTGCCCTCGGGCGGCCGGCTAGGGATACGTTGCGAGGTCCTTCTCGTGTGGAACGCCCTGGCCATTGCCGCTTTCCTGACGGCGAACGGGCTTGCCTGGCCCGGCTGGCAGCTAGACCTCTGGGCCGGCAGCCTCATATACACGTATGGCTCCGTCGGGCTTCGAGCACTGCGCATGCCATCAAGCCGCGCAGCTGAAGCCAAGGACTTTTGCGCCCCGGCGGGCTGCATCAGTGTGTGGGCTTACTTGTCCTACCCGAGCCTCCTCGAGGCAATGTCCGAGAGTGGCTGGATTGTCCTGCCGTCCCGCGTTTGGATCGAGCTCCTCGGCGTCCTTGTTGTGGGGATGACCGAAATGCTCTCCAGATGCCATCTTTCGCACGTCCTTGCTGGCTTCATCACGCGCCGGGTCTCGTGGTGGCACTGGCTTCCAGAGAACAATGGGGGCTCCAAGGAGTTTGGACCCTGTTGGAGCGTGTTCCTTGCAGTGGCTGTGGCCATGGCACCTCTCGTGCTTTTTACAGCTGCTTTTGCTGGCCTACACTAATGATAGGGCATGTCGCAGCCAGCATGAGGAAGCCATCAGCAGGAAGTAAAAAGAAAACCCAAGAAAAAAAGTGAAAAAGGAAAATAAAAAATAAAAATAAAAATAAAAATAAAAATAAAAAATAAAAAGGCTAGCAAATAGCACTAGGCGAGAAAAAAAGTGAAAAGGGAAAATTAAAAAAAAAAAAAAAAAAAAAAAAAAAAAAAAAAAAAAAAAAAAAAAAAAAAAAAAAGGCCATTAAATAACACCAGGCGAGGAGGACATGAAGCACAGGTTCCATGTACGTAAGTTGCTACCCAAGGTGCCAAAGTACACAAATACTCACCCAACAAACAACTACAATCAGTAACTAATCACCTTATAGCAGCCGTCGCCTTGTGAGTCGCGAGGCGAGTCAGTTTGGGTGCAGGCTACGTACAGGGTGCAGGCTGCGGTGTTGGATGGCTTGAAAGTGATGATTGGGGGGATAAACTATAACGACAACTTTCTTTTGTCTTTTCCTTTGTCTTTTCCTTTGTCTTTCCTATGTTTTTTTTCTTTTTATTTGTTCAATAAATTTCCTTTGTTTTCTATAATAAGAAGTGTCTCATTACCAGCTTTTCTTCTCTTTCAATAACCGGATTCTCCTAAAAAAAAATTTCCAACCATTTTACATGGTATGATACCCTCATACTCTCTCAAATGCTCTCAAAAACGGCCTGCATCTGAACGCACGCAACCACGATTTGACAAAAAGCGGTAGTCACCATAGTGTTCGCCGGTAAAACTAAATAAGTAGGGGTCAAGGCCCAGCCCCAGGGGATGCCCGGTTCCGCTTCCGTCACGGAATTCTCCGTAATCCAACGGCTTGGATTATTCCCGAGCCAGAACCAGGCTGAGGGGGTCGTCTCGTGGTGGGCGAATAGGGCCAGGAGCCGACAGTGGCCGGCTCGGCCTAGTTAATACAAAGCTGGGAAAAAAAATTAGGGAAAAAAAAAGAAGGAAAAGGCTTCTTCTACTGGTCGGCTGTCCCCTTGCCTCCACCCCGACAACGGCTCTAGTTGGCCGCGGCGGCGTCGTCCGAACTCTAACTATATAATAAGAGGAGGAGGAGGAGGAGGAGGAGGGCTGTTGACCCACGAATGTATATGGCCACTTTTTCAGGTGGGATGCGTCTCGTTTTTTTTTTTCCCAGGTTGAAATCTAGTCTTGCCTTGTTCTATTCTTCCTTCCTCGTCGTCACACTTATACCTGCATACAATACCTCCCACTAATACCACCATCAGAGAAACCACCGGCTTACAGTTCAACCTGCTCAGCCTCCAGCCCAAGCCGCCATGGACGTTCAGCAGGTCAACTCGCGAGTCATCCACGAGGAGCCAGACACCGTCCACCGCTGCGAGCCCGACCTCGACGCCGCCTCCCCCGCCTCTGAGAAGCCAACCCCCTCCTCCACCGCCACGGTCACCGACCAGGACCAGGCCGGCCCGGACGCCCCCGACGGCGGACAGGTCGAGCGGCAGGTCACCGTCCTCACCGCCGCCTCCTTCGAGGAGCCCTACCCCGAGGGCGGCTGGGCTGCCTGGTCCGTCGTCCTCGGCTCCTTCCTCGCCCTCTTCTCCGCCATGGGCCTCATGAACAGCATCGCCCTCTTCCAGGCCTACGTCCTCGAGCACCAGCTGCGCGGCCACAACGAGGGCACCGTCGGCTGGATCTTCTCCATCTACACCTTCCTCGCCTTCTTTGGCGGCGTCTACTTTGGTCCCATCTTTGACAAGTACGGCCCGCGCTGGCTGACCATTGCCGGCGGCGTCTGCGTCACCTCTTCCATGGTTGCCATGAGCTTCTGCACAGGTGAGTCTTGCCTCTCTCTCTCTCTCTCCCTCTCCCTCTCTCTCCCCCTCCCTTCCTTTGTTTCCTGCAGGTAGCGGGCTGTTGACAGATCAGACCTCTGGCACTTCATCCTCGCATTCGGCGTCCTCGGCGGCCTCGGCACCTCCCTCGTCTTCACGCCGTGCATCGCCGCCGTCGGCCACTGGTTCAAGCGCCGCCGCGGCTTCGCCACCGGCCTCGCCACCTGCGCCGGCGGCCTCGGCGGCATCATCTTCCCGCTCATGCTCTCCGACCTCTTCCCGCGCGTCGGCTACGCCTGGGCCACCCGCGCCCTCGCCCTCGTCTGCCTCGTCTGCAGCGCCCTCGGCGTCCTCCTCGTCCGCGCCCGCCTGCCCCCGGCCCCGGACGCCACCGCCCGCCCCGACCCGCGCATCTTCCGCCAGCTCCCCTTCGCCCTCGCCACCGTCGGCATCTTCCTCCTCGAGTTCGCCCTCTTCATCCCCCTCGCCTACGTCTCCACCTACGCCGTCCACCGCGGCTTCGGCCAGGCCTTTGCGTTCCACCTCATCCCCGTCATGAATGCCGGCTCCGTCGTCGGCAGGAGCCTGCCGGGTTACTACGCCGACGTCGTCGGCGCGCTCAACACCTGCCTGCTGAGCGTCGTGCTGTCCATCGTCGCCTGCTGGTGCGTGTGGCTGCCGCTGGGGCACACCACCGCAGGCATCGTCGTCTTCTCGGTGCTGTTCGGTTTCGCGAGCGGCACCGGCATCGCCATCGCCCCGGTGTGCATCGGTCGCATGTGCAAGACGCAGGAGTACGGCAGGTACTACGCGACCACCTACACGGTCGTCTCCTTTGCCTGCCTCATCGGCATCCCCATCGCCGGCAGCATCGTCCAGGCCAACGGCGGCGACTACGGCCAGCTCATCGTCTTCACCGGCTGCATGTACGTCGGCTCCGCCGGCTTCCTGGTCTGGGCCAAGGCGGCCAAGCTCGGCTGGGAGAACTGGCTTGCCGCGTACTAGATGGCAGTCGAGCCGGCAATACCAAACGAGCAAACCGAGTATTATACCGCACTGGTCTCTCCCTTGCTTGATAATCTCTCTCTTTCTCCATGGATTGTAAATCCATCCATTCCTTCCCCAAATACCTACGCTTGCATGACATCTAACGGCCTCTAATATACCAAAGCAGCATCTTCGTACCTTCAGAACTGACCATTCCTGCATTCAAAAAGTCCTTATTTCCAAAGTCTCATTTTATTATTCCTTTGCTTCTACGCCTTCATACCAGACTCTTATGCAGCTTCATCGATGTAGCATTTCCTTGCCGCCCAGCCTTCCAACCTGGACAGTCTAGACAAGCAAGCGCTCTCCATAGTTGTAAATAAAAGTTGTTGACATTTGCATTCCATCACATTAGCATTCCACTTCACACAAGTCAATGCTAAACCGGGCCACCCAAGGACGATAGGTTCGCTTGCCCACGGAGGTGCAGGTGCACCCATATCACAAAGTTGAGTGACTTGCACGCGATTTCCATCAAAGACTGAGGAGAGGCCTCTACTTGTTCTGCCGTGAGAAAATCCATTTCAAACGCCGGTGCCTTGCTTTTATGGTTGGTCGTGGTATCATAATACTATACATGCATATTCACCCCCCCCCCTTCCGCCCCAGTCATCAACCAGCATCACTCCTCCTCCTCCTCCACCGCATCTTCCACCGTCACCTTCCGCGACGACTCCCCCGTCGCCATGTAGCCCTGGCTCTCCAGCGCGTCCGCCTCCTCCGGCTCCAGCAAGCCGGCCGCATGCCCCCCGGCCCCCTTGGCCAGCTTCGACCGCACCGCCGACGGCACGAACGCCGCCACCGCCTCCTTTTGCAGGTCACGCGTCACCGGCGCCGCCGAGTACACCGTTTGCGCCGGCTTCTTCTCCTCCACCTTGTCCACCTTGTCCGCCGCCGCCGCCGCCGCCGCCTCGCCTCCGGCAGGGCGCAGGTGCGCCCGCTGCGCGCGTCGCTTCGCGTACCACGCATCCAGCACCTCCTTCGGTATCGGCGGCGGCGTGTCCCGCGGCATCGGTATCCGGCGCACCTCCTCCGGCACCTCCTCCTCGTCGCTGCTCATGTCGCCGCCACCACCGGCTCGTCGCCGCTTCCCCAACACCCCGTCGCCGCCGCCGCCGTCCCCGTCGCGAGGTGGCCGTCCCCGGCCAAAGGTCGGCGCCTTGTCCCCCAGGGCTTCTCGCGCCTTGCGCACCGCCTTCAGCTCCTTCTCCAGCCCCTCCAGCACCTGCTCCTCGTGCCGGCTGAGCTTGCCGCCGCCATCCGTGATCTTCTTGAGCTCGTCAATCTGTCGCTGCACCTGGTCCGGGTTCTTGCGCGCGAGTCGCTCGTTTCGTCGCTCTTGGGTTTCGGATTTCCCTGGCAGAAAGACGGTTGTTAGCGAGCTTGTGGGTGGTTCGGCAATTCCGCCCATCTTTTTATTCTGGTACCTTTTTTTATCGCCTTGGCCTTGTCAGCTTTGCGCTGAGCGGCCACGGGGTTGTAGTTCTTCTCCTTGGGCATGGTAGATTGCTTATTGCGTGCTGAGTGACGACCAATGTGCTTTTACGAAAAGTACATGACCTTGCGAAAAGAATTAGGCGGCGAAAACGGTATACAAACGCTAGGTTTGGTTGACCGCAGAAGCTGTCACAGCGGGAAGGCTTACTAAGCAGTCTGTTACCCTGTACCAACACCAAGCATCGGGTATAGCACGTTGACGACTTGGTTATTCTGTCAACATATTGGCCCGGTCAGCTTCAGCTTCGCTTTTCAAGTTAACTTGGTTTGTTGTAAATACCAGTTAGTTGGTAGAGGGCTGCGAAAAGGTAAGGTGAGTCGTCAATACTGGCAAGCTGTCCCTCCACAAGTGCACCATTGCGGCGATATCGATCGGTCAGATGGCTGATACTCAGTTCATTTTGAGGAGCACATGTATGTTCATGGTGCTGAAATTTCTAAAAAAAAAATTCTCGATCCCGCCATCACTTGTTGTAATGAGGTTGAGGGGTATTGAGGTGTTGCTGCCTTACTAACAAATCTCGGTAATGCGTCTTCCGAAGCCTTTACTAGAAGAAATTATGATATTTCCTGCAGGACGTGTGACGCAAGGCTGCCCACGGAATTGTCTAAAATCGAGATGCAAATCTGGGACACTGGGACATCTGATGATTTATACAGTATGATAGCCAATCATCTGTTCTCAGATTTCCGGGCGTGTGATTTTCATTCCCACCCCATGCGAGCACGTGGCAGTCTTTTTGCAGGAACTTACTTCGCCTGGCGGCTGCAGTCTGGTGCAGTCAGCGGAATGAAAAGTCATGTTAGTCCAATGCTGTTGTGATAAGGACAAGGTGCGCGGTATTAGTTTCCGTTGGCTCGGCAGAGTTGCCACAGGTAGTGTGGCTCGTCGGGCCGAGAGACCGGCTGCCCACTGTCACGCCGCGGGATACCTGATTTGGCGGCGCTGCCACAAGTCCCAAAGAGAATGGCGGGAAATTTAGAAACCCACTGACCTTCTTGACATATGAGGACGACTTATAGCACGTGGTGGCTACTGGCTAGATGCTTCGTAATAAATCAACGTTATTAACCGACGACAAGATAATGCAGTGAGACACGACACCGTCTTGTGTGTATGCGGCACATCGCGCGGGCAGATGACCGCACATCTTATCGGTTGCCTATGTTGGTGAACGCGCCGAGAATGATGTTAAACACGGCACAGGTGCGTTGACGATCAGACGGCATGGATACGGAGTCGTGAGGGAGACGTCGCACTGTGGCTGTTGTCTTGCAGGTGGCGGATGGTCAGTCAAGGCAAGACGGGTAGGGTAGGACAATGGCTGCACATCTGCATCTCTTGGCCATCCATCTCAATGAGTGAGATGGATGGCGGTACGGGCGGGGAGGCTTGGGGGGTTTACCCGCGAGGCGGGCTGAGGGTTGAGAGTGCGTCGAGGTGCAGAAGGATGCGTCGAGGTGCATCGAGGTGCCGTGCTTCGTTGCCGGTTCTGTTTCTCGCCTGCAATCGGCCAGGCATACCTAATGTTATTGCATTTTCCGGAGCTATTGGTGAGCAAGCCACACAGCAGAGCAGCATGCGGAGTATTCCATGTGGACAGGCGAATGTGCAAATACAAAAAGCGATACATGGTAACCTGGTCAAGGGTCCATTAAGAACTGTCGACTGGGGGGCTATGGTGGATTAGTCGAGCAGGGGATATCGATAAGCATCGGAAGAGGTACATGTGATTGGGTAGCCGGCAGCAAACTGGCTTTTGATAACGAGAGTGGGTCGTTCGGGGTGGTTGTCGGTGGAATGGTGGGAAACAAAAATGAGGCTGATGAGGACATGACACGAGCGGAATGGTCAACTGGGAGGAAGGCAGGCGTGTCAGGAAGATGAGGAAATGGAAATTGAAGTTAATGAGGACTTGGTTTGAGATGTGATTTGTCGGTGCTTGCCAAACGGAGACGACAGGTGATGCCAGCTGGCATCATCACCTGGCAGCTGGCATCACCTGGCAGCTGGCAGGCAGGCATTTGTACCAAGGTAAAATTTAGGCTACCTCGGTCGTGGCGGCTGGCAGGGAATGCGTACCTGTAAATGTGGCAGAACTCTGACCACTGGACCACTGACACGGGCGAGACAGACGATTGAAAGCCTGCTCTGACTAGTGACAGAGTATGCGCATAGTGCTGAAGAAACCGGACCGGAGAGTGTCGGGAGAATTTGGAGTCGGGGCTCCGGTGCCGGCGTCGGTCGACTGCCGGCTAATGACAGTAGGCGACTTGAAAAGTTATAGTGGGGTTGAGGCGCCAGGCTTGAGATTTCCAGGAAGAAGTCCCGCCGCCACGAAGCTTCCAGCAGCGGGCCAGCAGCATTCAATGTGCTGAATTGACACAATGTTCATTCTCCCTCCACCATCCATCTGCAAGTACATGCCTGTAGGTGGATGGATGGCGCTGCGGCTGGGATGCCCTGCCTGCCATGGATCGTCCCCACCCGTCTCACAAAAAAAGCTGCTCACCTTATTAGCTTGGCTGGCTGAACGGTTTCCGGTTAGCCAGATTTCGACTTGCACATGTTTTTCTCGACACTCGGTAGTGCGATGACGACAATGATGCTGGGGATGCTGCGCGAAGCGGGAGCAATAAATGAATAACATCATCCAAGACAAATAGCAAATTGGCAATATATGCAGTCCTGCACAGTATTAGTAGTAGACGGGAAAGCAGTGTAGGCCAGTGAGCCAGCTACCTTGGCTATGCAAGAAGTGCGGCCTGCGACAAAGGTGAATCGCAAAGAGGCAAACGACCGACGTTTCCCCACATTGGGGGTTCATGAGAAACTCTGTCTCTGCTTGGCAGATGAAGAGGACCGGCCGGGACGAAGTGATAACACGAAGTGAGGTTGCGCGCAGATCCTTGGTCGCAGGTGGTAGGAAACCTTGACATCGAGGCGCTGTTGAAGAGCGAGACGGAGCAAGGGGACTGCAGATGGGACTGGGCAGGAAAAGGCGAGATGAAGTTTAAGAGTCGGGAACTGTGGCTTTAAAGAGGTTATGAGGCGGCGAGGAGTTGGCTTTTTGCCGCTGATGCATCATATCGATAGACGGTCGACAGGTCAATCGCAGTCCCGCAACTATAGGTCGCTGAAAGGAAGCTAAAAACAGCAACATGTCGAAAAAGAAAACACAGACGTCACATCCGAACACATCCATGCGCTCATAAACCAATCTGGCGACTTTGCATGACAATTTCTTCCAGGGACTTGCAGGGGCTTACTGATATAGTGCTTTCTTTACAGGGAACAGCCTGCTGAAATGCCCTGGTCGGCGGAGCCAAATGCAGCCTCGTCCGGACCCCCGCTTCCAGGCAAGGACGGCGGGTTATAGCTCACGAGCAGTTGAAAATTACACGAAGAGTATCGCAACATGATGAGAGTCACTGCAGATACGTCAAATGTATGCAAGTATTGTAACCGAGAATGTCAACAGCTCTCGTATGGTGTTTGGTCCAATACCCGAGGCCCCCCACAGTACCCAGCTCCAGCCGAACTCATTAGTACCATCGACATCTGGTAGGTAGGTATGTATGTAGGTATTGACAATACCACCACAATCCACAACCCACGACCACCACAAACCACCAACACCACCAGCCTGCCGCGCGCCACACCATCGCCGCATCATCACCATCCTGGCTTGACCTTGGCTTTTCCAGTTACAGCTAATAGCCTAGCAACTACTGGCAGGTGGGGGTGGAACCCTACCTTGTACCCTCATGGTTCGAGTTTGGTACGGCCTCGATTTCGCGCCTCTGCTTCGGCTCCCTCCCTTCCACCACCACCACCACCACCTATTTTTACTCATCTAAGACTCAATCGGCAATGTCCCCTTTCAAAAGGCAAGTCAAGTCGACGGTGCGCGATTGACACCAGGTAGACTTGGGGGGTTCGGTATTTCTTGTAAGAGGATCATGCAACATAAGGTCCAAGGTAATCCAGTCTCTGGGCACGCATTGAAGTATCGAAGTAAAAGAAACCCTCCGATCGGACGGGAGAGCACCACCGAAAGCACCGTGAAATTGAAAGTTGCTTGCTTAGAACGCCCGCTGGCGGCGCCCACCCACTGTAGCGTCTCTCCAACGCTCTCCGGGGCACCAACGGCAACTGCTGGGGCCACTAAAAACAGCGCTACGCCCGCTAAATCCGGAACTACCTAGGTAGGTAGGTATGTACAGTACACCTAACTAGGTACTGACGGCCAGGACGAAAGGTACAAACACGGCCGAAAACCACCAAAACGACCACCAAAAACCACCCCGGGCGGCCCTCTGACTCTCCCTGAGTCGCCCTCCACCCGCTCAACTCAACTCGCTCGCCTTCTCCGCCTCAATTTCGCCCGCCCGCCGCCACCTCTTCTTTTTCCTTTCTCTTCCCGACCATCCCATCCTTTCCGTTGCCCTTCGCACCCCCTCGTATCGTCCTTATCCAGACCGGCCATATCTCCTTCGCCGCCGCTCAAGATCTTCAATTCGAGTGTCACTCTCCGCACGCATCGCTCTCGCACCCTGCCAGAGCCCGCCCGTCGCCCGGGATGCATCCCACTACCACAGAACACGACTACCGCTTTCCGCGAAGACCCGACAACCACCACCCGCAGGTCGCGACCGACGACGTCTCGACCGGCTCCAGCCCGCACCCCGGCCTCGGCATCTCAAACTCCCCCAGTACCGCCTCCCAGTCCTCCCGTGCCCTCGACCTCGAGGGGTCCTTTGCCAAACACGACCATCTTCTCGGCGATGCGCTCTTTCCCACCCTCCGCGACGCTGATGGTCCCGGAGCCTCCAACCTCGACCAGATGCAGTCCGACGACCCCCTCGCCGCCCAGGTCTGGAAGTTCTTCACCAAGACTAAGCAGAATCTTCCCAACCAGCAGCGCATGGAGAATCTCACCTGGCGCATGATGGCTCTCAGCATGCGCAAAAAGCAGCAAGAGCAGCACAGTCGAGAAAAGTGAGCCGCACCGCCTGCCCGCCGTAGCTACCTCTTGCCTTTGGCATGCTCTTCTACATTCTAGTCTCTCGACCTTGATCACGCTATCCATGTACTGACGGTTTTCATTCCTCCAGCAGCATTCGTCCTGGTGCCCAGTCCGGTCCTAGCGGAATTGCTCAACTTCGCAAATCCTCTCAGGCCAACTCTGCAGCCACTGCCCAAAACCCGGATCAGATGAACATTGACGAGTTCATCTTTCCAGAGCAAATCAGCTCTCCCGGTGCCTTTGCTTCTCCGATGCCTGAAAACCCAACCCCCACCCAGTCCTCAGGTATTCCCATCCACCAACAGCCGAGGAGCGAAGGCCTCGGCAGCGCTTTTGTTCCACAGTCGGTCCCCGATGCGCCTCACCTTCAGCATCGTGGCAACAACGAGTTCAACTACGTCCAGCGCCACGTTCGAAAGACTAGTATAGATGACCGCCAGGTATGTTGCTCTGCTTGGTTGCTCGCACCGTGCGGCATTGCTATGCACCTGCGCGTCTTTTTTTCCCTACGTCGCTAACCTACTTGCTCTAGACAAGAAAACGCCCTGCCAACTTTTCTCCCCACATCAGTGCTGTAGGTGCGTCGAATGGCGCTGCTGGTCGTGAATTCGATAACGATGGAGATGTTCACGGCTATTCCCTCGACGGCCACGCTCAGATGAACATGCCTCAGCAGCTTCCCATCGACCAGTTTGGCCTCGACTTCATGCCCAACGACAACATGATGAACAACTCGCAATTTCAGCAGAACTTCGGCTTTTCTCCCTCCACGTCGCCCATGGTCTCTAATGGCCCCCTCTCCTCCTTCAATAACTCCATGGCGCCATCCTCTCTCAACACCACCGACTTTTACTCGCCGCCAGCCTCCGCCTATCCCTCTGCTGTATCAACCCCGCATGGCATGGGTGACAAGGACAACTTTGCTTTTAGTCCACAAGATGCTCGTCAGCACGGCCAGGGCTTCCAGCAGCAGAACATGAACCATCAGTACATGTACAACGACCCCAACGGCAACCCCATGTACGGCTCTATGGCCCAGGGACAGTCGTTTAATCAGATGGACCACTCTCAAGCTATGCACCCTGATGGCGGGCTCGTGTCGCCGACGATTCCTATGAACCCAGATGGGCTGTTTTCTTTTGGTGGCGATTCGGACGAGGATGATGGAAGCAATGGCATGAACAACATGCAGGGCGATTTCACAACCGCGGTGGATGAAGTAAACTCCCTGGGATGGGACGCCTCGCTCCCTGGACAGTTCAGCACACACTCTGCACGGTATCCAGGCGGGCCGCCGCGCAAGCAAGTTGTCATCGGCGGCACAACCACCGACTACGTCGAGTCTAATAACGGAGACGGCGCCAGCGGCTTGGGAAGATCGCAGTCGTTCAAATCATCCGGCACCCGCCAGCCGAAGCTGCCGCGGACCGCTTCGACACCATCTCACATGGCGTCCAAGCATAACGGGTTCGAACAGATCGCGCAGTCGTTGCCCACCTCACCCCATGGCGAGGCCGCCGGTAACATGTCCGGGTTCTCTTCAGTGGCCCCCAGCCGGCCCTCCTCTCCACCTTTGTCAAAGCCCGGCTCGACATCGAACTTGCAGGCTGCGGCTGGCAACCAGACCGAAGGCGGCAACCCCACGACCTGTACCAACTGTTTCACGCAAACGACCCCGCTCTGGCGACGAAATCCCGAAGGCCAACCACTGTGCAACGCTTGCGGCCTGTTTTTGAAGCTCCACGGCGTCGTACGACCTCTGAGTCTGAAGACGGACGTTATCAAGAAGCGCAATCGTGGCTCTGGTACCAGTGGCAGCGGGCGAGGCAAGAAGGGTGCAAGCTCTGCTGCTGCCTCGCGCAAAAACTCATCCTTGTCCATTGCTAACTCGGCGCAGTCCGGACAGCAGACAGCCACAAACCCATCCGGTCAGCGCCCTGGCACAAGCCACAAAGAGGAGAGCCCCGCGTCCGCCAGCGTCAGCCCATTTGGAGTGCAAGCGGCCGGCGGCAAAGGCGTAGTGCCTATTGCTGCCGCTCCGCCCAAGTCATCGCCAGGCCCCGGGGCATCAGCCTCGGCCATGCCACTCGTTCGGCCTTCGGCTAATGCCTCCTCGAAACGACAACGCAGACACAGCAAGAGTGAGGGCACCTCCACCGCAATGGAGATTGACAGTGGTTTCCCGAGCCCCAATGACGGCACTAGGTCTCTCGGCACGACACCCAGCATGCCGTCCATCTCGTCCACCATGATGTCTGCAGGCTACGGCATGTCGCAGCGTCCCCTGATGGCGGCCCCGGGACCCATGGGGCACACGCCCAATGCTGGCATGAGCCCCAACGGCAACGCTGTTGGCCCGCAGGAATGGGAATGGCTCACTATGAGTCTGTGATTTTTCCTCTTTACTTTTTGCACCTGATCGGCGCCTACACGACATACCGAGGAGCACTCTTCTTTTTTGCCCTTTGCATAACGACTGGAGTTTTGGGGTTTTTATTCTATCCTTTGAATCCGTACTTCTCACTCACTACCTATCTATATACGATCGACAACGACTGGTTCTCGGACAAGGCGCCGGCACGCCCGCCACTATAATTTTGTTTCTTCTCTTCGATTCACCTGTTCACCGTAATTACGAAACGATCATGTAATATGATGGATGGATGGACGAGATCCAAAGCGAGGGATGGCTTACACTTGACTGGCGCTCTATTTTTGTTTTTCGTGGCAATGCTGGCAGGATTGGTTTCTTTTTATGCCTTTATGTTTTTTTTTGTGTTTGATGATACCTTGCAAATAGACTTGGGACCGGAACTCGTGACTTTTTTTTCTCTTTCCGTTTGCGCTCTGGATGAGTAGCACTGCGTGGGGCGAATATCGTTTCGACGCCGTCTGCTTTGTTTTCCTTCAATGTACGGCGGATGGATGGATGGATGGATCTTTTTACAGCGGCATGGCGGGAGGGGGCGCTGGCTTCGGGCAGGCGGTTAGTTGGCTGGTCTTTGGATTCGGGAAGGCACTCGGTTTCTTTGGGTTCAATTTCTTGATATTTGGCGTCCAGGTGGGATCTTGGCGTGTACTTGACTGTTGAATCTTGGAAAGGCGGCATAAGGTACGATAAGCCGAGCTATAGGGAATTACATAGGGAAATTTCGACTTCTTTCACGTACTCTATTAATTATGGTGTGATCCACAGGAAACCAGCTCGTCGATGAAACGTTGCTCATATTAACAAAGTCCTTTTATGATAAAAACAACCATGCGGATCATCTAATCCCTGTTCACATATCCATATTGTTGATTTTTGCCCGAACTCTATGCCACCCTGACCAAAGCAACTAACAAAAATGCCTACCTAACCGACCAACCCTGACTGACCACCAACTTTCAACCGAGAAAAATGCACAGAAAGCACCATAGCAGAGAAAAAAAAGGAAAACCGTGCAAGGCGAAAGAAGAAGAAAAAAAGAGAGCAACAAGAAGAAGAAGCGCAATAAAATGAGACTAAAATAATTAACAGAAAAAGAAAGGAGCAAGGAAAGGGGAAAACAAAAAAGTCAAGACATTGTAATGAAGAGTAAACGTTGGCATGGCAGGGCCGGCCTACCCACACGCCAGGTCCGAGAAGAATGCAAAGAATCGCTAAATAAGAACCGTCATCGGAGGTAGGTCCACTCCCGCGGCTGACACCGACAATACGGATTCCGACACGGCGCCGCGGAGCGCTCGCTCTAGAGCATCGTGCCAAAGGCGTCGTCCACCGGGATCCTCTTGCGCGGGCTGCTGCCGCCGGCGCCATCGTCTCCCGGCGCCGTCTTCCGGTGGCGAAACGTGAAGCCGACAAAGAGGCTCTTGCTCATCTCGTCCTCGCGGTCGGCCATGGTCTCGAGCGCCATCTGCTTCTCGTGCACCTCCTTGTACTTGGCCATGTCGGCCTCGCTGCCAAAGTCGTCAAAGTAGCCGGCGTCCGTCTCCGAGTCCAGCTCAGGCACAAACGGCGCGCGCGTCTGCCTCAGCGTCGCCCAGTCCACCTCGGCAAAGTACTGGTGGTTGTAAATATCCTTGATGTTGTTGAAGCGCCTCATGCGCGAGTTGATACAGCTGTGCGGCCTTGGTAAGTAGATGTCTACGGGTCGTTCTTCATTGTATACATACGTGGTGATGAAGTTCCATGTGCGGTTGCTCAGGAAATAGGCAGGATCCTCCCAAACAGGACGCTTCAAAACGTCTCTCCAGACCTTCAGGTTGCGCCACGTCTCATCTGGTGTCGCACCGGAAAACGGCGGGAAACCAGTAAGGGCCTCGAACAACATGCATCCCAGACTCCAGTAGTCAACTGTCGAGTCGTATTCTTCCCCTCTAAGGACCTCGGGAGCCATGTAGTCGGGAGAGCCAACAATGGACTTGGCATAGTTGACGTCGTTCTCGCGCATGTTTCGATAGCTCTCGCGACGCTCCGAAATGGTACGCTGTCCGATGGGTTTCCCGAAGGGCACCGACGTCGCCGAGGCTTCCTCTAGCTTAACCCGCATAGATTCAATGCGAGACGGGGCGAGGACACCAGCAGCTAGGCCAAAATCAGTCAGTTTGACGTGGCCAGTAGAATCAATGAGGAAGTTTTCGGGCTTCAAGTCTCTGTGAATGTAGCCGAGCTGGTGCAGGGCATCAATGGAGCAGAACATCTCGGCAATGTAAAATCGGGCATGGCGGTTGGACAAAACACCCGCGTTGTTAAGTAGGGTGCGGAAATCGCCGCCCGGGACGTATTCCATGGCAAGATAGATACTCTTGTCGTCTTGGAAAGAGTAGAGCAGTCGCACAAGCCACTCGCTGGATGCGGTGGTGAGAATATCACGCTCGGTGAGGACATGACGGACCTCGTCTAGCTTGAACAGCAACTTTTTGCTCATGACTTTGAGTGCACACACTTCGCGCGTGTCCTTTTTCTGGGCAAGGAAGACCTGGCCATAGCCACCCTGGCCGACCTGAGTGAGGATCTGGAAGTCACCGTGACGCAGACGGACACGACGTTTGCGAAGGTTTGCACGTTCGCGACCGGCATATTTGCTCCACATCTGATTGAAGGTCGCATCATCGGTCGCCGGCGGCGCGGGGAACTCGGCCTTGAAGGCAGCGAGGCGGTTCTGTCGGGAGCCGACGTATGTGAGAAGATCAAAATAATAGTCAAGAAAGTCTGCAAGGTATTAGCGAGCTCGGAAAGCATGGTAGAAGTGGGTAGCGTACATAGTTGAGTGACGTTGACGAGTCTGCGGACGCTGGGCCTTTGCAGAATCTCGCGTTCCTCGGCTGTTAGGCCGCGGGATGTGTTGAACCTTTTGGCGGGTGTCAGAGGACGCTCCTTGCCCTCGTACAGCTGCTGGCGCGAGAGCGCCGCGTGCGTCATGTGCTGAATAGGAGGTGTGTTCTCCTGGCCTTGCTTCCGCAGAGGGCTGCCCGGACTCGGCCCCTTGTGCAGGACACTATCATCGGCAACAAGGCTGCCATCGTCAACGGGCTGGGCATTGGTTTTGGCGGGGGAGAGAGGTGTGACGACGGGCTGGGGCCGCGACAGACGGACGGGCGAATCTAGCTCGCCGGCGTTGAGGGACATGGCATTTTCAAAAGCCGAAGGCAGGTCGTGAGCGCCCGGCGGGTGCGTCTTCTTGCTCGGGCTTCCCTGCGGGGTGTTGAGAGGGTTGAGAAAGTTGTTGTTTGTGTTAGTCTTGCTAGGCGTCGCGGGGCGGGCCACTTCCTGAGCGGCCTTGTCCCGGCCGGACTGGAAGAAATTGGACATGAAGCCGGCCATGGCTGCTGATCTTCGGCGAGCAGTCGGGAAGATGACGGTCAAGAAACGTGGTGGCCGAGGAGGGGGCGGGCCGCAAGATGGATGGGGTTCGTGTCTCTGTCAGCCCAGATGGGCGGCGGCGGGCAGCATGTAAAAAGGCGGCGAAGCTAAGTAATGCGAATAGTATGCAAAAGAACGGTTCTTGGTGCAGCTCTATGCCAACGCAGAACGAGGGCCCAAAAAGTAATGACTGGGAAGAGCAGGTTGGTGTTGGCAGATGCAAACACGCAAGATGTAATGCAGGATACTTTTATTAGTAGCTACCTCCCAGGTGGTCTTGGCTGGTGCTGGGGCCTTTGGTGGTGGAATCCGGGGGATGCTATTGGGTGGAGCTGCCGTGAGAGTCAACAAAGGTTGGAGCAGCAACACGAGCTGGCTGGTGGGAGGCACTGATGCTGTGGTGGGACGGGGCAGGGAGGAAGGTTTTGGGTCTTATTGCACATTCCTGGGCGGGCAGGGCTTGGAGCTGTCGGAGGAATTGATTTTCTTCTTGTCTGTTACATGTCACCGAGTGCTGATGGATGTGGCGAGGGTTGATGCAGCGACCGGCTATTCGAACTGTGTTGTTTATAGCTGTTATTTCCAGTGACCTCATCGCTGTAAATTTAAGTGGAGGAATCGCGGCTCAACCACAGAAACCGTTGATAAACCTAGAAAGACAGTACGGGCGGTAGCAGTTTCCTACCACCAGTTACTGCGGAATAAATAGAGAAATCATATAAAATGTGTCATTCCAAGTTTTCCTCGTCGTCAACCTCTTCATTTCAGCAACATCTGTGCCACGGATCCAAACTGGATACTGGTGAAACCACCAAGGCAATGGAGGAGAACCACATACCGCTAGCCCGAAGCGAGCTAGCTCATCCGCCGTGCCTTGCTGATCAACAAGTTAGGCCGGATCAACGCCGGTCCGGCTACACACACAACCTCCGACTTGGCTGGGGCTTTCGGTTGAAGCACGTGACTTGAGTCCTGGGCGGGGCGCGCACCGCCAATTCAATGTGCGGGAAAACCCTGCCAAATGGCACAAAATAGAGGCCATCCACTTTTCAAACACTTGACGACAAGCGACCTTTTTTGCCAAATTTCCTGCACCACAATTGCTGTCAGTTAAACCGACAAAACAACACAGCCAAATTTCGTCAAGATGGAAGCTTCTAAGACCCCCGTCAAGCTGGTCAAGGTGACCAAGGTTATTGGCCGTACCGGTACGAATTTTCAGTCATACACTCCGACGACAGGGCCGCCAGTTCTCTCTTCAGATACCCATTGCCAAACTCGACTGCCGCTTTCGAACGAAAAACGTCGCATGGCGAACCGATCTTTGAAAATTGAACTGGCGGGACTTTGCGCGAGAACCTTGGCAACTTTGGTTGGCTAATGTTTGTTGCTTTTAATAGGCTCCCGTGGTGGTGTCACTCAGGTCCGCGTCGAGTTCATGGACGACTCTACCCGTTCCATCATCCGCAACGTCAAGGGTCCCGGTATGTTCCCTACGAGAAGGATTCGCACTCGCCCGCAACGATACTTTTCGACAAGCTCTCCCCAGGCCCGCGATGCGGAAATACTAACATTGGCTTCCTTCAGTCCGTGAGAACGACATTCTCTGCCTGCTCGAGTCCGAGCGTGAAGCCAGACGTCTGCGATAAACGGTGTCGGCGAGGATGGAGTGACGATGACGACGTGCGCGCAGCGAGGATGATCGAGAATACACAAAGAAAAAAAAAGGAACAGGTCATTTCGGAAATTCTTCTCTGCTTTGGTCGAATGAGACCTTCCTTTTGGAGTTGGGAATTCTGGACAAATTTGGTGTCTGACTGAATTTTAAAAAGGAAAGCAAGGTGTTGATAGCATACCCGGCTGGCAAACCACGGCTGGAAATACCTAACCTCATCCATAAACATTTCAAAAATACGAAATCCGATCCCGAGCGCGACACAGTGAGGCACGAGGTAGTGAGCAGTGACGGCTGCAGGTGAACTTGAAAGGAGGTTTGGTTGGTTGACGAGGAGAAGTTGGTAACCACTTATGGTCACAAACTTGGGCAGTACGGCATGGCGGAAGCTTGCGTTTTCAGCAATGGGCCTTAGAGCAGAAGAGATGCTAAATTGGACTGTTAATCTTTATTCCTATTACGGTGTACCGGATCTGCTTCAGTCCTTTTACTTGGGGGAACGCGCTGTTTCCCGCGCTATGCTCACCAGGGGTGTTCTTATCACTGCGATACTACCGACTGTTGTTTCGAGGCCGAGTTTTCGAGGATGAGCGGCCGTGATCATCCCGTCGTGACGTAACTGTCCATTCCCGTTGCTTAACCACATCAGCCCTTTGCATGCTCCCTACGCGATGCGACCAATCCCTCACTTACTAGACAATTGGCGGCGACTTGGGAATGAGACCAATCGCAGTACAAGCCACCAGTGCTGCTAACTACCATTCCCAACGAGTGATGGCTGCCTATGAATTATGTGCTTGCTATGAAGAACAAGATCTCATCATGGGATACGTAGGCTATTACAAGTCCCATGTGGCGAGAGCATCTATCAGCAAGGGAAAAAAAATCACAGAGGCTTCTCAAGAAGAAGTAAGGTGGCTATTGGCATCGCTACAGTACCGACAGCCTTTTATCCCTTGCCGGGACTGGTTTTTATTTATGAAAGGGAGTGACGTTGATGGTCTGGTAAAAGTAAACACCACAAGTACACGAGATTGCATTAGGGGCATGTAGTGCAGTGAACTGTAGTAGATTGTGGCTTCTTTCATCTGGCTCAGCACTAAATATACTTCATCCAATTGTCAATCTAAGCGAAAAATTAGTCATTGCATTCTTCCCGAAAAAAAAACAGACCTAGACTAGTATTTCTTGTATCATAGCTGGACATGACATTGGGCCTTGATGGATAAGGCTCCTGAAGCTTCGATACGATGTTATCATACCTAGTACAGGGTACTCGAAACCACGGAACGTATTCGTTTCGTTTGTGACTTGTCCATAATACGAGACAAAGCGGCTCCCGGTCGTACGTCTGCTGGTTGAAAAGAGGTAAAACGGTGTCAGGCCACTACAGCGCCTGCGCCACATTCTTCAGTGAGCCAAGTGTGTTAGCGAAAGTGCGCGAGGAATCCCAGGAATACCCCTAGCACGCCCAAGCGCTGAAATGTCCCCTGAAAGTCTTGCCAGCACAAAGGTCTTTTTTAGGCTGTGCCAAGGCCTGAGGCGCGTCATCGTGGCTGACAACTGAGGAGCAAGAAGGAACAAAGCCTGGCTTATCCTTCTTTGACTCTTTTGCTGCCACTTCTCCTCGGTGCCACCAAAACTTTTCAATCGGGCTGCCATTCTACCTTGCATCTCTCCTCGGCCTTTTCCGATTGCGACTACTACGGGGACAACGCCGTTCGCTTCATCGGGAGGACGCTATTGCGCCTAGAGCTTCCTCCACTATTTACCCAGCGGGCTTGCGCCTCTCCCTCCGCACGCCCAAACGCAGCAGCTTGGTTGGCGGTGCGCGCCGTTACAACAGCCTCAAATCCTCCTCGATCACGACCCAAGCTCCTGGGCCGACGACCTGGACGTTTGTCCCGCGCTTGCGGTCAGTTGTCAGTTTGGACGCTTCGTCTTTCGCAGCGGCTCCCCCGATACTTCCCGTCGCAACAGCTCACCCCGCGGCTGCTTCGCACCGCCCCAATAATGTCGTCTGAATTTCGTGGCCCGGGCGACGACGCCTTGCCTGCCCCTCCTGGACAGCCCCCGCAATCGCAGCCCAGCGTGCCTGCAGGCAAGATTTCAGAGGATAGCGGTAGCAGGGAGCTCGTCCCGGAAAAAGACCAGCTCGAAGGTATCGAGGGTGAATCTGATGACGACAAGAGTGCAGCCGGTGAAGCTCCCGGCGGCACAGCGACAAGCGCAGCTCCCCCACCTCCTGATGCGCATACTCCGAGCGCGGCCGAAGCTGCGCTGGTGAAGCAGGTCAACGCAGTGCTCTCTTCAGAGGTAACACGGCTGCCCACGCAGCGCACGGCGAACCATTACTGACCCTTCATAGATTGGCATTGCCACCTTGTTAAATCGTCTCAAGCAGAGCGCCACTTCGGCCAAGGTATATCACGCGTCGACTGCGCAGACAAGACAACGGCTAACATGGTCTTAGGAATTCGCAATGTTTCTCAAAAAGCGCGCCATTATCGAAGACGACCACGCCCAGAGTCTAAAGAAACTATGTCGCACGACCCAAGAAAACATGCGACGCGCAGACCATCGCACCGGCAGCTTTGCCAAGTCTTACGACGAAATGATGTATATACATGACCGCATGGCCGAGAATGGCATCCAATTCGCAGCGTCACTCCATCAGATGCACGAGGACTTGCTCGAGCTCGCCAACAACTCGGAGCGCAGCAGAAAGACCTGGAAGACCAATGGCTTATCCGCCGAGCAAAAGGTCGCCGATCTCGAGCAGGCCATGCGAAAGAGCAAGGCCAAGTACGACTCGCTTGCGGAAGAGTACGATAGAGCTAGAACTGGTGAGGGCAAGCAGGTTGGTGGCAAGGTGCTCGGCGCTTTCAAGGCACACAAGTCTGCCGCGCAGCAGGAGGAAGATTTGCTCAGAAAGGCCCAGAATGCCGACCAGACGTATTACAGCCACGTCCAGACACTGCAGACGGAAAAGTCCCAGCTTGAGGCATCGCATCGTCCGGAGGCTGTCAAGGCCCTACAAGCTCTGGTGTCTGAGACCGATTCGGCTACTGCTCTGCAGATGCAAAAGTTTGGTAAGTTGAATGAGAACCTGCGGTTGAATTCGTCTCTTACAACATTGCCTAGCTACATTTAACGAAAAGTTGTTGCTTGGAAATGGCCTGATTGTCTACCCCTTCAAGAACGAGGCCGGAGACGCAGCACCTCAGCCCCGGAGCCTTCGTCAAGCCGTGTCGTCAATCAACAACGAGCGTGATTTCAACGAGTTCGTCTCGGCTCAGCACTCCAAAGTGGCACCTGCGACCGAAGTCAAGTATGAAAAGAGCCCGCTGTTGAATCCTCAGAGCTCCGCGGCCCCTAGGCCACACAGCCAGCCCTTTGCACCGCCCGGCCAACAAGGTTCCATGTCCTCCTTTGGTCCTGTCAACCCGGCCGCTGCTGGTGGAATCTCCAGCCCCATCTCGCAGCTACCACAATCAATGGGCGGCACCAGATTAAGCGCCGGCAACTTCGCGGGACCGAACGGCCCCGGTAGCCCTCAGAGCCCGGTCGGCCCCGGGCAGGTTGCTGGCGTGTCCCCGAGTGGACTCGGAGACCAATCAAGACCATTCTCTCAGCAGCACACTCGCAGCCAGAGTCAAGGAAACCTCCTCGGTTCATCCAGCGGCTTCGGTGGCTTAGGGGGCCCTCCGCCGCAATATGGCGGCTTCGGTGGCGCTCCGCCTCAACCACCTGGTCACCAGACAGATCCACGATATGGAAACGGCCAGCCCGGCGCGCCTCAACTCGGGGCCTTGCCGTTCCAGGGTGGCAATCCTCCAGGACAACGCGGATCGCCGCTACAGAGCCAGCCGCCTTTTGGTCCACCGAGCGTCTCAGGCCCCGGTGGCGGCCCCGGGACAAGCGGATCGCCCCAGCAAAGCCAGCTGCCGTTCAGACCTCCCAGTGAGGTCAGGGGGCCAGTCGTTCCCGGCGGGGGTCATCCAGGCGCACTGCAGCCAGGTAACCAGCATCCCCAGGGCCAACCGCCGGCGTACCCAAGTGCGCATGGCACCAGCGTCATGGCCAGTCAAGCACCAACAATGCCTGTCTTTGGCGTCTCGCTCGCCAAACTGTATGAGCGCGATGGACTGGCTGTCCCCATGGTCGTGTACCAGTGCATCCAGGCCGTAGACATGTACGGCCTTGGCGTTGAGGGCATCTACCGCCAGTCTGGCTCGCTAACACATATCAACAAGCTCAAGAGCATGTTTGACGCTGGTAAGTGACTTTTGGATGACAGGTTTACCCGTAGTGTATTCGCTGACAAGTTGGACAGACTCCCAGAACCCGGCGCTGGACTTTAGAAACCCGGAGAGCTTCTACCACGACGTCAACAGTGTCACCGGGCTACTCAAGCAGTTCTTCCGGGACCTGCCCGACCCGATCCTGACCGCGGAGCACTACAGCAGCTTCATCAACGCAGCGAGTGAGTCCTCCCCCGTTTCCTTTGATCACGCCCTCCAGAGACTAACCCCTCTTCTCCTACCAGAGCACGAAGACGATATCGTGCGCCGCGACTCGCTGCACGCCATCATCAACGCGCTGCCAGACCCCAACTACGCGACGCTGCGCGCCATCACGCTGCACCTCTACCGCGTCATGGACAATGCGCACCTCAACCGCATGACCTCGCACAACCTGGCCGTCATCTTTGGCCCGACGCTCATGGGCAGCGACCCGAGCACCGCCATGACGGACGCCGGCTGGCAGATCAAGGTGATTGACACCATCTTGCAGAACACCTACCAAATCTTTGACGAGGACTAAAGTCCGAGTCTTTTTTTTTTTTTTTTTTCCCCTTTTTGTTAGGCATTCTCTTTTGTATTGTAGGATTGTTTCACTTGGAAGAGCTTGGATCTGACTTTTTTTCAAAACTTTGTTTTCTCTCATTTTTTTATGTAATGTCAGAGATCTGTCTCAAGCACGGCGTCACGATGTTAGTCTTCCTCGCTTGTTTATTTGTTTGTTTGCATCCATCTGTTCCCGCTCCAACTTGGCTCCCTTTTTTTTTAATTGTTTAATCTCTCAGTTTTAATTGAATTGACGTGGCATTTCATGATGGCACCTTTTTCAATGCTGCTTTTGTATTGAACAAGAATTCCATAATGCTGATTAGCAATTTATACTAAAAAAACTTGCTGGCAAAAAAAAAAAAGAAAAAAAAAAGAAGAAATCAACGAAATCAACTTCGCGTCTATTGTAGCTATTATGGAGACATGCATCTCCTCGAGCCGCAAGCAATCAAAGACGTCTACATTAGCAGACAGTTCGGCAGCGCTGGGGCGGCGGCAGTTGGACTGCCTACCGTCACCGACGACCAACCCCCAGGGACCCTGCGCCTCTTGTTTGGTGCTGTCGGGCCCGACTCCTCCTCAGCTGGACGCCTCCGGGCTGTGATCCTAGTGCTGCGTTGTAGAGACGACCGGGATCCTGCTGACCGGGGCTGGCGGGATTGGGCAACGGGCCGGCGCCGTCGTGGTTCTTGGGATGAACAAAGGCTAGCGGGGGTTTCTTCTCCTTGAGGCACTTGTGAATTATCGTTGCCATGCCTCTCAAGGCCCTTCCTCGCCATCCTCAACATCCTCGACATCCTCGACATCCTGGCCATCCTCGAAAGCCTGGCCGTCCTCGAAATCCTGGCCATCCTGGCCATCCTGATCACCCCCGCTATCCTCGAAATCCTCGAAGTCCTGGCCATCCACGCCATCCTCAACATCCTCGACATCCTTATCCTGGCCATCCACGCCATCCACGCCACCCTCGGCATCCTAATTCTGGCCATCCTGGCCATCCTCGACATCCTGGCCATCCACGCATCCTGGCCATCCACGCTATCCTGTCCATCCTGGGCATCTTCATAGTCATCCTCGTCATCGCTATCTCCGTCCTCTCGCCCCTCACCTCCAGGCGCCGAGCTATGCGCGTCTTCCGGCGCTCCAACGGGATGACCGGTCCGTCGAAAGGGGCTATCGAACGGTTCGATGGGATTCTCGGACTGTCCCGAGGCTACGGACCCAAAGAGACCCTGGGGATGTTCAGAGGCGAGCCCAAAGACATCCTGGGGCTGTCTTGGGGCGAACCCAAAGGCACCATGGGGCTGTCCCAAGTCCACGGCATCTCCAAAGGCGGGCTGTTCCTGGACTGCGAGCCCAAAGACACTCTGGGTCTGTTCCGAGGCCACGGGCTGCTCCTCCGCACAAGTTTGTCCGGGGAACATCAGTGACCGACAAACGTGCGGTGGCCCGTTGTAGAAGTAGTCGGTTGAGGACCAGTGAGACAGGGGTTTTTGGTTCTCTGGCAGTTCATTGGTTTCCAGGTCTTCAACTTCGGACTCGCTAAAGTCGATGCCCGTCTCTTGCAGCGGGCGCCTGTGATGAGGGCTGATGGACGTGATGCTCTCCGGCTCCGGGGATGGGCACTCGTTACGCCATGTCCAGGCGTTGACCGACTCGACCGTAAGAGAGGAGCTGTAGTCTACGTCGAGATCAAACTCGTCCCTCCAGTCCCCACGGTTCTTCCACCACTTGATGACCTGTTCGCGAGGATGGTGAGGATGGCGACGGCGTTGTTCGGAAGGTAACCGCCTGTATCTCACAGACTCTTCAGCGACCTCAATCTGGAAGATGAGCCACGGGCGGGAGATGAGCCATTGCTCAGCCTCGGTGGCGTTCTGTGGTTTGAAGCGCTCGTTGGAGATAAAGGTCGACGAGGGGATCTCTTGATGACGGTAGAAACCCATGCGCGCGGCCATGGCGCGTGCGAGGAGCTTCTGATAGTAGGAGTTGCGTTGATCTTCGGAATGGGCAAATCCTTGGTGCATGGGCTCCTCCCACGGCCACTGCCACGTATTGGCGTCATCGCTAGCCATGATACTGCGGCCGGGGAAACCCCATTTGGGATTCCAGATGTTGAGTGCCTCCCATCGGCGTTTGACATTGTGGCGAACAAAAATTCCCAAGCGGCGCTTCCCAAGACGCCCTTGAAATACGTCATTGATATGTCGCCTCCGTCGGTCGCATTTGTAGCGCCACGGCCGCATCCGACGGTCTATGCGGTTTTCCTCAATTGTTGCAGCAACCCAGTACATGTAGCCAGGCCGTAGTAGACCTGCCAGCTTAGTTACGATAGCCCTGGCCTCGTTTTCCGTAAGGACGGCATCCATGATAAGCTGCAGGTCTTCCGGCAGCTCAGCAGACGAGTTTTGGACCCGCCGTTGTCGCGACAACATTTCCCCAAGAGTTTCTGCCTGAAACCCAAAGATGGGACGGTTACCATCGGCGGGTTCAACTTCTTCCCGCGAGGTGTATGGTGGAGGGGGGTCGTCGGCGGGCTGCTCGACCGAGGGGAGGACGTTGTCGGCCTCCGGAGAGATGGGCATGTTGAAATTTCGAGGCAGGGAGTAGTATGAGTTGATAAGAGTAAAGGGGGTGGAAAGACGTCAACGAAAGCTTTGGGGCAAGCGGTAATCTTGTACCAAGTTGGCTTCAAAGAATGCCAGGTAGCACACGCGTGCGCAGCGCAATTGTAGGGCGTTACGCGCTAGGTCAGCTTGATGCTTATAGTATTACCAATTTAAGAAGCCGCCCGATAACCTGATGTACGACAAAGACGTTGGCAGTCCGCGCTTGGGAAATCTGTCACGCCTGTGCCTCGCCTTTGATTCGCCATGCCGTTTGTGCGCCGTTGGGGGCGTGTAGGACGGCCAGTGTGGGGAGAGGAAGGAGACGAGATTTTAGGGGTCGATATTTCGGAGGTTCTGAGTATTGATTGGTCGGAAACTTGTTGAGGAAAAAAAGAAGTGTTTTTCTCTTTTTAACGTTGAGAATCCTAGCTCGTAAGCCTCCATGCTGAGCTGCAGAGGGACGTTTTTGTCCTTCCGGTAAAGACGATGTTGCAATTTGTAGACCGACATCTTTGAAGCGTGGAAAAATGGAGTCTGGGAAGGGGCATGATGGCGTAGCGTGAAGATTTGATGGCAGAATACCGGTATTTGTTTGAGTCGGGAAATATGAAGGAGGAAAGAAGAGGCTATCATGGTGGAGGGCCGCTATTTACATAACCAATTCTGGAAAACGTATAACTTTTTTTTACTGTAATAGGCTTAGCGTAACGCTAGGCCATTTAAAGGCTAGCTGAGTGGGACTAGTATTATTTTTCAGCCAATAAGAAGCTAGATTGCATTTTCTATAGTAACAGCGCCAGCGCACATCGTAAGAGGGGCCTTAACGACACAAGTTACTAGAATACAGTTAGAATTAGGCGCCTCTTCTGTCATCTTTGTCGCTGGTTCCCCCCCCCCTCAATCGCTGCCTCTAGCTGCCTTAATCGCTGCCTCTGGCTGCCTCAATCGCTGCCTGCCTCAATCACTGCCTCTGGCTGCCTTAATCGCTGCCTCTGGCTGCCTTAATCGCTGCCTCTGGCTGCCTTAATCGCTGCCTCTGGCTGCCTCTGGCTGCCTCAATCGCTGCCTCTGCCTGCCTCAATCGCTGCCTCAATCGCTGCCTCTGCCTGCCTCAATCGCTGCCTCAATCGCTGCCTCTGACTGCCTCAATCGCTGCCTCTGGCTGCCTCAATCGCTGGCTGCCTCAATCGCTGCCTCTGGCTGCCTCAATCGCTGCCTCTGGCTGCCTTAATCGCTTCGTTGGTTACTGCCTCTAGAATTCCTGCCCTGCCTAAGTACATTGACCAATTAAATTCCTGTAATAGCCCCTGCAAATTCTAGTGTATCCACTACTTACGCTTTCCTCAATACGGTAAAAAAAGTTATACGTTTTCCAGAATTGGTTATGTAAATAGCGGCCCTCATCATGGTGTGGTGTGGAAGTGGGGACTAGAGGTCACGGCAAACAGAGTGGAAGGCCGCTGACGTTCACGTACACAACAGGATGGGCTACAGAATTATTGAGTATTTGAGTATATTTTTCTGGCGAATTTGGTTAATCTGGGTTGACTTGATTTGATTTGGGGCACGCTGATCGTGTACATCGACGTCCCCTATGCATGTTCTTGCCCTGCAGAGGTGTTCTGGAAAACCAACATCAACGAACTGGAAAACCAGAGATGGACAAGGGAAAATAAATCTCTTCCCGAATCCGAAGTACCATAATGGAATAACTCGGGACAATCTCGTACAAAAAGATTCTCCTAGACTCGTACATTCTACCAAATGAGCGTCAAAGTGACCACACAAAACCCTGACGGACCGACTGACCGACTGACCGACGACTGTCTACGCCTTCTTCTTGGACGCAATGTGCTCGTCGTGCAGCTCCGCCACCGCCGGTATGATCAGCGCCTCAATCTCCGCCTCCGGCTCCTCGTGCGGCACCTCGTCCGCCCTGAGCGGCCTGCCCTCCGCCTCGCCCCAGCCGCCCGTCCTGCCGACGCGCAGCCAGCCCTCCTCCTCCTCCTCCTCCCCGCCACACGGCAGTTGCCCGCCGGGGCGCCTCACAAACACCACCTCCCACTTGCGCGTCGCCAGCAGGTTGCCGATGACCAGGTGGTGCCGGTAGCGGTCCAGGCTCGCCCGCGCCTTGCGCACCAGCAGCGCCGGGTCCGTCTCCAGCTTGTAGCTCACGATCATGCCCTCGGGCGCCCACCCGTCCACCAGGTTCTCGAGGAACTTGGGCACCGGGTCCAGGTCCACGACCAGCCGCCGCGAGCGCGGCACCCGCGGCGCGTCAAAGTTGTCAAACGCCGGCTGCTCGTCGTCCGAGGGCGGCGTGCTGCTGTTGCTGCTGCGGTTCGGCTGCTGCTCGGCGGCGGCGTCGGTGGATTGAATCTTGTGCTCGGCCATGCGCTCCGGCGGCACGAAAAAGTCAGACACGGCCGCCGCGAGGTACAGCAGGCCGTCCGCCCCCAGCGGCCGCATCAGCCGCGCGATCCCGCGCAGCTCGTGCAGGTAGTCGCCAATCGTCACGAACGGCAGCATCAGCAGCATGTTGCTCCGCCGTGCCCTCTTGTACTCGCGCAGCACGTCCAGGATGCGCGCCTGGTCCTTTTGCCGCACCACCACCCGCGTGGCCGCAGCCCCCCCCGCCCCCTCCTCCTCCCCGCCGCCGTCCTCGTCGAGAAAGTCGAGGAAGCAGTCCTTGGCGTGCGTGTAGTGCCGCGAGTACGGCTGCAGGCTGAACTCGCGGTGCAGAAACACCACCGCGTACCCGGCGGCCAGGAAGTACTCGGCCGAGGTGGCGCCGCGCGTGCCGGCGCTGAAGTTGTCGATGAACCGCACCGTCTGCCGCTCCAGCGGGACCGTGGTGCCGCCCGAGGTGATGAGCACCACCCGGCGCCCGGCGGCGGCGTGCTCGGCGATGAAGGACGAGGCTTGCGCCAGGTGTGCGCCGAGGTGCCGTGGCGGCGGGTTGGACGAGAAGTAGGCGTCTTCTGCCTGTGCAGATGGAGAGGACATGTCGGGTGGATTGGTAGTATTTTTTTTCTTCGCTGAAATGATCGGGAGATTTCTTTTTATTGAGATGACGCCGTGGTTCTAGTTGATGTGGTGATGCCACTCCAGCGAGTAAGAGTGAGACTCAGTGAAAATGAGGGGTTATTAAGCGTGTTCGCAACTGCACTGCCTCGGTGCATCCCTTGGACTCGGGTGTCGCTGAAGAAAAAAGAGGAAAGAGAAGAAAAAACTGGCGATATAGAAGAGATAAATAATCAAGTGGAAAAAGGCAAACGAGTTTTTTCCAAGTCTGCCCCCATCGGCCTTTATAAACCCTCCCGGCTGTGCTGATATTTACGAAGCAGCTCCCATCCCGCCTCACTTTTGGTTTGGAGTTGACAGTAGCGTGGCCCGCCGCCTCGCACGTCGGGCAGTGAAGCCGATTTATGCCTTTTCCCTGCAAATCTTGCTGTAGAGTATTCTTGTTTTTTATTATTTGGTGAGTACGTCATGCAACCCGTTTCGTACAACTCTGATTCATTGACGTACCCCCTCCCTCTTTCCGCCTCACTATCAACAAGATACACTTTGTACAGCCTCATCCAGTTACACCACGACGTCAAATTAGAAAATTGCCGTCAGGACCGACAAACAGACAGCACGTCCTCATTTAAATCAAATACATCTTGAATCAATTTCGGCCCCATTAAACAGGCCACGCCCCTAGCCGCCTTTGTTCTCCTCGACGCCGCAGTTGCGCGCGCCTCTGAGTATGACCTCGCGCCTAGCCTATAGGATATGAGATGTTTTTTGAATTTGAATTTGAATTTGAACTTGGATCTACAATATAAAACAGCGAAATTGATTAATCTCCTCCAATACAGAGGTCACGGGCCTAACAATATTCATTCGCCCAAGTCACCATTCATCGTCCCCAGCTCACCACTCTCCCCTTCCAAAGCTTAGCCCTCGCCGTACCACAGTGCGCGGTAGTCCTTGTACGCCTTGTACGGCCTCTCAAACTCCGGGTCGTATTCGTCCGCCAGCCAACCCATGCCCGGCAGCAGGATGTCCTCATGCACCCCAAACGGGTTCTGCCCAACCCCGTACAGATAGTCGCCAACCTCCTTGCTGAACCAAATCCCGCGCCCCGTCACATTGGCCCGGATCTTGGCCATACCCAACGTCACGCGCGGCTTGTTCGCCGCCCACGCCGCCTCCCCGAGCCGCACCTTGATCCTCTCCAATAGTAGCCCGTGCGTTTCACTACGCCAGTCATCGTCGCTGGGCTGTGGGAATTTGATGAAGCTCAGCTCCACCGAGCGCAGCGTGGCCGGCAGCGCGACCAGCGCGTCCACGAGATCGGCGATGCGCACCATCGCGTTGGACAGCCCGAAATGGCGCAGCTGATCCCAAGACTTGAGCGGGAGTAGCTTCTGCAGCGGGAAGAGCCGTCGCGGAAAGGGCGCCTCCTCGGTCATGTGGCCGTCGAAGCTCAGTCGAAGGTGTTGCAGGTGGCGCGCATTGGCGAGCAGGCTCTTCAAGCGACCGTTCTCAAGAATCGAGATTTGGTCCGGTGGCGTGCCGGTGATGAGGATCGGGAGGTCAAGTCGTCTGAAGCCTGGTTGACGTAGCAGCAGTGCCAAGTTCTCATACTCGTCGCAGTCGCCTGTCAGCATATACGGGCTGATGCCAGTGCTGAGCGCGTGAACGTCAAAGACGAGCTCCGACACCGCCGCTTTGCCGCCGTTGCGGATACGTGCCGCCAGCGTCTCAAGTACAAATACCAAGGCTCTCCAGTGTGCCTTCTCTCGAGACACGTCGTTGGCAGTCCACCCCGTGCTAGTTGTCCATCGGTTGAGCGTGTGCATCGTGGCCGCTTCCTTGAAGGTGGGCCAGCCGCGCGGGATGGGGTAGTTAAAGCCGCACGGAAAATCTCGTATCATAGGCGTGCGATAGAGAGGAGTGTAAAGATACCCGTGAGTTGACGGTGTCACCGTGATGCGCTCCAGCGCAGGAAAGGCGTCGATGCCCTCAACCAACGCGCTCACGTCCTCGCCCGCCGCCATTGCCTCAAATTGCTGACACAGTAGCACATCGTAGTATTGTTGGCACTTCTCCAGCAGTGGCTGTGCCTCGCGCTCCCCCGCGCGTGCAGCTCTTGCTACTAGGTTTTCCGTATCGTTTATGTTCCGGTCTCGTAGCTCTTCCAGGTTACGTTTGCAGCAGCTGTGGAACCAGGCGGTGTTGACGGCGGCTTCAGCAGAGCCACCGTGTATCAGAATATCCTCAGACAAGCTGTCGTTTTGACGATCCCATAAATCTGCTGGGTCCGCGAGTCGCGCATCGTCAACGACGATTTCGCGCACGCTGAGGCGAAAGGTTGGGTGGGCAGCCACGGCACGAAAGACTTCTAGGTTGCGTGGGTTCGGCGAGAGGAAGACGCGGGTGAAGCGCGGTGGAATGGCGTGGCAGATGGTTGGGCAGGCGAGGCGAAACGCCTTGATGTCTTTGTTGAGGAGGTGGCGGCATATCGTCATGAGGATCTCGGAGGGCATGCGGATGAGCATGGGTTCTTGTCTGCTGGCATGGAGGTTGGACTCCGTTGTCAGCTCGGACCTTGTCTCCGGCTCGGATGCCGTGGCTAGTTTTGGGTGAGATCCCGAAGTAGTCTTCATGGTGTAAGTATGCCGACACAACTGCGGAGGGAAGTCGAAGACGGTGGTGTGAAGCTGAAGAGATGCACACGACTTGTCTTGCAAGCTCTAGGCAAGAATCATGTCAGCCATGCAGGTTCGCTTCACAATAGCGCAAGCTACAAAGACGCACCAACGAAGCTTGGAAATCAAGAGGAGCGACAGATGGAACAGAAGAGAAAAGAATGATCGGTGTTTGTGTAAAGTCCTGCTTGGTTGGTAAAGCAGAGTGTTAGTGGCGTTTGTCGTGAATGCTAGCAGTATCAAGCAGTCGCACCAAAGTTACTTGCCTGCAAAGGACAACGAAGCAGAGGATCTATCGATCGCCGATCCTGAACCCTAGCGAAAGAAATGACAATCTCGATACCAGTCTCTGAGCTTAGGCCGTTGCTTGCACAGATGAGATAATGAAGGATGACTGTGTGACGAGCCGCCCAACTATTGCGGGGTTATTAGCCGCCTAGGCAGATGCAAACACCCGATATTCAGGAAGCAGTAACTCGTTTGCGCTGAACAGGTCATACAAACGCCTTGCATTTTTTGTCATGTATAATTATTCTCTAAATAACTAACGTTACTTGGCTATATGTTCACGAGTCCCCCTTGCGTTGCTTCTCGTATAGGCATACGTACATACCCAGGTCGCTATTGCTTGCCTGGCGACAACCTCCACGCCCGTAGAGGTAGAGCCTGAAGCTGGCGCACCTTGGGCTTGATGTACCAGAAGAATGTAACCGCGCCAAAGAGCACGCACATGATGTTGACCCAGTAGAACCCGTCACGCGTCATCTCGCAGACGCCACCACCGTCCTGGCACCGCTCCTTCTCCGCCTGGACGGCGCAGGAAAACACCTCCGTCACCAGAGGGCCCTTGAGCTTGGCGCTGCTCGTGTGCTTGCCTGGATGACAGGTAGCCACCGTGAAGACGTCGACGAGACGTAGCACAAAGTACCGCGGGAACGTCCCGCCCAAGTTGGACACGGTGGCCAGCAGAGTCATGTAAGTGCCGCCGATGACCGGGTCCGAGACCTTGGCGTGGAAGGCGGAGACAGCGACGAACATGATGGTGTTGGTAAAAGTTGAGATGATGTGCTCGAGGATGACGATGACGAGATACCAGGTCGTGACGCCCTCGGCAGGGAAGATGGCAACGGTCAACTGGGCGAGGAGAGCAGCACCGAGGCGGCCGACAAAGCCCCAGCCCCAAAGTCTCATGGCGCCGTATTTTTGTGACCACATGCCAGCATAATAGCCGAGGCCGATCTCAAAAGGAAAGTCAATCAGAACCGTTAGGGCCATATTTTCCTTGCCAAAGCCCTTGTCGAGAAGCTTGAGGTTGGTGACGCCGTCGTTGGCCTGGAAGCCAATCTTGGCAATCAGGTGAACAATAATGATGGTTTGCACGTTCTTGAGCTTGAGGATACCCCACATGATCTTGTAGACCTCCCAGACGCCCTCCTCATTTTGAGACTTTTCCTCACGCTTCATAAAGCCAAGGCCGATGGTGACGATGATGTACATCCACCCCCAAAACGTCAAGTAGCCACCGAGGGAGACGAGGCCGTCATCGAAGGGGACGGATCGGAACCACTTGTTGGCAAAGTCGGAAGCGTTGAGGGCGAGGAAGACGGTATAGGACATGAAGTGGCCTGCGGTCAGGCCAACGGTCTGGGCGGTCGAAGCGTAGGAGACATTGCTGGGGGTTAGCAGGGTGAGAGCCCAGCCGTCGACGGCAATGTCCTGGGTTGCGCACATGAGGACGAGGAAGAACCACCAGAGCATAAAGGACCAGACGGTGGGGCCGCCGGGCTTGCCTGTGGTGGCCATCATGGTCTCGACGTGGCGGCCGAGCCAGAGCATGCCGAATCCGGAGAGGAACTGGATGGGGACGATCCAGGTCTTACGGCGACCGAAGCGGGGGCTCCAGACGGCATCGACAAAGGGGCTCCAGAGGAGCTTGAGCGAGTAAGGGTAGGAGGCGAGGGTGAAGACGCCAATCTCGCTGTACGACATGTGGTTCTTGAGCAGGAAGGGGACGGACCCCATGGCGAGGCCCATGGGGATACCCTGGAGGAAGTAGAGCAGGACGAGGAGCATGAAGTTGCGCTGGTCCTGCAGCGGCAACTGGAAGAAGCCGGCATCGTTGGCGGCCGGACTCTTGGGCACAGGGTCATCGAGAGAGAAGGACTCGCGGGCCATGTAGTTGGAGGTGAGGGCGGCCGAATCATTGCTGGCTGTTTTCCGGCGCATCTCGACGCCAGAGTTCATGTTGCCGTTTTGGTGCTTGCGCACGGCCTTGCCGTCACCGTTGGTGTTGGCGTCGCCGTTGGTGTTGATGGACAAGGGCGAAGCGCTCTTCTCCTTGCGCGACTGTGGACGTCGCGCTCTGGCCCCCATAGGAGATGTGGCCGCGGCTTAATGGAGCGCAGGGATGGCAGGTCCCTGGCTCTTTTGCTTTTTTTGTTTGGTTTTTGTAAAGGTCGGATCGAGAATGAAACAGACGAAAGGCGAAAATAGTTCAATGGCGCGTGAGGCAAAGGCGGGCAATAATAGTAAGTAGTAGCTGGTTGGAGCGTAGAGTGCTGGTGTCGAGTCGTCAAAGGGACATGTAATGGAAAGTGCTCGGTACTGTGGTGGCTAGAAAGAAGCCACGAACGAGAAATAAAATCGAGCCGATAGGCAGAGAACTATCCAAGGCAAGGTAAAAGACGGAATGAATGTAATGTCAAGCTAGCTTCGAGAAATCGATAGAGGGCGAGGCGGCAATTATCGCACTGCTGGCGCGCTCCGGACTGTCGGGCTGCGTGGCGACGCTACCGTGGCCTCAAGGGCTTACAAATAAATGTGTGGACGAAGCTTTTCGCTCGAGGTGGCGTCGGCCGTGAACTGCTGGCCAACACCTGGTGCTAGCCAACGGAGGAGGGGGAAAGAAATTGGTGGAGATGACGTAGGACGAAGAAGAGAAGAATGCAGCCAGGGTGCAATCAGAAATCCTCCATCAGCCAGGAAATGAGGCCAAGATGTGGTTGGTGTGGAAAAAGTCCGTGAATCATGAGGATCACTGAGGAATCGAGAACCTCTTGGCCCAAAAAGGTTGCCCCGGAGCCCCGCATTTAGCGCCTGGCACCCCCTGGAACATGTACCTGGTACCTGAAGGTTTGGCGCATCAGGCCCTGGTAAAACGCTTGTAGGAGCCGAGACAGCAGATGTAAGATATTAGAAACGCAAAAGTCATGATTGTTATTTTTGAAGAGAACTCAGAAATTTCGTATCATCAAGAAACATCATACAAACGCTGCTGTATTCCCTGCCCTCCCCCTGCCAGCCTGGCAACCTTCTTTGAATCCCCGCTGCAGCCAAGCCTGTGGGGCGTCCCCAGCTTGGGTTCTTATCTTATCTTATCGGCCAGCGCCCTGCCGCGTCCCGTTCCATCAACAACACGCGACTTCTCGATCGTGACATTCATCAAGCACTTTTTTTTTTTTTAAACAGCTCGACGACATTCTGAAGAATTCTGACGCTGCCAAAAATGGAAGAGCAAGAAAACACACAACCACCGACCGATCCCCTGGGCAAGGAGATTGCCTCCTTGAAAAAGCGAGGTAGCTTCCGCCAACCGCGTCGTTACTATCCCTAAGCTAACCAAACATCCCCCCCCCCCCCATGACAGTCGCCGCCATGAAGAAACGTCTACAGATCGAGTGCTCCACCATCCTATCCTCGTCCCCTATCCAAACCATCATCCAAGACGCCTCCGCATCCACCTCGCACACCTCCTCGCTCCTCAAATCCGCCCCCCGACCCGCCCCCGACGCCGCCGCCGCCGCCTCGCTCCAGAAGCGCTCCGCCCAGCAGGCCGCCTACATGCAGCAGTGCGCCTACCGCATCGCCGCGCCCGTCACCGCCTTCAAGGTGCGCGACCCGGACCCTCACGCCGTCGACCGCGGGCACGTCCTCGGCCTGCGCTTCGAGGTCATGTCGCAGGGCCACTTCCTCCGTCCTTACTACGTCCTCCTCAACCGTCCCTGGACCGACGACCCCTCCGCCCCCTCCCACCACCTGCGCGTCCACCGCCACACCGTGCCGCCCGCCGTGCCCCTCGCCGGCCTCGCCGCGCGCCACCTGCCGCCGCCGCCGCGCGCGGCCACCCCGACCACCCGGCAAGACCTGGGCCGCTTCGCGCGCGCGCTGCGCCGCGAGATCGCGCGCTTCCACAACCGCCTCGGGCTCACCGCGGACCTGCGCAAGACGGTCGGGCTGGCGCGCAAGCGCAGCGCGCGCCCGCCGCCGGGGGCTGGTGCTGGTGCGCGGGAGGTGGTGGAGGCGGGCATCGCGGACGTTGAGGCGAAGCACGTCAAGCTCGCGTGGGCGGACGGGCGTAGCGGCCGCATCCTGATGGACCGCGACGGAAAGGTGGAGAGGTTCGTGGTGTTTGGGCCGCAGGGCGGGAGGGATTGGCGGATGACGAGGATGCTGTGCGACGCGGGCGACGGGGTGGACGACATTGCGCGGAAGCTGCAGCGCTATGCGGCGACGTGATCCGGGAAGGGTGCATGTAAAGATTATAATGTCTAAGCGATTCATGATTAATGTACGTTACAATATTCGAAGGTGAGGGAGCGACTTGGGCGGGGTAATTGCTGAGAGAGAGATGGGATGGATTTCTGGGGCTTCAGTTGGCATGTGTATTGCAACGCTGCCACAATCCAAGATATGACAAACATTGGCACTAGACCACGGCAGAGTATGCGAAAACACATTTTATTGTTGTATCAAAAGTTAAATTACAATAGAAGCAGGCCAACCGCCCAAGTGCCTTTTATGAAATCGTTACCTCAATCACGCCAGTTCCCCAGACTTCACCGCCGGCGAGACCGCCCCGTAGTTTGCGTAAATGACTAAAAAAGGAATTCGGAAGAAATGTCCACAAAGAAAAGTTTTTTGCCTCCCATATATGAAACATTGTGGGGAGGCTTTCTGCGGAGAGCACGCTCTGCAAGGTATATAGTTGCCATAAAACTTTTCATGAGTTTTTTTTTTCGAGTGTTGCCAGCCTCCATCAGCCACGGGGAAGGGAATCCCGGGGGCTGAAGAGGCTGACAGGGGGGGGGGGGGGGGGGGGG
>MWMN01000015.1:305576-333848 GCA_002968875.1 Cordyceps cicadae | reverse complement strand
GGGGGGGGGGGGGGGGGGTTGCTTCTTTGATCTATTTACAAAAGGGCAGCGACGGCGGCAACAGCGGCGAAGAGGCCGATCTGGGCCTGAGCACCGCCGTTGACGACGACGACGGGGGGTTGGGTCCAGGTGTTGTTGCTGACGACGGGGGGCTTGACCGAGGACAGGGGGGCGGGGGCCTGGGTGGGAGGAGGCGCCGGGGCGGTGGTCCAGACGGGGGTCTCGGTGACGGGCGCGGGGGCGACGGGGCTGGTCTCCTCCGGGCAGGGAGACTCCGTGACGGCCTCGGGGGTGCTGGAGTACCGGACGGGGACGCTGGGGAGGGTCACGGTGGCGGTGGTCAGAGTGGGAGCGGTGGGAGTGGCGACAGTGGAGATGACAACGCTGGGAGTGACGGTGGTAGGAGTGACGGCGGTGGGAGTGACGGCGGTGGGAGTGACGGCAGTGTTGGTGGCCGGGCAGATGGTGGTGGTGACGGTGGTGATGGCAGTGGTGCGGGCCGGGCAGTTTGCGACGGAGGGCGCACAGTCGATGACGGTCTTGGTGACGACCGAGGTGGCCGTGGAGGTGGTCCAGGTGTGGTGGCCGTTCTCCTCGCAGTTCTCACACGGGTGGACGTAGTGCCAGTCATCGTCGTCGGCATCGCAGCCGTCCATGTCAATGTGAGGGTGCGATGGGTGCCAGACGTTGGTGCGGCCAGAGGGGGGAGGGTATTTGGGGCCGATGGACTGGGAGATCTCAATGCCGGCGGGCAGCTTGATGTCGTTCTCGAGGCTCTCGTCGCCCCAGACGTCATCGAAGAAGCCCGGGTGGGCGGCGACGACGGAGATGAGGGCGGCGGCGACAGCAAAGGACTTCATTGTGAATTGTAGATGTGTATCTGTGTGTATTGGTGGTTGAAGAGGAGGCTTGAAGAAGTGCGAGCCAGTGTGTAGAACCGGAAAAGAGTGTATGGGTGAGAGTAGTTCTGAAGGTTCAAGCTGGCGTCTGCTGCTGTGAGAAGGAGAGTCGGTCAGAGAGAGGGCGGGATGAGAGACGGCTTAAATAACTGATGTCCTCAGGATGCGGAAACAAGAAACAATGCTGCCGCGATCCCACACCCCCTTCTTTTGCATCTCCCCTATTATCCGCATCGTTTACTTGCCCTCTCCCTCTGTGCCCGGTCCTGCAAAGCAAACACGCTGGGACGAAGTACTCCGTGTGATGCCGGCGCCGCTCCCGAGGCGGAATAGCTCTGATTCATGGGGGAAATGAGGAGCAGAGACACGGCGATGGGAGTCGCGGACTCTTCCCTTTGTCATTACCCATCTCCACTTGACCGCCTCTTGCCTTGTCCCTTTTTCACGCCGGTATACGCCCTCGTCGTCGTTTCGTACCCAGGGTTGATGTGTTCCCGGCGCCCCCAGGTTTTGCGGGCATGTCTTACCGATGGGCTCAATCGAGGGGGAACAGGGCCTGGGCGCAAACGACGCCAAGGGCCTCCGATGCCAACGCCACAAGCCTCGAATTCAACTGGGACCTGCGTTAGTAGCGTGTGCAAGTTGGCTCTGAGAAAGTATGGTCTCTTCCCGCATGTTGCATGGTTTGTACGTAAGATCGACCCGGCTTAGAAAAGGAGGATTCGGCTTGGAAAGAAAGATTCGACTTGTCCCTCTCTGTCATGCTTCTACCACCGCTCCGTGGGCCATCTCCGTGGGCACATCTATATTCCATATTCATGCTGGAATATAGAGCCTTCGGCTGGAAAATGGTCTTTCCTTTCTGTCCCTCGCCTGCTGTCCGTGTCAAGGGCCAGATCAATGTCTTGGGCCCAGGAAAATATTACTAGTCCGTCTTTCTCCCTTTCCACAGGTTATCTTGCCCCTCTCAACAAAGCGGCAGAACACGAGAAGCCGGCAAGTCAGGGACAGGGAGTTATTAGTTGGGAAAAGCAAATCTTGTCTAGGCGATCCGTGGGGTCGAAAAAGCAACTACCGCCAAGGCCGTGCTGCGCCGTTGCAAGGCTCGCAAGTGTTGAGAGGGAAGACAGTGACGAGAAAACAAAAAAAGAAAAAAGAAGGAGAAGTCGCAGAAGAATGCCTCAGTTATACATGATACATGACTCGAATAGCCCTCAGCAACACAGCCGTGGCTTGTTTTGCTTCCTTCTGTATTGTTTTGCCCTGCGCGGTTTCAACGCCACGCTGTGAAAAGCAGGAATCGACCTGCATAGAATCGGCGGTTCTTGCTTGTTTTTGTTTTTGTTTTTCTTCTTTTTCTTTCCTGCGACTGGATGCTGTTGCCATTCTTAGAACCGGGTCGAGTTGTTTGTTTGTCGTTGTCTTATGTGTCTTGTATGTCTTGTATGTTTGTCACAATCTGTTGACGCAGCCCTTGAAACAAACCATAGATGCAACATGTTATCATTTTACTGTCCAACTCATGACTTTCTGAAAAGCCCACGTCTTTCACCAGTCCAGTGCCTTGTTCGTCTTTTGCACGAGACTCGACTTTGTCTGCTCATCCGCGATGACCTCCATCCTAGGGCCCGTCTCGTCGCGCAAAATGTCGAGCCGGATATTCCACCGCCTCACTTGCCCGTCCACCACGTCGGTCCACTTCCTGATCAAGGGGTGCGCCGCCGCCACGTCAGGAAACAGCACCTCCCTCTCATCCTCCTCCTGCTCCTTGCCTCCCTCCGTCTCCCTTTGCTGCCCGCCCGATGGCTCGACCGGGTAGGTCCAGTTCCCGTCGGGCGCCCAGTAGTCCGGGCTGAAGATGCACCTGGTGCTGAGCTCCTCGCGGGCCTGGCCCAGCAGCCGCTCCGCCTCGGCCGCCGCGTCGCCGCCCGCGGGCGCCAGCGCCTCGCTGATGCCCTCGAGGAGCCCGAGGAGGTGCCCGGCGGCCTGCCCGATGGTCGCGCCCAGGCTGAAGCCCTCGTCGAAGCCCGGCTGGATGCTCGCCTCCTTGGCGACGGACACGCCTTCGCGGTAGCCCGCGGTGCTGTGCTCGGCCTGCAGGCGGCTCATGTCCGTCGGGTGCGTGGCCGCCGGCGCTGCTGGCGGCGCGACGTCATGGGGATGGGCGTCGCTGTCTGCGCCAAAGACATCGTCCAAAGGGTCGGAGGGAGCGGCCGCGGCGAGGGCTTCTGGGTCTAGCTCGCCAGCCTGAAGTCTCCCTTGCGAGAAGAGGGAGTCCTCCTCGGATCGATCTCTCGGCTGCTGGTGCATGTTGTGGGAAGCGGCTCCGCGATTTTCCCAATCTATAATAAGGCGCAGGCAGGCAGGGGGGAGATGGGATGGTCGGAAAATTGTTTTGATTTGACAGGTGCGATTTGTGTGGCAGCGGGCCAAGTCCGTACAGTACGGAGCAGCCACCTCCACACAGGCACACTGTGTGATATGTGACCGTCTGCATGCTCAAAGCTCACAGTGCGTAAAACTATCACAAGCACAGCCCGCTTTTCCTTTAACCTCAACCTCAAACTAAGTTAATTGATGCCCTTGCATTACAAATCCTCCCTCGCCAGCCCGCGTCCATCTGCTTTCTTTTTGTGCTTCTCACTTTCAAAAACACCAAACAACCGATTCGGTCTAGAGGATTCTGGCCTGAGACATTCATCCCTTGTAATCTTGCGCTGCCAAGTTGGGGTGAATCCTACGCTAGATCTAGCTTTGTGGCCATACATGATGCGTGAATCTAGCCCAGAGAATAACAGACATGTGCTGCAATTCAATGCCGAAGAGCACCGCTGAGAGAGAGAATTTATGGAAATGCCGTTGAAACAAAGTGTTCAGATCATAGGCATTGCAGCAAACACGCATTTGGTTGGTACACGTGGGACACGCCATTCTGAGTGCTGAAAGTCCTGTTACTTCTCTTAGATACCAAGAGAAACGCGTGAATTGGTTGTTCATACTCGCTGCAGGGTAAGGAGACCCGACGGTATCGACAAGACGGCCCGTGCTGGCAGACATTCCGATAACAAGGGGTTCGCAATGTTGCACTCGAGACGCGTGCAGGCAAGGATCGTCGTTTCGACAAAGCCGCCTGTTCTTCCATCACAACAAAAGAAAACTGGTGTATAAGAAACGGCCTGGGTCGACTCTGACAATTGGAATTACGCATCCCCTTTCAACTCGCCAGACGAAATAAAAGGAACTTGAAACTTGTGTTGGGAAGAAGTAAAGGTATATACATCAAGCCATCTCGGGTTGTTCACCTCAAATGCGCCCACTTGCGCCTCTCCGCTATATACGAAACGGCACCACCCCTCCTCACACGCCTCACTGGCAAGACGACCACCACTCACTCGACTTCTTGCAGGTATACGGGGCCTGGCAGGCCGTCGGTCCGTTATATCCCTGTCCGCCGCACTGTTTCACTGTCAGCACCCGCACCAGTATTCACAATCTCTCTCCCGGCTTGCAGACTTACCTGAGCCCACTGCGGGACGGTGCCGGTCGGGGAGGAGCCGGGCGGCGCGGAGCTCGTCGGGGAGGATCCGGGCGGCGCAGAGCTCGTCGGGCTCGTGCCCGGGGGCGTGGTGGTGGTGGTCGACGGCGGCGGGGGCCCGTCGGCACCGCAGGGCCCGCCGTTGACGAGGATGTGCTTGGCCTGCTGCGCGTAGTTGCAGCCGTTGATGACGTTGGAGTCGGAGAAGCCGGCGCTCCACATCATGATGCCGCCAAAGTGGGCGTCGTCCTTGTAGTCGTTGACGATGGTGGCGAGCTGCTCCGGGGTCGCGTAGTAGGTGGCGCCGCCGGGCCCGCCGTTGGCGGCCAGCGGGGCGGCGGGCACGCCGATGAAGACCTTGGCGTCCTTGGAGGGCGTGTCGGCGATGAAGCTGGTCCAGTTGTTGTAGTTGAACGGGGCGTTGCCGTTGATGGGCAGCGCGCAGGGCACCGTGTAGTTGTTGTTGTTGTAGAACTGCACGAAGAGGTAGTCGAACTGGCTGGCCGCGATCATCTCGCCCATGTTGGGCTCCGGGATCGGGCACTGCGGCGCGCCGGTGATGACGTACTTCTTGGACGCGTCCTTGGCGAAGTTGGCCCGCAGCGTCGCGATCATGTACCGGTAGTACTGGCTGCTGCCGGCGTTGCCCTCAATGTCAAAGTCGAAGCCGTCGACGTTGTTGGCGCCAAAGGGCCGCTGCACGGTCGCGTTGCCCGAGTTGCCGTACGACTCCCACAGGTACTGGCCGATCTGCTCGGCCTGCTCGCGGCTCTGCAGGGAGTAGGAGCTGGTGGCGCCGCCGAGGGAGAGGACGATCTTGACGCCGGCGGCCTGGCACTTGGCGATGGCGGCGGTCAGGGCCTCGCAGTTCTGGCCCTGGCCGGCGTTGCTGACGAAGCACGACTGGCCAAAGGTGCCCGAGGGGATGATGTTGTCGCGGCCAAACTGGTAGAGGAAGGACAGCACGAGCACGTCGATGCCCGAGTTGGACTGGCAGTACGCGCCGAGGTCGTTGTTCTCGATGGTGCCGCCGCCGTTCTGGCCCCAGTAAACGACGTTTTGCGCGCCGGCGGGTGCCTGCCGCGTGGCGAGGAGGGGAGAGGCCCCGACGAGGCCGGTGAGCCCGAGGCCGGCGAGGAGAGACGGGGAGCAGCGCATGGTGAGTTTTGCTCAGGAAGCTGAAGGGGGGGGGGGGTCAGTGTACCAGAGGGGGGAGCTTAGGAAAAGAGAATATGTACAGGGCGTCTGGGGGGAATAATACGCGGTTATCGATGTAGATGTAGATATGTGTATATATATATATATACAAAAACGATGCAGGTAAAAGGAATGTGTTGTAATTGGCTTCTTGTTGATCAACACCGCAAGAGTCTACGAGGAATCAACATGATGACTCGGCCAGGTCTCAGGATATTTATACTTTTGCACAAGATCTTCAAAGCAAAGCGGAAACCGATGGGTTATCGGGAGCTGATGAAAACATTCTCCATGGCCCCCCGAACCGTCATGCTGACCTGCCATTCTGAGGTGCTTAGCCCCGGGCGCCGCTTCTCTCGCTGGGGTTGCATTCCAGAGCGAGGCTTTGCCCACCGGAGCGGATCACCGGCCACGCGGGGGGGCGAGGAGGAGGAGGAGGAGGAGGAGGTTAGAGGGGAGAAAAAAAGGAGACGTTACATGTTATTGAACAAAGCCCGGCCCCCGTCATCTGCGCGCGCGCCGAGAGAGGAAAGTGTCTACCTGGCTAGCCGATAAAGTCATTTCGGCGGGGGACAAAGGAGGTTGCGTGCCATGGTGTGGTAGCTAAACTGGGGGAAAAAAAACTGTCCCGCCAGCTGCAGATTTGGGTTAAGGTGTGGGCATTCGAAGCCAGGCAAACAAGGGGGGGGGGGGGGGCGGAACGGGGGAAAAAAAAAACGGGGGGGGGGGGGGGCGGAACGGGGGAAAAAAAAAACGGGGGGGGGGGGGGGCGGAACGGGGGAAAAAAAAAACGGGGGGGGGGGGGGGCGGAACGGGGGAAAAAAAAAACGGGGGGGGGGGGGGGCGGAACGGGGGAAAAAAAAAACGGGGGGGGGGGGGGGCGGAACGGGGGAAAAAAAAAACGGGGGGGGGGGGGGGCGGAACGGGGGAAAAAAAAAACGGGGGGGGGGGGGGGCGGAACGGGGGAAAAAAAAAACGGGGGGGGGGGGGGGCGGAACGGGGGAAAAAAAAAACGGGGGGGGGGGGGGGCGGAACGGGGGAAAAAAAAAACGGGGGGGGGGGGGGGCGGAACGGGGGAAAAAAAAAACGGGGGGGGGGGGGGGCGGAACGGGGGAAAAAAAAAACGGGGGGGGGGGGGGGCGGAACGGGGGAAAAAAAAAACGGGGGGGGGGGGGGGCGGAACGGGGGAAAAAAAAAACGGGGGGGGGGGGGGGCGGAACGGGGGAAAAAAAAAACGGGGGGGGGGGGGGGCGGAACGGGGGAAAAAAAAAACGGGGGGGGGGGGGGGCGGAACGGGGGAAAAAAAAAACGGGGGGGGGGGGGGGCGGAACGGGGGAAAAAAAAAACGGGGGGGGGGGGGGGCGGAACGGGGGAAAAAAAAAACGGGGGGGGGGGGGGGCGGAACGGGGGAAAAAAAAAACGGGGGGGGGGGGGGGCGGAACGGGGGAAAAAAAAAACGGGGGGGGGGGGGGGCGGAACGGGGGAAAAAAAAAACGGGGGGGGGGGGGGGCGGAACGGGGGAAAAAAAAAACGGGGGGGGGGGGGGGCGGAACGGGGGAAAAAAAAAACGGGGGGGGGGGGGGGCGGAACGGGGGAAAAAAAAAACGGGGGGGGGGGGGGGCGGAACGGGGGAAAAAAAAAACGGGGGGGGGGGGGGGCGGAACGGGGGAAAAAAAAAACGGGGGGGGGGGGGGGCGGAACGGGGGAAAAAAAAAACGGGGGGGGGGGGGGGCGGAACGGGGGAAAAAAAAAACGGGGGGGGGGGGGGGCGGAACGGGGGAAAAAAAAAACGGGGGGGGGGGGGGGCGGAACGGGGGAAAAAAAAAACGGGGGGGGGGGGGGGCGGAACGGGGGAAAAAAAAAACGGGGGGGGGGGGGGGCGGTATATGGGGAAATATAATATCGGGGGGAGGAGAGGGTGGGAAAGAAAAAAGAGGACCTTGGGCAATCAACTTGATTGCGAGGAGGTGGCAGTCAGTTACCAGCCAGTGTTGGCGATGGTGGCGTCGATTGTCATTGGGGCGTTCGGACGAGAGAGAGGGGGAAAAGAAAGATGGGGGGCGGATAGATGCGACGTTCCTGCACTAGCCTTGCTCTGTGGCGCGTCCAATCAATCCCCTTTGACTTCCCCTTTGGAGGATGGCTAGTACGTGCATTGTTAATATAAGACGTGAATGATGAAGGATGGGACGTGTAAGCGAGTAAGCTACTGGGCTAGTTTAGTCTCCGGATTGTGATGGGTGAGCTTGAATCCCCCGGATGATAGATAGGATAGGGAGGTCGTCCTGCTCAGAAGACCTGGGTTAGCTAGATGCGTGATGGAGATGGACAAGTCAGGTGTGTTGGTCGCATCATGGGGCGATCTGGCTCTCTGTGACTTGGACGACGTTGATTCGTGCAAGTCGCAAGCACGAGTTGCCAGTCCCGAGTGTGCTGACAACCCCACGATACAACACAAAGACGATTCTGTTCCCGTGCCGTGCGGGGAATTAGTAGTAGCAAGCTTAGCTAGCATCCATCTTTCTTTATCGTCCCTTGTTACCGTACTTGTTAGTAGATTGTCGCTAAATTGGCGCGTTTCTAAATACCGCCTTTGTCCACACCACAGCATCTGACAACAACACACTACTATGGGAATGGGGCCGGCCTTGTAGTAACGTAGACTGGCTACACCGTTGGACGGCCGCACCTGAGCCGTTCTTAATCTTGCAAGCTGTCCATCGTCCAGCCCGTGCGATACCGCCAGTTGGTTTGATTTCAAATCCCGCAACGTCGGCATTCGTCTCAACGTCCATCCCACACTTTTGCCCAACGTGTGTTGTTGAACGTCTGCGCGGGGCGTCGGGGTCGAGTTTGCGCGTCACGCGACGAAAGAACCCCCAAACGAAGACGCTTCGGCCGAATTACCACGCTGCGCTGAGAGAGTGGTTGCATGAGCGCCACAGCAGTCCAAGTCATGTTACACTCTTGACCTTTTGCAATCTGACGCGTGCGGGCGACGAGACGGCACCGACACGACATGTGGCGGGCTTCGCTCACATGTAGGATAACGGAGAAACCACGAGAAATGAGATGGCCTGTAAGGAAGGTAAGAGACGCGGATAAGTCTGGTTCGCTGGGACACTATGCAGCGTCGTTGTAGTTGGCTTACTTGTTAGTGTAAGAAATAGATGACGAGTGATGTGCTCCCGTCTTATCCGAGTGCGTTGTACTTGGTAATTTATGTCAAGTCGCCTTGTTACATTCGTAGCTATCCATCCGCAACTGCTTGGGAGCTGCCTTTTTCCTTCTTTTTTTTTTCTTTCCTCCTTTTTCCTTCTCTTCTTTCTTTTTTTTTTTCTCGTGCAAGTTTTAATGAAAGCAAGGATTGTCGTAGTAGTTACATCTCGTCGTCGTATTCATCCCATTTATTTCCTCATCATCACAAGTTCCCCAATGTTTAGCATTCTTATTGGTGCAGAGCCACTGAGTTCCCCATCTTCTGTACCTTTTTGATGTTACTAGGTAGGTTGGCAGTTATTGTTACAGGCGAGAACACAAGGCGATGGAGGCAACGAGTACCTACCCCATACCTCGCCTACCACCCTAAACATCAACCACCAACCACCAAACACACTGATACCCATGGAGCTACGTCGAGCCAGATCAATCAGGAGAATACCAGCAACATCTTCATCATCAAGTATCCATCAGCTGAATTATCACGCGACATACGATACCATGCCTTGCTCAAAAACAGCCTCACCAAACTTGGATCAAGAAAATGCATACTTGCGATGCACATGGCAGACAGCCGAGAAAGAACAAGACTGGTATAGGGTAACCGTGCATTCGGACTTGATCGGATCAAGCACCCAGCGTCTTGCGCACACGCGACAACCAGGATGACCATGACGCGCTGGCAAAATTTTGTTTCAACGCCCAACACGCTTAACCGTCATCCTGCACGTTATGCGTTATGCGTTATGCGTGATCCGCGATCCGTTGACCGCAAACTTGCACGGGATGCCGATGCCCTAGCCGGGGCCCCCCGCGCGGAGCCATGATGAGGCGAGCACCTCCGGCTCCGGGTTACCTACCCTACACCCTGCCCCCGGAGTGACGCACGCACAACGGTGGTCCAATTAAGGAGACGCATTTACAATCGACACATGCTTTTTTCCTCCCTCCCCAAGTTTTTATCCTTGCATACACGCATGGATCGCCTGCCTGTCTTACCCCGCGCTAGTGCTTGCTGAGCCGAGTTTATTCATTGGCTTGGCCGCTTTCCCCCCTCCCTCCGTTTCCCGCTAAATTGGCCCGATTGCCCGTTGCCCCCGTCGCCCGTCCTCCCGCGCCGCCGCCCTTGTTTTTTTTTTTTTTTTGCTCTACCCTGTGCCTCGGGACGTTTTTGGCAGCGCGCGTTACCAAAGCCGGCGGGCGGGCGCCGTCTCCGGTTACCAAAAAGCGTTGACCCCTCCTTTTGCCAGCTTGCGTATATAGCTTCTCCATCATCATCATCATCATCACCATCCCAGACTCTTCTTGGACACAACATCTCCAACGAACCGACAAAACTTGTCCCTGGAATCGGATCAACACCCACAAAGTCCCAATCTCCCGCCTCTTCCTGCCGTCCCCTCCGCGAACCAACAACCACCGCCGCCCAACCCACGCAACCCACCATGGCCGGCACCCTCGCCCCCCTCGCCCTCCTCGGGCTCGCCCTCGCCGTGCCCTACTTCATCGGCTACCACTCCTTCGCCAACGGCCTGCTCCCCCTCGTCGACGACATCTGGGCCGCCGGCGCCTTCCCCGACGGCACCCCGCTGCGCACCCGCTGGCTCGGCCTGCCCAAGCTCGACGAGCTCCTCTCCAAGCTCGTCGTCTTCTTCTGGCCCGTCGCCGCCTTTCAGCACCCGGGCCTGTTCCTCCACTCCCTCGCCTTCTCCGGCACCTTTGCCGCCGGCTGGATGCTCGTCACCCTCGAGACCTGGCGCGCCGGCAACGCCCGGACCCTTTCCGGATTGTAAGCTGTTGCCTGCAACCCTTCCCCCCCCCCCTTTCCCCCCCTGGGGGTGCAAATAAAACACTGACAAAAAAACGCCTGTTAAAAAAAACAACAGCTCCGTCCACCTAGGCCTCGCCGCGCAGGTCCTGACTTTTGCCTTTGCCACGCCCGTCTACGGCCTCGTCCACCTGCTCACCAGCCGCACCGCCTCCGCCCCGACCCGCGCCCACATGCGCATCCCGCCCGCCGTCCTCGCCTCCTTCCCGCTCGTCTTCTTCCTCGGCAACGCCCTCCCCAGCATCGCCATGGTCCTGCCCTTTTCCGCACACAACACCGTCCCCGTCAAGCAGCTCCTCACCGCCCTCTGGCAGCCCTGGCCCGCCTACACCGCCCTCGGCCTCGTCCTCGCCGACCTCCTCTGCGGCAGCAACACATCCGCCAACACCGCCACCCCGGCCGGCCGCAAGACCACCGCCGGCGCGCTCCGCTTCATCTACGCCATGGCGTTTGGCAACGCCGCCGTCTCCCACGTCGCCGCCGCGACCGTCACCATCGGCACCGCGCTCGCGCCGGCCATCTTCGCCGCCGACTACGCGGTCGCGCTGCACCCGAGTAAGGTCCTGCAGACGGTGCTGCCGTGGGCGAGCAGCCCGGTCGCGCAGATCGCGACGCTCGGCGACGGCGTCAACACGTTCCTCCGCTGGGACTACCTGCTCGGAACCACGTCGCTGCTGCTCTGGGCGGCCGTGCTGCACGCCCGCGCGTACAGGCACTACGAGGGTAAAGGGGTGAGCGTGCTGCCGTTGGTGGGCAAGGTGGCGACGCTGTACGCGCTGGTCGGGCCGGCGGCGGCGGCGGTCGAGCTGATGTGGGAGCGCGAGGAGTTTGTGCTGCAGAGCGAGGACAAGGCGCTGACCACCAAGAAGAAGAATTGAGTGGTGATGAGTGAGGGACAGATTTGGGGAGTTGGTGCTGTTTGGGGGGGAAAAAGTGGCTGGTAATGTAAAATAGCACATGCGATTGCAGTCTTGGAACGTGTCATGTGTGTAATGTAGTATGCCTGCTATTATTATAACAACCCAAAACAATATGTAATTTTTCCTTCATTTTTTTTTCCCATGTACCATTACACCGGTCCCATTGTAACCCTCCGAAATCAACCCCCCTACCGGGTATCAAAAGCATGTTTCATAGGCGCGGCTCGTCGTGGTCAATCTTGGACACGAGCGACGGAATGTCATCCACCTGCGCCTTGCCGACCAGGATGTCGTTGACGGCCGTGAAGAGCGGGTAGTCGCGGAGCTTGTCGCGGGTGGACAGGAAGCTGTGGACCTCAAAGGCGGTGAGGGTGCCCTGGAGCTTCTGGCCGTTGAGCTCGCGGCGCTCGACCTCGCTGACGGGGAGGCCCTGCTCGATGGCCATGCGGGCGCAGCGGAAGTTGCGGCCGCCGGAGGAGGAGGTGATGAGGTCGGCGACGCCGGCGGAGGACTCGGTGAAGGTGCCGGTCTGGACGGTCTCGCCAAAGAACTCCTTGCCGAAGCGGACCATCTCCATGAGGCCGATGCGCATGACGGCCGCCTTGGCGTTGTCGCCCCAGCCGCGGCCCTCGACGAAGCCGGCGGCGAGCGCGACGACGTTCTTGAGCGCGCCGCCGAGCGACACGCCCGCCACGTCCGAGACCATCTGCACGTGAAAGTACGGCCGGTGGAAGAGCCGCCGCAGGCACTCGTGGTCCAGCGGCGGGTACTCGGCCGGCACCGGGGTCAGCTTGGACTTGGAGGTGCGGCCGCGGGCGTCCTTGTGCGGGACCTGGGCGAGGTCGACGGCGCCGACGCTGGGGCTGGCCGAGCGCGGGGTCGGCGCGCGCGAGTTGTCCATGGTCGGCGGGTCGTAGGCGATGGTGGTCTCGGACCACTTCTCGGCGGCGATCTCGTTGGCAATGTTGGCGCCGCTCAGGGCGCCCACGTAGATGTCGAGGTCCTCGCCGATCCACTCGCTGAAGAGGCTGACGCCGTCGGCGGCCACGTTGACGCCCTTGATGCAGCTGACGCCCCGCGCAAACGGCACGATCTTGCCCTTGAGCTGGTCGCAGACGTTGTGGATGAACTGGTGGGGCAGGTTGAAGATGAGGATGGTCGAGTCCTGGACGGCGTCGAGCAGCGACGGGTTGGCGATGAGGTTGTCGGGCAGGGTGATGCCGGGTAGGTACTTGACGTTTTCGTGGTATTCGTTGATGATGGCGGTGAGCTTCTGGGGCGCGGAGCCGGCGGCGGCGGCGTGCCTCGAGTCGGACGGGACGACGACATCCTCCTCAAACACCCACATCTGGACCTCGGGCTCGAAGAGGTCCTTGTAGAGCTTGGTGTTCTCCGCGACGATCTTGGAGATGGTCGAGCCCCTGGACGGCGACCGGTCAGCGCGGGTTGCAGACGACAGTATGAGGGGGGGACTAACCAGTTTCCAGATCCGACGACAGTCACCTTGTGCTTGCGGCCGTGGCCTCCGAGCAGCGCTGCGCCCGTCATCTTGGTGCGACGTATCGGCGTGGAAGGGAGAGCGGGAGTGGGAGAGGGGGAGAACGAGGGGTATCGAAAAGTGTTGAGGCGGACGGTGAGGCGGGCAGCGAGTCTGGGCAACGGGCGCAGAGTCGCGAACGGTAGCATGCAGGTGAGAGGGAGTATTCAGGGGGGTAAAAGAAGCAATTGAGGAAATCGTCGGTCGGTAGGAGATGGCGATGAATAAATAAAGGAGCTCTGGTGCTGGGGAGGATTGGGAAAGGCCGACGGTGTCTCGTGCTCGCCTCTTTTCTTTTGCTGGGATTCCCCCGCCACAGACAAGCTGTAGAGGCCGGTCGGGTTGGAGATAAGAGCCAGGCAAGGCTGATAAGGATAAGGCTAGCTGCAGTTTCGGCTTGTGAAGGTGTTGAGAACGAATGTAGCGAGGCTGTACCGGCTGGAGGATAAAGGTAAAAATCAAATGTCTGTTCCCGGACTAGAGTTGTCTATTGTCTTTTTTGTTGAGAAAGGGGAATGTAAGATAACCGCCGTAGGAAAAGAAATACCGCAACCCTCTGTGTGTCTGCCATTACGACAGAGTCATGTACATACATTACACAGATACATACTACATACCTAGTACATACCATCCAAAGCAAAGGCCCAGTGGTCGCTTCAGTGACCATCAGTGGCATCCCCTGTAAGCTGTGCAAATCCCTGCATGGTCGCATCGTACATATATCAGCATCACTACTTGGTCTTTGTCTGTGCGTCGAGTTGAGATGAATGCAAGACTATTTGATTTCTTCCGTCTTCAGCAGCAGATTTTGGCAATTCCCTACAATAGTATCCCCATTTCCAGATTGACGTCCAAGCTCTGGTTTGATGACCGCACTCCTGTGCATCAGCCTCTGCACAACGCATGTGAGTGCGCAAGACTAACAACATATCCAACAAAAAGCCGCGGTATCCAATTGCAGGTTGTTTTTCATGCACCGCAAGAAAAGAGAAGCTTCGCCGGCTGGGCTAAGCGGCGACACCGAAATCTCAACGCCATGCCGAGATGCGAGGAACTTGGCAACTGTCACATGTCACAGCCTCAGCCACAGCCACGGCTCTGGGTGAGATGGCCAGCCTAAATGTAGCACTCTTTTCTGGTAAAATGGAGCGTTGCGTATGAAGCCCACCTCGATTGCCCTTTATATTAATGTCCCGTGCCTGGCATCGGAATTTATCCCGCGGACATTCCCTCCGATCCTAGTACACGGTGGATTAGACGTTGACAGCAACGGGAATGCGCCACAGCAGATGCCCAGCTCCCTTTCAGCAAGTCATCGACCGAGACGAACGAGCGCGAGTGACGAATTCTTAATAAACAGCCGCTTACACCAAAACAGTACCATCAGCGAACTAACACCTAAGGGATGAATTCCGCAGCACATTGTCCTCCATTCCGGTCACGGCTATCCATGTATTCTACCGTGACTTGACCTAGCCCGGACGCCTGGGTCCCGGGTAGGGCAAGAGGATGCGGCTGCGGCTGCGGCTGTCGTTCCTCCACTCCAGACGGTGCCCCAAATGTGTCTGAGGTATCAGACGACAAGGAGATAGAGGCTGACGCTCCGTAGCTTCAAATGATTGTGTGATTATTTCGTAACTTGTATGACTCTCCTTATCGTGGGGAACCTCGAGCGCCGACGCTGAAAGAGGCCTAGGGCCGCGCAGCCTGATCTTGTACAAGAGTTGCGCCTCCCAGAGCACTGGCTGATGCAACGCTCATCTCTTCAATACCTTGTGTACAATGGCCACAGACACGGAAAATCCAGGGCTCCTTGCCAACATTGCCAACCGCCTCGATGCGTATCTCAGCTTGAGGCATCCCTGGCGTGAGCCGGCCAAGCGTAGGTTGCTGAACCACCAGTCGAGCGCCACACCAGCAGACTCATTTCTAATCCAGTCTATATTTCGAGTTTATGGTCCAACTTTATATCTGGCAACTTTGGTGCCCTCGGCTCAGTCGGCGATGAGACATTTGCCCGGTGGTGGCTCGCAACGAGTAAGTCGCCCGTCGCTCCGTACTCACCGCAGTCGGCCAAAGCATCTAAAGCCCCAGGCAGGCCACAACTTCCTTCGCTACGAAGGGTCTGTCGGGGTGCCGGCGCTGGTCGGCAGTGCGCACGGCGTGGTGCTTGACCTCGGGCCCGGCTCGGGCAACCAGCTGCCCCGTCTGGACGCGAGTCGGCTGACGCACGTGTATGGGATCGAGCCAAACGCCGCCCTGGTGCCCGCCCTCGCAAGCAAGATCGAAGAGCTGCATCTTGAAGAGCTGTACACGCCTGTCGTAGCTCGCATCGAGGACGCCGGGGAGCAGCTTGCCAAACTTGGCGTCGAGCCAGGCACCGTGGATTGCATCCTGAGCATGCAAGTACTGTGCTGCGTCCCGGATCTGGACGGCGTGATTCGAGAACTTCACCGTTTCTTAAAGCCGGGAGGGGAATTGATCTTCTGGGAGCATCCGAAAAACGAGGTGGATGGGATCACTCGGTTTGTCCAAGGTAGGTACTCTGCCCTGCGCTTCTCTGCGCCTCTATGGGATGACTGGCTAATACGATGCCGAATATCTAGGGCTGTGGAATATATTTTGGACACCTGTTGTTGGATCATGTCGGCTAAATCAGCCCATCAGAAAAGCTCTTCTCGCAGCTGCTGATTGGGAAGTACTTGAGCTCAGTGTGGACAAAGAGCCGCTTGATCTGATGCCTCGCATTTCCGGACGGCTGCGGAAAAAGTCATCCACTTAGTCTGCCGATCTCGTACAATTCATATACTGAGAAAAAGCCACGCCATCTTCAATATTGTGTCCCTTTAGAAGAACAGGAGAACGAGGGAAACCGCTCGGCCACAGAGACCAAAAGGATCCAGGAATGGCAGCTCATGAGGGAATGCAATGGGGGTGCTTCGTGCGTATTTAGGACCAGGTTACTCACCCTGTGTGTCACGCACTGAGAGCTCCCTGGCAAGGCCCAGTTTGCCAACACCAACCTTAAATCTATCAATGCATGAGACAGCCACCGAGTTTTGTCAAATGAGATAAGGTACATGGCTGGGAGCAAAGCACGGCCGATCTCTTGCTTTTCGGCTCACGGCTGAGCCGGTCGGGCAGTAAAATTGCAACCTGGCTACCAGGCGGTGCGTGCTGTGCTGGCAAGGCTGAGGACCCGGGGAAAAGATTTGACATGTCCCCTGAAGCCTCCTCGAGTTCATGTTTGCTTATGTTATTTGCTGCCGGGAGGGGAAGTGAACTCTGGATCTGGCCCCCCCGGCACTCTCAGAGCCGACGACGGCGGTAAGCGGACGGGCGTGAAACCCCCTTCAGGTGCACCTCTGTCCGGCGTTGTTTGTTTTTAGATGATTCTTGAAAAAGACTCGGGAGGCGTGAGACACGCATGGCCGGGTCAAGACATGCCCTCGGTGCAGACAAACATCCAGGCTCTATCAGGCTGGTGTCTGAGGTGACGGTGCAGATATCACACCCGATGCCTGATCGGCAAACAGAACATGATGTTTAGGTGCTTGCAAAGCACTGGAGGAAGTTTTATAAGTAGTAGAAGTCCTGTCTGTCATCTCTACAGCTTCTCGTAATATCCACGCCCATCCATCATCAAAACTCTGTGCAAGAAAAGCTCGCTCTTCCATACAAACTCTTCCCATCATTTCACCGCCACAATGAAGCTCACGCTTTCGACCGCGGTCCATGCCCTTCTCACCGCAGCGCCCTGCGTGCTCGGCCTCACCCGCACCGAAGAGGTCATGAGCGACGGCGTCGTCCACGTCACCTTTTCCAACATGACCATCCCCGACATCGTCCCCGACGCCTCCGCCGCCGCCTCCGCCGCCGCCGCCGTGCAGCGGCGCCACAACGACCCGACCTACACGTACAGCGAGTGCCGCGACACCTTCGCCTACGTCAGCGTCCGGCAGTACGGCCTGACCGGCCCGCTCGAGTGCAAGGCGCACCAGCGGTGCACCGTGCCGCCCGGCCTCGGCGCGCGCATCTACTACTCGTGGCGCGGCGCCATGGACTTTCCGCAGCTGCTCCGGCTCGCCAGGGCGCACAAGCCCGACATGTCCTTTGCCAACCCGGCCGTGTCCCACCTCTCGTACCCGATCGACTGGGACGGCCCGGCCCGGAAGCGCGTGTACCTGACGCAGGCGTTCGTCACCGTCGAGGCGACCTGCCGCCACTGCTACGGCGGGCCCGGCGTCGAGGAGGGCCGGTGCGACGACTGGATGAAGAGCGGGGGCGAGCTGGCGTGCGACATTGAGAACAGGTGCTATGACTTTATGCTCAAGAGCGTCGAGTACGAGTGCACGGAGGAGCATCGCTGCCAGCTGCTGGCTGGTTGAGAGAAGACTGTGCCAGATTGGAGGGTAATGAGGGCCAAATCTGACTACCAGGGACTTGTACGTACGTGGCGGATGCTAGGGGTGTTCAATTCTCAGGGGTGAAGTAACTTGGCCAGAGCACCACTCACACGGTGTGTCTCCCCCAGCTCTTCGAAATTGTATGTTGATTTGGGAGCAAGGTATAGCTCTATTAGTATTCGTGATAGGTGTGCGTTGTCTATTTAGGTACATATAGATGCAGATTTGAAAGCAAAGACACCAAAGCAAGACGAGCCTGACCAACGTGTCCCTCACGATGTATATGCGTCTAACAACGCCCGCTTTTCACTCATTGAAGTTGCCGGCTCTCTCTTTCCATCGTCCTCTGATACCGTTCTTTCTCCATCCCCGAAAATTGGCTTCAGCACGTAGTCATAGCTGATCCACATGGTGTTGGACATCATCGTCATCATCATCGCCAAGGCCTTGGGCGCCTGACCCTGCTCATCGGCGAACAGTGCAGAAAAACGAAGCATGAACAGGAAAAGGGGCCCGAAGAGGAGTATGAAGACAAATTTTCCAATCTTTTGACCGATGTGCGTGGGCGTGTACGGCTGCGTCGAGTCCAGGTAGTCTTTGTAGACTTGTGGTAGATCGTGCTCGCGCGCGCCAGTCCGCAGCAGATTGATGTAACGTAGGCTAGGCTGCGCGTAGTCGTCGCGAGGGCGGTATGGCCCGGTGGTGAGGCGATCCCACCAGCTGCAGCGGTCGGGGCGCTTGTTGTCGGGTGTACGCGGTGCGTGCAGCGTGCGAGCCATGAAAGTGCCGGGCAGCGGTGCCGGGCTGCTGGCCGAAGTGGACAGCGGGATGCAGGGCACGACAATCTCTTGGTAGCTGGCGCCGCCACCTTCTGTGCGCATGATGTTGCGCCAGTCTGCCTTGGTCACCTCATACACGACACCGACCAGGCAGCCATCCCAGCGCTCGTCCGGGTGGCCGCAGCCGTTGTCGGGCGCGGCAGGGCCGTCGCGGTACTCGACGTTGGCGAAACACGGCTCCATGTACGCGATTCCCGGTAGGCTAAACGTCAGGCGCAGGCTGGGAACGTATACGTTCATCTGGGATAGTGGTTTGATCTTGCGCATGCCGAGAAACGTCTGCGCGCACATGTTGGATCCATAAGCGAGGTAGAGCACCGTGTCGGGCGCTGACGGGTCGTCGGCGTGCGCCGTGCAGTCGTCTTTGGCATCCCAGAGACGCTGGGATGATGTCGCGCCGTACTTGAACGTGCATTCAGCCGAAAGGTCCGTAAGCTCGGCGGCCTCTGTCTCGTATATTGTGTGCGGCGCGAGCGAGCCACGGCGGCGCTGCGGAGGTTCTTCTTGTCTCGTCATCGTGACGACGGATTGTCGGTGCTTGTAATGATGGGTGAATGGCCTGCGTTTAGAGTCCCAGTCAACCGTTGTAGGTAGGCTGGAATGGTGCGGTCCGTCTGGATCGCCTGAGACGGAGACAGAGTAGAATTAGCAAGAGGCAAGTTGGCAATAACTTTGTTGCGGTTGGTCGCTAGATGAGTCTGCCTCTGACAGCCTTATGCGCTAGTTAAGTCCTTCCTAACTCCTTTGCGACAGCGGACTTGCGGGCCCTGCGGATATGATTTGCGAGTCCGTCCAGTGAAACGGGCTGGAGCAAGCCATAAACCCGACTATCCGAGACGGGCTGGAGTGGTGGTGACGAATCCAGCTGTATCTGGAATGGTGATGCAAGTCGCTGGCGGGTAGTGCGCGGAGTTCAGCTGACTGCTAGGGGGAGGAGGCAACAAGAATCAAAGCGTGCACAACAGGGGATATCTTACAAATCATTTTCGTTATTTCCAGACTGCTTTGGACACGTATTGATCAGCGATGGTCCGATACATGAATGATTGTTGGTTCCAATTGCTGAGCACCGCAAATTTGATGCTGATATGTTTTTGGATGATGTTCTTCAGGCCAGGTTCTAGTTACCTCCTAATAATGTAAGCTGCCAGCTGCAACCAGCTGGCCGCCCTGACGGCCCGTCGGCTGACCCTTGGCCCCCGTTTGCATGGGTTGCCATGAAGCAACTTCTTTTCTTCTTGGGACATGGCTTCTCCCCCGTCTTCAATCCTTCACCATGGCAATGCATTGTCATTCAACCCTCAGCGACGAGGGCATCGAGGATGATGACATGAGAAGCATGGAGTCGAAACAAGGTGACCATTTGTCAGACGGTGCTGCTGAGAAAGCGAGTTCGTTGTGGGACTTTGGAGTAGAAGAAATACCACTTGAGGAATTCTCCAGCGCCGAGCAAAACGACGAACAGCTACCAGAAACAGTCCCGCTTCCGTCCCAACTTGAAGTGGTTCACAGCACCGCTGTCAAATCCGGCAAGCGTGATCATTTAGACTTATCCGAGACGTGTTCAACAAATAATAGAAGTACGCCACCCTGCAATAACGAGTATTTAGATCGTCAGTTCAACTTTATCAATGAAAAATCGGATCTACCACAGTTCGGGGCCCCCGAAGCAGCAGAAAAACCCGCTGGTCTCCGTGTCGAGCAGCCAACCGAGGTGTCAAACAATGCGCCAGCTCCAATGAGGAGCAGCTCCAATCAGGCACGAAAAAAGCCATATAATACACGATCGAGGCCCAAGATATCCTATGCAGATGACGAAATTAGCTCTAATGACGACAATGAATCAGAAGCAGAACCATCTCCAAAATCTTCGCCACGAGGTGCGGCCATGAAGCCAAAGCGGAAAGCCAGCCCTGCCAAAGACAAGTCTCCAAAATTGACCAAGAAAATATCGCCAAAGAACAGACAGCAAGAGGTGCGAGGCGAGAGCGTAAGTCCTCAGACGGCGGAAAGAAGAAAGAAGCGACAGCGCCGCAAGACACCACTGCCAATGGACGAAGTGACTCTCATCGTTCCATCCACGCTTCCCGCCACTCCGCCAGTATCTACCGAGAGACCAAAGAAGCGTCAGAGACGCCAGCCCCAAAAAACCCCAGCTCAAGTGAAACCAAAGGCCCGTACTGGAAGGACAATGCCGACTACCGTGTCTCGTGCCTCGATGCCGGGCGCCAACTCTCCAGAACTTGGTTCCGGTCAGCCAGCTGAGGCGATGTCCTTTGCTAGCTTCAAGAATATTCCCCAGAATCACAACCAAATCCATGATGAAATTATTAATCCCGATGACGAAGAGCAGGATGAGAGCAGTGGAGTAGAGTTCACCCATTCGACCGGAATGACCACGCCGAGCGCCGTTCCAAGCCCTCGACGCATATCGAGCGCGCAAGTTCCTGTTTTTTCGCAACCGCCTCTTCAGCCTCTTCAGCCTCTTCCGCGTCTCCCATCCCCCAAATTTTTATATGAGGAAGTTCAAGACTCTGTTGAATCAATCACTGCTACCCGACCTCCGCTCATGCGAGACCTATCAACTCTCATGCCTAAAACGGTGTCCAGGCGCGACGAGGATATTGGTCATCGGCTGCAGGACATTCACAAGGTAGCGAATATATAGTACTTTATGATTGGTCGTGGTTAACTAACATAATCTAGCGAGTTGTGTCGTATCTACAAGACAAAGAGAAGGGCGTCGCCTCCGTCGCCTCCACGTACCTCAAGAATGGTACACGCTGCGTGGAGCGCCTTCATAATCGGTTCGCGAAGGAGCGTCACGTCCTCCTTCAGAAACTGCATGAAGATAGAGATACGTTTACCAAGTCACTTGGCACTGCGAAGCGTGGCCTTCGTGAGGCCGTCAAAGATCGACAGCGAGTCCTGAAGGAGCTCGACAGGAATGCCAAAAAACGACAGCAGGGTTGCTCCAATGAAGTCAATCGTATCAAGGATATTGCAAAGAGAATCCAAGCTGGAGATTGATGTTGCTTAGCCCGCTGAACCGCACTATGGACTAGATTCTTTGTAGATGCTGACGTGTAGAATGGCTGAGATGGAAGTGTTATCTCTGGGAAGATTATGCAAGTAAACAACTCAAGTGGGCACTAGGACACCTCTTGAAGGTGAAGATGAAAATTAGAATTAACTAATTCCCGATATCGCGGACAAGTCTATCCAATCAAGACCCTTTAGCCAGATGCCGACAGTGGCTGTTTGAAGCACACGCTCACTTGCATCGCGAGCACCAGGGCATTCACACATCGCGTTTGCACTAATTGGCCTTTGGCCGTAAGAAGTTTTTGATAACTTCTGTTGAATTCTGTTTGATGTTGGCACTGCCTGCTAATTGCACTTCTAACCTCCCGCATTAAGGCCCTCTTCGATCTTTCGATCTACTTCTCCCCTTTCTTCCCCTTCCTATCCTTTCCTCCCCATGGTGGGGTGGCTCGCTCCTTCCTTCTACTCCCTCGCCTCCTGCTGTTCCGAGAAGCGTAATTCCCACACCTCTCCTTGAATGCTTTGAGGATCATCAATCGACTGAAATATTACTACCGTTTTCAACATGGAACTCAAAATCTCAGAAGACGACCCCCAAAGCGACCCTTCCAGCGTTCTCCTCTTGAACTACCATCCCGATATTCTACCTATTCGTAACCCCAAGATCTATCGCGGCAACGACACCGATTCTGGCGCCATGGAGAGCCGTCGAGTTCTTTTCTATAACCTCCCGCCGTCCACTACCCCCCTGCAAGTCGCGCGAGCCTCGTCAGCCTTTGGCCAGGTCCTTTTCGTCTTCTCCAGCGCCCCAACCACGATGATGGTTGAGTTTGCGGAGCCTCGGTCGTCAATAATATGCCAGCAGGCGGTCAAGTCGATATCTCCAGGCTTTATCTTGCACAAGCAGGGCCTGCCCAGAATCCAAGTCTGGATTATTTCCACTCCATCGTACGCCGTCAACGATGTCGTTGACACTGCGCTGCACAATGGCTTCACACGAACGATTTGTATCTCGCCGATTGCCGTGGACCGGGTCTGGTTCTTTATCTGTGCAATTGCAGAAAGCCGAGAAATTCTGGACGCCAGGTACAATGGAACTACTAGGATGCTCGTCTTGGAATTTGCGAGCCTGTTTTCCGCGCGCTGCGCGGTGGCACAACTGAGGTGTGGCAGCTTCGAATTTGTCTTCCAAGATGACATTCGCGACTTGGAGGTTGGAATTTGCGAAGACCAAGCCGACCACAGAGAGAACGTGACATTGTCCGCAGTCGATGTGCGGCAGCAATTCAATCGTCGGCCGTTCAACGAATACTGGCCGGACAGATACTACTATGCGATGGCAGCGCGCCACCTGTACCCTCGTCACAGCAACAAGGAACGGGACAGTTCGGCGTCTGATGAAGCAGCCACAGACAATGAATCGATAGATACCGTGTCAACTGCCAGTACAATTGTCGAGGACGAGCCTCGCGGCAGGCCTCTTCTCCCAAAACATGGCTCAAGGTAAGCCAACTTCCAGAGCCGTTCAAGACTTCCCGCTAATGAACCAATCCCCCCAGAACCGAGCCACACGAGAGCCGGCCAAGGGAGCTGCTCGATTGCGTTGAGGAGGAAGAGTTGCCCGGAGCCTGGGAAGAGTACTTCCAGAATAGCCTCACCATAGGACTGCGACGTTGTTCCACCTACGGAAAGATTGCCCAGCACCGGAGGGAGCTGGCCGCGCAGCAAGGCCTTACTGAAGGCATTGTTCCCCAGTGCGGCGGGGAGTGCGGGTTTGGCTGCAAGGCTCTCAAGGACACGCCTCGTCCCGATGCGGTCGATACATTCTTTGCTACAGCGCCAGAGGATTTGATTATTGAATTTTGAGCGAGGTATATGCCTACGTATGAGATGGTGCTGAATGCTTTGCTTGTCACGAACAAGGTCATCATCTCGCTTTTGCAAATGTACTTTGAAACCCGCCCATCTCTAGAGCTTAGCATCCTTTTAAAGATGACTATTAGCGATTTTTCAACAGGTAACCTTTGATTTCCCTGCACAGGAACGGTTGGCAGCCGTACAACCAAACGTGCAGCCAGCCAACCCAAGCGCAGCTACGCAGGTGGGAAAACGATGCACCTCGGAATGAATTTTGAAAAAGAAAAAAAAAAGCGCTATTTGAAGAACTGAATAATAATTATCTGGTTGTAAACGCCTATTTGTTCCCACGTCGCTAAGCTCATCAACACCCCATAGGCGCCGGAAAGACCATGTTGAGGTTCGGCCGGAGGCCCTGGGAGTTGGGCGCGTCCCACACATGCCGCTCGATGGCGTCGTCGCTCGAGTAGACAAACATGCCGCTGTGCGCGTCGTCGTCGTCGTCAGCATCGGCCTCGTCATTTCCCTGGGGCCGCAGCGGGGGTAAAAGCACACCATCCCCCCCTCCACCGACGTCCTCCATCACGACGTCGGCGGCGCCCGGGGACTTTGGCGCTGGCTTCTTTTTAAAGGTGCGGCAGAACTCGCGGACGAGGTCGTCGGGAATGTTCTCCTCGGGCTCCCAGGTCGGGTTCTGGTCGGGCGGCCAGTCGCCGACCCAGCGCACCTTGAAGTACCGGACGAGGCCGCGGCCCTCGACGTCGTAGAGCTCCATGTCCTCGAGGCGCTCCACGTCCCACGCCGCCTCTTGGTCGTCGTCGTCTTCGTCAGAGGACGAGTCGGCAAGGAGGACCGCGGGCTTCTCCTTGGCCGGGGTGTGCTGCTGAGGTGCGGGAGATTTTGAGCTTTGCTTTTTCTGGGCGACGTGTGAGCGGTACTTGGGCTGGCCTTGCCGTCGCGGCTGGGAGCTGCCGCTGATGTGCGACTCCGGCGATCTTTTTTCCGCCAGTCTCTGTGCTGGAGCTTTCGGCGCGCCACTGTTGTCTTGCATCGTGGGGAAACATTTTGCATTAAGTGGCCGCGGAGAGTGCGTCTTCGCTGGCGTAGATGTCGAGCCTAAATCTGGTGGACGAGGCTTCTCTTCGCGCGGGCGAGGTCTCTCTTCGCGTGGGCGAGGCCGGTCCTCTCGCGGACGGGCTCCGTCCGATCCAGACGGTCGGAGTTCGAACTCCCATGAACGAGAGTCGTTTGGTTGCGGGGGACGAGGTCGGTCTCGATCTCGCGGACGTGGCCTGTCGAAGGGATCCCGCTCGGCTGGGCGCCGCCTGTCTCTTTCCTTCAGGCGGATCTGATCTCGCTCTTGTGGTGTCCGCTTCTCTTTCTCCCAAGGAAAACGCGGTTCTTGTAGGCGAGGAGGAGGCACTTGTGTTTTTTGTGGCCGCTGTTGAGTTTCCTCTTCGCGCCGCAAATGCGCCTCTGTCTGGCGCGGAAGCGGCACCTGTGTTTCTCGCGGGTGTTGGCTACTCTCCTGGTTTCTCGGACGAGGCGCCCCTGGTGGGTGAGGAAGTGGCACTTGTGTTTCACGCGGTCGCTGGCTGCTGCTTTGCTCCTCTCGCAGACGGGGCGATTCTCCTTGGCGAGGGAGCGGTACCTTTGTTTGTGGCCGTGGCCTGCTCTTATGCTCTCGTGAGCTGAGCACATCTTGATTTTGCAGGCGTGATATGCTGCTAGGTTGTTCCGGTCGTAGACTCTCTCGTTCGTGGGAGCGAGGCTTGCTATCCTGTCCTCGAGGTCGGAGGCCGTCTGAGTCTCGAGTTTTAGATTTGTCTGGTACGCCAAGTCTGCTAACCTGCTCTTGTGGACGAGGAAGCCTGTCTGGATTTTGATAGTCTTGCGTATCCGAGTCCTGAAAGCTGGTCTTGGGTAGAGGAAAAGGGCTCTCAGACGACTTATATGGCTCGTTAGACCCTGACACCGGCGGTAGGGATATCTTTGTGGCCAACTCGGCCTCCATGTGAGGGTTACTCTTGTCCTTTCGGTGCCAACTGTCATCGTCAAGAAGTAAGAGCGCTACGGGCTTAATAGGCGCCATGGGTGCCACGGACATGCGACGCACTGCGACGGATTCGTCGGGCTGTTTGCCGAGCGACTCGGCCTCTTCTGCCGAGCGTTGCGACTGCGCCACGTCTAAGAGGAGCTGCTCCGACGGACTCTCATCGCTAGCAAAGTCGTCGAGAAACTCGTCCATCTTGCGCTTCTTGGGGGTGGGTAGGCTCATCGCGCCGCCGCGCAGCCTTTCACGATGCGCCGTTTCGCTGTCCTCCGTCTCGACCACTACGGCTGCCTCTATCTCTGTGTGGTGCGGCGGTGGGTGCGCTCGTCTCCGCTTCTTCGTCTTCTCGGGCACTTGTAACGAGGGTTGCGCCGCCGCCGACCCTTCCCCAACAGCCGCCTGCTGCTGCTGCCTGGCACGACGGGCATCGGCAAGTCGCAGGCGCTCCTCTTCGAGCTCGAGCTCCATCTGGTACTCCCACTCCTCTAGTGCGTGCGGGGAGACGTAGTGGAGGATTTCCATGGCGGGCACGAGCAGGCGCGCGGCGGGCAGGTCGCGCCAGCCTACCAGGTAGCGCATGCGCTTGGGCAGCGGGCGGCCGTCTGTGCCGACGCCGGCAGGGGGTAGCAGGATGCGGTCATCGATGTAGGCGGTCGAGTCGGTGGGCGGCTGTAGGTAGAGCGGTTCGAGGGGTGGCCCGGAGCCAGGCACGTAGTCGGCGGGACGTGAGGGCAGAGGCACTGCGATTTTGGCCTTTTTGGTGGCGAGGCCCGTTGGCGGTCGCGGTCGCCGCGGCAGCAAGGGATTCATGACGCGTCATCCGCGACCCAATCGGTTGGAAATTTTCCGTTCAGTATTGAGCTCGAGGAATCACTAGGGATGTCTTTTTGAGATGATGTAAGAGTCCATATCGGTTTGCAACGTTTTTTGGCCAGAGGTCGGTCATGAGGAAGCTGTCTTTCCCTACCTCGAGAGAAGATCTAGAGAATGGGGAATGAATGTTTAGAATGGGTGGCGCCTAATTAAATTGGGCTTTTGCGGGAAAGAGCTGGGCCCGGCCGACCCAAGCGAAGCCAAGCCTCCGACTGGCTGGCTCGCTCTTTGTAGCTCAAATCTTTCATCACCCTACCAGCAATCAACCCCATTTTCTCCCTCCCTGCCATTCACCACAAACCCCCCAACGGCAACGGCATCAATTAATCCCCGCGACCGCTCTCGAACCCACGTTTCCGAATCGATTTTACTCTACATCTAGTCTTTTCATCAACGCACCCCGCAAACTGGCGACCATGGCTGCACCGATGAAGACGATGGTGCTGCGCAGCTCCTCGTCCTTGGCGTCTTCGTGCTCTCGCGCTGCCTTTTCCACACTGCCCGTCCGATCCGCCGTCTTCTCCCGCCCGATGCCCAAGGCGACGACAATTCCCACGCAGAGCTTCCCCATCACCGGTCGCACCAGCCACCAGGCAACCACCATCGCCTCGACCGCCCGCTTCTTCTCCAGCACACCCCTTCAGCACAACGCCGCCGCCGCCGCCGCCTCTCCCGCCTCCGCCTCCTCGGCGGCTCTCGACTGGAACTCGTTCTTCCAGCTGCGCGTGCGCCGCCGCCGCATCCAGATGATCTTCTCGCTCGCGTCGGGCGTGCTGGGTGGCGGCGCCGGCGCGGTCGCGCTCTCCAGCGGCGCGGCCGACGCCGTCCTCGGCATGGTGCCGCTCGACCCCTTCGTCACGCTGGGCATCGCCACGCTGTGCGCCGGCGGCCTCGGATGGCTCATCGGCCCCACCATCGGCAGCCAGGTCTTCTACCTGCTCAACCGCCGCTACAAGACCCAGATGCTGCAGAAGGAGAGCGAGTTCCTGACGCGTGTCAAGAAGCACCGCAGCGACCCGACGCAGTCCAGCACCAGCAACCCAGGTATGCCAAGGCCCGTTCGGGACGTTTCTCGAGAACCTTCGACAACGCTAACATGATCCAGTTCCTGACTACTATGGCGAAAAGATTTCGAGCGTCGCGGGCTATCGTCGCTGGCTCAAGGACCAGCGTGCATTCAACCGCAAGAAGAATGCCAACTTTTTATAAACACCTGATCTGAATAGGTATACGTGGAATCTGGAAATAGGAAAAAAGGAGGCATCGGAGGGATGCTTCAAGGGCGATTTGAAAAGGCCTGTGTAACAATTTGCGTGTAATCAAAACGCCTGCATAACCGTACAACTCCTCCTGTCTGACGGACAATTTTTACTATATTATTGAACAATTCGACATCTCTCTGCCACACCACTCCTACTCTTCTGCTAGATAAACGGCAACGTAGGGTCTACGTCGTTGCGCCACGCGCGCAGCCCACCGTCAATGTCCCCCACGAAGCGCTCGCCGTTGCGGTCCAGGCCCAGTTCCTTGAGCTTCTGCGCCGCGACCTGTGAGTCGTTGCCCACCCGACACACGACGTAGATGGGTGCCGAGTGCGGCAGGTCCGCCGGGATCCAATCCGGCGGCGCCTCATCGTCCTCGGCGGCAGCGCGCGGCCGCATGAACCGGCTGATCGGGACGTTGACGGAGCCGGGGATGCTGGACAGGCCAAAGTGCTCCTTCTCGCGGACGTCGATGAGGAGGTGCGGCGAGGCGGCGCGGTCGGCCGCGATGCGCGCGTACTCGGCCGCGGGCACGCGCTCCGCGGGGCGCAGCAGCCGAACCGGCGCGGCGACGCCGCAGAACTGCACGTAGTCGAGCGACGACTGCATCTGCTCCATCGTGAGCGCGTCCTCGCGGGTCCCGCACGCGAAGCAGTCGTCCCGCCGGCCGCGCAGCCGCACGGTGCGGAACATGGCGTCCGTCGCCATGGCGCTGAAGATGAGCATGCTCGGCTGCCGCGTCGTCGTCGGCGCGTCGGCGTCGTCGGCGAGCCCGCCGCCGCCGCCACCGCCGCCCTGGGTG